>CM023450.1:144170766-144375859 GCA_013339765.2 Haemaphysalis longicornis
TATTTATTTTTTAATTTTGAGACCAGGGCCAAGGGCTTAAAGGGGATTATTGCGTGACCAAACGAGTCTGGTCCGCTCTTGTTTGGGTACTGCGTCACGAATTACTTTTTATTGTATTTCTTTTATATTACGAGCATTAGTGGATTTCGGTATTTTTGTTATTTTTTTTATATATATATTTTATATTAGTTTATAGGTACCTTCAGGGCCCTTAGGGCGTTAGAGGGGAGTACGTGCATGAAATGATAACGTGAATACAGGCAGTGGGTCCCTCATCCGCTCTTGGATCTCCCTGGGTGACCTGTGAGTACACGAAACCTTAAACACTTTTTGTTGCGAATATGTAACCCTGTGAATAGAACCGACGCATGGTGTGTCTGCAGGGCACTGCAACTCGCCGCCGATTCTGTCGTTTAAAGGAACTGAAGTGATTTGTAAACATTGCAGGATTACTAGCGCAAATTGTAGTCCGGGAGTCCATAGGCCAGTTTCACCGACCTGTGATTTACGCGAATTATTTAGGCATAAAAGAATTAAAAAAGGTGCCCTAGCTTGCATCTCGCCCATTTTGTGGTGTTTTCGTGTGACCTCATAAGGATGAGCTGGCAATGGCTGGCTATGCACGGCTCGCCGACCTTGCACCGAGTCGTCGGCCACAGTAGCCGCCGGCCGTCGACGGGTTTCGTGCGCATCGCTCGCTCAGTGGAAACTAATCCACAGTTTGTGACGGAACGAGATGCATTTATTGACTTAGTTTCTGCCACTGTATCAAGCTCGAGTCCGGTCGCTCCACAAAAGTGCTGCACAAGTGCACATGCGACGCTTGCGCTGACTTTACGCAGTAGGAAAATGTAAGGCCACTGAGGCGGGAGAAGAGGTCAGCCAAGTCAATTAGGGCTAAGGAAATAAAATCAACTGAAACTTTTACCGTGCAGCGCAAAACTAGGGAGCAGGAAGTACTTTTTTGCGCTGGGTGAACAAGCACAGCGGTCAGCAGCACGACCACACATCTGCGAAGGCTTTTCCGTCTAAGAAATGCAATTGCTAGACGTGAGATATTGTGGAAGTTGGGGACGCTTACTGCATGAGCGCTATACAACAAATAGTCCCCTGAAAGTACTTCAAATGCTAAAGCTAAATAAAAGTGTAAAGTGATTGTACATTATATACCTTATAACCTTATATACCATCGTCGGCAGGCCTGGCTCGTGGCCGACTGGTCTGAAGCGCTAGGGTGTTATTTGCAAGTCGCAAGTTCGAATCCCCGAGGGTGCATGCTTTTTTTAAGTTGATTTTTTGTTTGCGACGATGTTTTCTAAACTGAGTTCACCATTTTGGGCCGTAACGTCACTGCTCCACGAGCGAGTTCGCAGAACGCACGCAGACTGACACTGACGCGCTAGCGAGTTCTCGTTGGCGTGCTGTTGCCACAAGCACCGACTGCTTGCGGGCAGTGGGCACTGGCCTGAATCAGACGACCCTTGGCCTGGTGCGAACACGCTTTTTACGATACAGGCATGAGTGAGGCAAGCTCCGAATATGCGGGAACGGCGCACGGCATTTGAGCGTCTGCGGTGACGCGGAGGGCGTTCATCCACTGCGTAGGCCTCGGCTAGTGATCTCTACGATTCCAAGCCGTCCTGGGAGGCTTATCTTGAGCATTTTACAGCTGACAACACGAGAAGCGCGGTACGCGATCTGAATATCGAGAATGCCGATCCAACGATGCCGTCGAATGTCAAGCATGTTGTTTTAGAGAAGCGAAACCGAAACTTTTTAAATGCTAACCTTGGCATCGTCCAATAACGGTGCCACCTCCTCCTGACGTCACAGCCTTAGTTGGTGCGGCCGCCAGAGACCGCGCATGGTAGTTTTCTTCTTTCCCGCTTTATAAATAATTAACGACTTATAACCGGATAAACGATGAAAAGTGTGGTAATTTCAGCTGGTCTGCGCAGTGCAAGCAAACCGGGAGCTTGACACATTCATTTCAGTATCCCTTTAATATACGAAAGACAGCGGGTTGATCTGGTCTCTACAAAATCAGAACTTCTTGTAGTTCAGCTCCCCAGCAGCAAACTAGAGAAGTATCATATCCAAGTCAAGCTCAAGAAATATATCATCAAACTTTGCACAACCCTGCGGATTCCGAGCCTTCAAATGCAATTGGTCGCCGAGAATGGATAATTGATACAGCGGCTTGCAAAAACGCCAGAAATGTGCGACACATTATTTCAAGCGACAACAGATGCAAATGTATGAAAGAGAAAGACGCAGTCCGTTTTATCCAGGCTTTCGTTCTTTTCAAGATTTCTTACTCAGTTCCTCCCGGATCCGATTCTAAGACGGAAACCGATAAGCTCAACATCATCGTCAGGAAATTAGCGAAACAAGCTGTGGTTCTTCCAAAGAGCTTTCAACACATAGGCCATCACGTGTTCGGCTCGCACAACTAGTCGACGAGCAAATATAACGTCACCTGTGCAACCAAAAGGTGGGCCTACAACACAGATTTATCACTATCGCCCGCGCACCATTTCCCTGCGCAGTGGGAGACGCTGCTGTCCAGCTTCCGCCAACTCGACCCGCTCCTGATGAATGATAGAGCACTAACATCTAGGATGGCACATGACTGCCCGTGAAAAGACCCCGCTCCTACAAGAGTGCTCAAAAAAAGGAATTTTTAATGTCCAGCTATCCGTGATTTCCGGCAAGGGAAGCAGGCCCTGCGCGTGTTTGGCACGAGACACCACAATTATTCTTACGCGCTGGTTTCAATGCCACGATGAAGAGCCCAAGCATGCCAGCATGGATAACTGGGCTCTATGTATCCACAACAATACAGCAAGACCCACTCACTATATACACAAGTTTGTAGCCGACAGTCCTTTTTGTACAAATCAGTCGCTGCGCTTCATTTTTTCCCAGCGTTTCAACAGACCTTTATCGTCGGCAGTACACATCTTCATTGCCCATTGCCTCTCAAACCTTTAGACGCACAGTTAGCGATGTGCTCAGTTTTTAAAGAGCAGTGCGTTAGGAAAACAGACTTTTCTGAAACATCAGAGCTATCACGAGCACTTTGAAGTCTCCAAAATAAAGTATTCCTGCCTCCCATTTCAGTAGCTGTAAGAGGAATGCTGTAAATTGGGGATTTGTATGGCGTGCCTACGTCGATCTGCAACAGACACCCCCTCCTCCTGTCCCTGGACGTGAACGTCGCTCACAAACACACGCCCCACCTTCAAAATTCGGCCACCGCGGAAATAATATCACTAACAGTATTACCTGCATTTCTAACAAGTCATAATTTTTATAATCGCTAAAAGTACCATAAATATTCGGCAGGCGCAGCCACAACCCTTGGTTCCTGACACCTCCCAATCGCAAAAAGGATTAAAAATGGTCCTACTCACCCGGGCGATTCGATGCACCAGGTTCATGACGTCACCAGCTATACCGTCCAGTTGTTCACGAGGCTTAGTAACAGCCATGGCCGCTCTGACGACAGTCCGGTAAGACTCTAGGTTTCGAGGGTTTCCCAACAGGTGACCACGGCGCATCGAGAGCACCGGCTGGTCGATCTGTGTTGCTGCCAGAAATGTTATCGGATTATCCTTTCAGTCACGAATTATTGTACTCACTGCAGAAAAATTCAATACTTGGAGGTTTAGCAGTATCAAGTGTCTAGAGGTAAGAAAAAAGTTCAGTCTCTCTAGAATACTTATTACGCAAATGGCGTCGCGTCCTCATACGGAGACACCATTACTCAAACCTGCTTTTCCCTATAAAAAATAATAAATATCGAGAGAAGTTTACAAGAGGGGTGAAATAATTTTCCTGCACACGAAAGAGTTTTTAGCCTTTATAAATGATGTACGCCGCAGTAAAAGAGAACTTAGGACGGAAAACACACCGGAGCTCCCACAAAACTTGGTGGCGTCCATTTTGAAACAATTTTTATGAGTGCGGTTCCGCCATTCCACATCACATGGCGCTACCTTTTACTTCCATAGGCTTCGAACGTCAGCAACACGCTCTGCAGCATGAACTCTTTTCTTTTTCACGAGGAAAACGATGAAGGAAGTCGCGTCTCCATATGGAGACACTGTGACTGAAAGATTATAGTACCCGCCCGCAACATGTCAAGACCTATCATATGACAAGTATTACTATAAGAAGCAAACATAAACGCGTGCTTTCTCGCACGTGTTTACATCACCATTCGGCCGCTCTGAGTGCCTCTCTTAAAGAACCTGAAGTACACGGGTAACTCTCGTCAAGGCCTGAAAAACTAAAGCAGTCTGAACCAGTAATAGCGTTTTTGTCCTGTTCTGCAATTCCATGTTAGCTATTGGAGGGCATCCCTCCCAGTCCATTCAGAAGGGGACTATGTGATATAAGTGTGAAAACGGAAGGCTAAATGCTCCCAAACGCGTTATAAGCATAGACAATAATTTCAGCCTGAGTTAGTCAGAAAACGTTGACGTCACTTGGGGTCCTCTTCACGCTTCGTTCACTACAGCCATATGATTACTAATCCGCACCCTACAGGGTTTCATGCAAACCATCGTGTCAGCGTAGACGTCATTAGTTAAAGTTTTTTGCTACTAGGTTTTCGGGTGCAACAGTACTTGTTTTTTTTTCATCTTGAAGCGAAACAGGTTTCTATAAGTCACCTCTGCATGCCCGTGAATATACTACTCGAATCAGTACTACGCATTGTTATTGCTGTAGCCTTGGGATGGTCCTTGTGTTTCTCGATTGAGACGCCTGAACGAAGTGCCGATGACGTTTTGCACAGATGACGGGCACAGTGTAGTCAACCCTGTCACCATTACAGAGGGAATTGATGGCATTGCTTTAAGGGTACTTGCTTTAAAGTTTTAAATTGCTGCAATGAGTTTCAGGACCACTTCGCGCGGACAGAAATCAAAGCGACTTCTCATATACAGCTTTGGGTCACCAATACTAGTAATCGCCCAAAAAATATGAGGGTGTTGATGGGAAAAACATGTGAGTGGATATTTCAAGCTTGTTTCCGTGGTGTGACCGCTCATGGAATCGCGGCTGTATTCCCCGTCACGTGTTTTGCCCCAAAGAGCCCACGGTGCCCTGTTACCTGCAACTTCATTGAATTTTATTAAGCACCATGGAAAGAATAATGGTCTAAATTGCGGCATCTACAATACCTTAGTAATCATCTCATGCTGGTGCATAGCGGTGACAGGGCGAGCGTCGACTAAGTCATTTCGCAATGAAGCCAGCCAGGACGCCTGGATATAAATTGCGAATTATTTGGGCCGGTATTGGGAGATCTTCTTGCTCTTTGGGATGAGCTACCGGTAATATTACCAATGGTGAGTCATGCTGCTGAACAAAATGCCTGATGTGGATGCGGAGTGACATTAAAATGCCGAACACAAAATGTGAATGAAACATTGGGTAAAATGAGGGCTAACAATTTTTGTCCGACAGTAAAACTGCGATTATCATAAACATTGTGAATTAGCTTTTTCAGTGTATTTGTACAAAACTTCGCGTGGAAAATAATTTCTAGAAACCCAGATGAGTCTTATCTAGCACTGGTGACTAACAAATTTTATCACAACACTGAACAGGTGCATCGGCTCTGATGTACGCTTTGCTGAATCAACGTTCAGTTGACTTCCAGCGTGTTAGCTGCCCCGAGAAGTTTCTTTCAGACATTACGAGATGTGAACAAAATGCTGCGTACCCTTGTTTCCTATAAGCAGTACGCTTTTCCACTTTCAGGAGAGAAAGAATGGGTGTGCTGCAGCACTATATAACTTTCCGAATCCACAAGTCATAACCATTCATCTGTATGACTTGTGTATGACCAACCCATCCAAAGGTACCACGGAGGCCATTAACATTCGTGAATAAAGTTCAGTGTGCTACAGACACTATTGACATTTAGATTTTACCGCTTTGCCATGTCATGTATAATACAAGTGTAGTTTTTTCTTTGTCTTAGCCCAGCGTTTCCAGACATTCGCACTACGCCGGTTAGAAGGAGTGGTTAACGTCTCGTGACCGGTGTTAGTTTGTTCAAAAGCGGAAGTGTAGTCCCAACTATCGATATGGTTGCATTTTGTGCATTGGTGATGAATCCAGGTGAAGGATGCGGGTCCGCCCGTAACAGTCCTTGGCTGTGATCACACGCATGGCGCAGTGTTTGGCCTCAGCTGATATCCTACTGATTCTAGTGGTTCCGAACGGAAATTAGTCGACTAGAGATCCCCCAAACGAAGACTGTGGCCTACGGCAAATGGCATCTGCTCATGGGCCCTCATCCACGTATAGGACGAGGAGACTTCAGTTGAGTTCAATTTTATTTCCTTAAATGGCTCCTGGTAGAAAGTATTACATAAGCGGTGGATGAAAAATACATCAGTTGTGAACAAGTTAACAATTTGAAAGGTAAGCATTCAGTCGTTCTGAAAATTGTATTGGACAAAATATAGGGCTGGAAAAGTGGGAAACTCGGCGGTCAGGAAGGCAAGTTCGAGGCTACGTTGTACGAGGATGCCCCCTGAACTGTTTTGAGAAAGGGTGGCGTCTTCTTTGAATAGATTTACCTTCCAATGTTTTCTTCACACTGTAGTTCACAGAATCTGCCATTTCTCACACAGATAACGCGTACGGTACTCGTAAGATACCAGGTTACGAAAATGTGCCTATTCGGCGGAATTCGTGGTGCTACGAATTGTATACACGCGCACGCATTGTCATATGCATTCGTATCACCTCATACTCCCGCCGACACTGTATTTTACTAGCGTACTGCCAACTCAAAAGCATCCTTGCATACACAATTCAACGGCGACCAGGCGAGCGCAAGGGCGGGCAGCTCTGGCTCTATAAAACAACCACTTTTATATCACAGCAACCCCCTATACCTGTTAGGGGCCAAAGCGCGCCAGCACCTTTGCAGTCAAATTTCAAATTGTTGCGCCCTACTGTAACGTACTCGTACGACATGAACGGTGCTTCCATCGCCCGTAGCCGTCGTAGTGAAGCAGCTGCCCTGGGTATCATATTAGGCGTTAGCCGTGGTTGCTCAGGAGTTTCTTACAGTAAATGCTTGGCGCACAAGAATTTCCGCTAATAGCTATATTCAGGCACACATCTGTGAATCGCAAAAGTCCGACCATAATTGTTTTGCACAAACGAGAAGGACGCGAAGCGTGGATAGCCAGCAGCGGTGCAAAATAATTTATTGAGTATTTTACTGCTGCATTTTTTTCAAAGGAGTGGCATTGAGATTCTTACAACACAAAGTGTGCTTAGTTAGTTAGAAGGGTCAGTATTGGTGCATGTACTACTCACTAGAGTTGCTGTGGACAGGCTGGTTCTTTGTTCTTCACAGGTGACTTACCGTGATGATGTTTCGTGAATGGTTAGACAGGTCAGGTCCGTGCGAAACTGCGAAAACGGTGGACTCGCCAAGGTGTCTGGTCACGCGGCCGGCCACCTCCTCGACACCAGGCTCCGACGCTCGCACACTGGGCCACGTGCGGAGACCCAGGTCCGCCAGCACACGCTTCAGGGGTCGGATTCCCGCGTCGGAAATAGTTTCTGCCAGCCAAACAGAATTAGCTTTAGAAAAACAAAGATTGTAAATGTTTCAGCAGTATAGAACTCAACAAAAGTCCATACAAGAAACTTGTAGTTCAAGGTGAACAAGCGAGGAAACGGCAAAGCAGCAATCCATCAAAGGAACGTGCATACTAATTGAGGTTCTGAAAATTGAATAATAACGTCCAGCTGTAATAATCTCAAACAAACAGACAGCCTTTAAGGGTGTGGCCAACTGGTTTGAAAGAAGGCATGCTTCGCTGCAGTAGAAGCAAAATTAAGCGTTGGGGACATGATACACCTAAAACAAAAATGACAAAACCATTAAAACTAATGTTGAAAATCAGTGTGGGTTTATGTGGTGTGCCTTCGGGCTCCATATTCAGCGCCTTCATGTGCCCAGCTGCAAACAGTTACTTGCCATTTGAGGAAAGTGGTTGTCTGTTTTGCGGAAAACTCGCAGAAGACGTAACAGCCGGGTTTTTTTGGCTCTTATATGGCCAGCACGAAAGTTTCTACGCTCCAGTAGGTTGCTCTGTGTTCTGCGAACAACCCATGAACTTTGGAAGGGTGCTGGGACGATCCAGCACAGACATTCGCTAGACACCCACGTCGCGTTTGTGCTGTCTATAGCTCACTAGCCAGGCTTCCATAAAGTGTTCTTCTAGGAACTGGAATTAGGCTCTCAGCTTAGAGGCCTTAGGCTGAACAAGTTTGTAGCAAGGTAAAATATACATCCGCCGAGAAAAAAAATATTTGTAAAATAAAGTTGCACGGCTCTCTGAGAAACTACAGAACTGACGAAAATTTGGTCTTGCGAAAGTTTCAGCAAGATGACACGTTGTAACAACGTGCACGTTATCGATGGGAGGCGTGGCAGGAGATGCGACAGGTCTTCCTAATTACGTAGTAGACAAGCACCAAAGCAGGTACCCTTTGGTCAAGCGAGTGCCCTCCTGTTCGCAAGAGCTGCTTGATTGAAGATCTAGTGCATTAAAAAAGGCCGAGTACACACGGCTATCTCTTGGGCTCCACGTATAGTGTTCGGCCGCCGAGGCAATCCGGCAAATCCTTACCGCCCAGCACACGTGACATTCACCAGCCTGTCTCTTTACGGCGGTACGCTATCGCTTGAGCTCGCTACCATTCCTTAGAATATGTAGTCATGCAAAAAAAGGTGGTTACCCGTCTGCTCACAGCCACGGACGAAGTTGACCAGCTTCCACACGACCGTCGAGTTGTAGGAAGCGTCGTGGCCTGTTGGTCCCGATGCCTCTGCTGCGTAAAAGTGCGTACGATGCGAATACAAAAATATGTTTGTTGACTTTGTACAAATGGATAAGAATAATGTAAAAAAGAAGCGGGCAATATCTTCCAGTTTTGAAAATGGTGGGCACTACGCTACGGAGGAAGACGCGTGGTCACAGTGGTTCCAACAACACATGTAACGAAGCAAGCTGCCACACATTTTCAGTTGAGCTTAAAGAGGCAATGAAAACAAGATGCACTTCGGGTTGATTCGAAAGATTGCCTTGTTATACTGCAACACATTTTAAAGCAAACTTCACTTATATAACGCACATAATTCGAAAGAAAGGGAATGGACATGCGACCCATTAGCCAATTTCTCGAAATAGAAGGTATGACGTATTATCGGCAGCTGTGAGAATGGATGAGCCCAGAACAAGTAAACAAAAGTGAGGCATGGCTTATAATCCTGCAGAACGAGAAATTTGCGCTCAGATTTAATCCTTCTATACGAGTAAAAATTGTTGTGTAAGCAATTGTAGTTGCGAACACAGGGGTAAAAATAGAAGCACCAGTGTGTACTGCGCGCACTATGCTGGTTATAGCTGCATAGCCGTCCCGCGCGTTGAGCTCAGACTGGCTAACTGGCATAAGCGATAGCGTCTTCTGTGACTCTCTTTGTCGAGCTTACGGAATGTTTCACGAAATAATTACTATCAACCGCAACAAAAATTAGCCAGGTACAAGTCCGCTCAAAAAAAAACAAAGCGAATGCGGACATGTGTCCTGAACGCTATTGCGGCGCAATCTATAAAGACTGACGGTAAAAAAGGCGTTTCGTCTTCGCTACAGTCAAGGTCAGCGTACTAACGTTCGCGTAAGCACCTGCCCTGGATACGTCATCGCATTCCACTAAATCCGCTATTCAACGGGGAAATCAAACTTTCGGGTAAATTGTTCAGTTTCTCAGTGAATAAAGCAACGTTTGCTGACGGACAAGTGCTAGGGGCACTATAAAACACCAAATCATTCGAATAAACCAAACTTGGTTTTTGTCGTCATGGCGTCTTAAACTACCGCGGCGAAGAAACACAAATTGTTTTGGTACACCCAGCTACTGACACGCCTTAAAAGAAGTTCCCATAGGAAGTGGATCTAAAGACCTTGGTTGAGAATTCGCGCGCTCGTTAATGGAGCTTACAAAACGCTGATTATTGTAAATGCTGGCTAATACATTAGAATAAATTTGTTATGTTTGTTGTGAAATATAGACTGCAATTACATACAGAACGCTCTCATCAGCTTCACTTCACTTCCCTTCACTCAGCTCGACTGACAGTTCACTCGGTACACTCGGAAGATCCAGTAGGTGGCCAATCCAGCTAAACCACAATAAATGTGGCACCACCACGCTCAGTACACAACGCTGTGGCAAAGAGGGCGCTTCCTGAACGCATCTTTTAAATTGACATTAGACTTACAGGATACAATCCGTGCAGGCTGGCTCGAAAAATAGGCATAAAGCGAATTTAAGCCATTGTGCTGGTGGTTACGAGTTTTTCTGTTTATTCCAAAAACAATGCGAAAACGTTTTTTTTTTAATTTTGGAGAGGCAGCTTAAGCGAAGTACAAAAAAAAAAACCTGTGCTAACTTGAGCGTCGGCTCGCAGAGATGGTCCTACGAATAGACGTAAGAGGCAGTTTCAGTTTTTAGTCTTCTGTTTGTTTGCAGTGTCCACTTGGGCACGACAGTTTCAGTGCTAGTTTCGCAGTTTCGCTTGTTTCTCAGCCGTTTACATGTGATGTCAGTCCGTAAAATAGGAATTCCGTATCTTGAAGTATCTCCAGTTACTTGATTACTCTGCACAACATCTCGTTCATAGCAAGCTTGCGACCCACTCCCGAAGGTAACGTAATTTTTATTTTCCAGGGAAACTTGCACGGGACCATCTGATCCCTCCTGTTCCCGTCATACTGCATACCATCCCTTTACACGACAGCTTCCTTCGCAGTTCAGACCTAATTCACAGACTTTAACAGTGCCGAGCATTGATTCGACATGTGCTACAGGACCGTGACCATCACCTTTGCGCCCTCAAACTCTTAGTGGTGTCCCAGTGAACATTTCGGGGCTGTGATCACCGTGACTGCTAGGTTGGCTGTCAACGTGCCATGATCGCTTGTGGTCGCTCCGCGGTTTCCTGGACTGTGCTCAAATTCAAAGTGAACCTTTAGCCAGTGCGTGTTTACCACTTCTTTTATTTTTAACCTAACCTAGTGATCTCATGACCACGTGAAGTCGCGCTGCGGTTGCCTGAACTCTGCCAAAATTGAAAGCGAACATTTCTCCAGTGCGTTAGAACATCTTTCTAGTGTGTTTTAACACTTCTTTTATTTTTACCTCGAACTACTGAACTCTGTCTACAGATCTCATGTCGTTTTTTTTAATTTGTGTCATTATTCACCTGACGTAGCATGTTAGGCTATCTGCTGGACAGACCTCGTCAGCACCATTAAACTGCGTTCTCTCTCTCTTTACACGACTTCTACACCGGCTATAACCATATTATAACAACTGCGTGACAACGCAGCCTTGGCAGGGTGTTTAAACGGCCTCACTGGCTTAATGAGCCGCAATGTCCTATTTACTGCACGTCATCCTAATTTTGCACCAGGCTGCCGGAACTTTTAACAGCGAAGCTGTTATACAAGCCGCAAGTTCGGTGTTGCAGGAAAGAATACCAAGAAAATGTGAAGCGCACGTGAGCGCGTGCTTCGCTGTTACCGCCGAGCGTTCTGGGCGCGCGCAGTGGCTTAAGCAAGGAAAAAATGAACTGTCAAAAACGACGAGGAGCGATAAAATGCCGAGTGCTCGTGAGCGCTTGCCTCGCGGCGACCACAGAGTCCACGGCTTGCGCAGTGGTTTTAGCAAAAAAAGAAGAGTCCAGCGGTGTGGGCAAGCGCTACCGCTCATGTAATGTTTGACATGAGGAACACGGTAATATCGATGCATATGTCGGTGACTACTACTAGCACAGTGCAAACCAACGACGGAACATGTAAAGAAAAAAAATTTAGACTTGGACAAATGCGCGGTGACGTGCCCTTCAGTGCTCACGTATAAAAAAATCCTGCAGATTCGCTATGGTTCAACCCTTGCGCGCCTTAGTGCAAGGTTCGCCAGTTGAACTGGTAGAAGACTGCAATGCTGAGAAAGGTTTTGCATCCACCACTCGCCGCGAAGAAGACAACAAGCTCTTCGATGCTAATGACGACGATTACTAGCGACTCAACTATGCAAATAAACAATGATATTGAACCTAACTATGTGTCCGCCAATACTCACCTACAAAAGCTTCGCCATTCAAGCCTTGCGCGTGAGTGCAAACTTCCATGGATTTGTTGTCAGTGGAATGCCCCACAAGACAATTAAAGGTATGGTATTCAGATTTGTTCAGTTTAGTGTTGCACGTCGCAGGCATATCAAGAACCCATAAAAGTTTCTTTCTGTAGATATTCCTTTTTCGAATGACAATAGCGCTGATTTCAACCCAAACATTCCACAGCTGAGCTTCATAATAGTGTAAACTGACGGTTGCAGTGTCGATTCACCACCCATTTTTTCCGTGGAGCTATAAATACGTCGAGGGGAATTTTTTATGTGATTAGCTGCCTACCAAAACACACTTCTGCGTGGTTGTGGTAGTACCTCTAGGTCCGTTTCAATATGTACCACTTGATTGCTCATATGGAGGAAACACACCAATCAATCAGTATTTATTACTTTCCCTATTGCGTCACCACCGTCGTTATTCAGTGATAACTTCTAGTTTTTAAATATCTTGTGCGAAAACTGTTCCCTGGGCAGCGCTGGAGTGAAGTGCGTTACCGAAGGTGAGTTCTTTAAATTAAAATTATGATGTATTTTGTACTCATTGCCCCTTTTAGGGGTCTCTCAGGTCTCCCCTATTCTAAGCAAACGAGATAGCCGCACTCAAGCGGATGCAATGGATACCTTCGATGAATCCCATCATGCCGGCCTCTATGCGCTCCCGGAGTTCTAGGCTGTACGACGTTCGGGCGAAGCCAGCCATGATGGGGTTGTCCCGCAGCCATCCCTGGCACACGAACGAGTAGAAGTCGTCGCAGGGGCCCAACTGGCCACTCCTGTTTACATACTGCCCGATGCGCTGTGCTGTGGGCAGATCCGCAGGGAGAAAAGAACTATTAAGGCAGGTAAACGGTAGTGTTCACTAAAAGCAGATTGAGCAAAATTTTCCCAAAAAGACACGCAAGGGTTCCACGAAAGGTCGTCTGGTCTGGCATAAGAACGTACTAAAGAAAAGCGAACACTAATCATGCATTAAAACATACAAGACGTTTCGAAACCGCATACGGGTTGCTTTTTTCACTGAGTAAGACAAGCTGCACATCATAGTAATTTTGTCTTACTCTGTGAACGAGGAACCAGTAAGCGGTTGCGAAACGTCTAGTATATTTTTATACATGGTGAGTGTTCGCTTTTCTTTTGTACGTTTTCACAAAAAGATACAACGCAACGAAACGACATTGGACTGAGAAGCGTGACTTCCAAAAGTCAAAGGTTTCCCCCATGTTCTAGCTGATAGTTCAGATATAGAATTTTGAGTATCTCTCCACGCCTAACTTGAAAAAAGTGGATTTTCTTGCCTAATGTCGCTGAATCTTTCAGCAATCCCTACGATCTTGGATTACGGGTAGGTGCATATTCTCCTGACGGCACAAACCGCGTACGCTGTTCGAACGTTCATAGCCAACAAAAATGTGGGTATAGTGCGGACTGCATCATACTCTAGAAAGTAGGCGATAAATGAATAGGCGTGTTCGCTTAAAGGGACCGTCCAGACAAACCACATGTTTAGTTCAGTCGAAAGATTTTTTTAACACCACTTTTAACATAAACTTTGCTCAAATAAGCTAAATAATTAGGAAAAAATTAGAGCAGTTCCACTTAATTTGAAAGCTGTCGGAAGTGCAGAGTAGCGGTTCGTAATAATGGGCCGTACAGCCGTTATCCACTCACTGCTACCATACCGTGCAATTCAAATTTCCCGCCTTCGCAGTGCTCGCGCGCCCCCTGCCTGACACTGTGCCACCGAGAGTTCTAATCCTTTTGTGCCTGCTTTAAGTTCGTATGCTGGAGCAGTTTCGCGTCATTTCGAACGCGTATTTTTTTTCTTGCGCGGCTAGAGCCTTTCTGCGGCATTTCGAGCGCACCATTTTCTTTTTGCGCGTGGGCCCTTTCTGCGTCGTTTCGAACGCGCCATTTGTTACTTTCGCTGCCGCTTTTTTCGCTTACTATTGTAAAAACCAACCCAAGGAGTTTCCTAACTAAATAAACGCGGGCCCTCCCTGGTTAATTACGTCTATTTTGCATCAAATGTACCGGTAGTTTACTTTGTGCTAAACAACGGAGAAATGTAAGACAAGCGCCAGCGGTTCACGAGTTTTGAACGCTTAGGAATATATAAGCCGTCCGGCGTTAGAAGCCTCTGGGGTACGCCATGACGACTACGCTTCAACCAAACTCCCTGTTACTCTACTTGGGTCCAGCAAGGGAGCTACGACGACAAGGCGAGCGCCTGAAGGGCTAATGGACATGCGACCAACTAGCTCATTTCCCGCAACAGAACCTACGATGTCATATGCCCAGCTGTGCAATTGGTGGAGGCCGGCAAAAGGAAATGCAAATTAGGCAGGGCTTGTCGAACGAGCTATTTGTGCTTAAATTAAGGGAACATTCTTTTTATAGCAGCAATAGTGGTGGGGTAAGCAGTAGGAGACACGAATGTACACGTGAACATAGAAGTACCGATGCGTAGTGCTGTTGGTACATCGCGAACTATGCTTGTTTTAGCTGCACAGCACTGCGGCGCTTTGGGATTGTTTCAGACGACACTGGCCGATTGGCGTAAGAGACGGTGTTGTACACAAGCATATTTGCCCAGCGAACACCATGTTTCCCTAAACGATTATTTTCTACCATAACAAAAACAACCCTGGTACAAATACGGTCAAAAAAAGCAAAGGCAGAAAACGGCCCTTTGCGGTATGACCTGGCGCCATCTAGGTTGACTAACGATAAACAAAGCTCCGAAATCAGCTGCAGAGCGGTTCTTGTGATGTCACTGCGGACGTCGCGAAAACACGATTTGGCGAGAGAATCAAAACTTTCACCTAAATTAATTTCTTAGTGAATACAGCATCGTTTGCTTTTGAACAAGAGCCGGGGACACTAAAAACGCGAAACTTTCGAATAAAACAAACTTGTACTTTGTCTGCATGGCTCCTTCAAACTGTTGCGTTAAAGGAGCCATGAAGAGAAAACACAAGTTTGGTTCATTCAAAAGATTGTCTCGTTAGAATCATACTGACACCACTTTTAACGTAAACTTCGCTCAAATAAGCTACATAATTAGGAAAAACGGGAATGGTCATGCGACCCACCAGCTCATTTCCCGCAACAGAACCTATGATGTCACATGAGCTAAGCTCTGCGATTGGCGGAGGCTGGCAGAAGCAGACGCAAATTAGGTAGAGCTTACAACTAGACGAACGAGCGATTTGCACTTAAATTTAGGGCACATTCTTTACAAAGCAATAAGAATGATGGGACAAACAGTGGAAGTTACGAAAGCACATGTAAACATAGAAGTACTGATGCGTTCTGCTGTTCGTACTGCGCACAGCATGCTTGGTTTAGCTGCACAGCACTACGGGGCTTGGGGTTGTCTCAGACGACACTGGCCGATTGACGCAAGCAACGGTGTCTTACGTGACCCCATTTGTCGAACGAGCACTGTTTCAGGGAACGAATATTTTCTCCCAGAACAAAAACAAGCCAGGTTTAAATGCGGGCAAAAACAAACCAAACGCTTTCCACGGTATGGTGGCGCCATCTAGGTTACGGAACGTAAAGAAACGCGGCAACAAACCAACACCGCTGTACAGGGTGGAGACAACCTTTGAACGGTCCCGTGCCGACGCAATTGGGCCAACGGGCTGAACGCGCTATTCTTTTCGTTTCCCACGAGACCTAGCAACGCGAAACAGACAATATGATTCAAACTTGTTCAGTAAACCGCGTTGCGGCGATAATTTTAGCGCGGTTTTGACACAATGACTTGCTTCGGCGGCGAGCGAGCAACCGAAAATGGCGGCGCCAGCATATACGCGTCTCTACCCTGTACGGCGGATGCGTGAATGAAGGTACTCTAGGCTGCAGAGCGGTCGGTTCCTGTGATGTCATTGGGACCACGAAAACGCACGATTGAGCGGGAAAATCAAAATTTTAACCTAAATTGATTAATTTCTCAGTGAATAAAGCACCGTTTGTATCCGGACAAGCGCTGGAGGCACTATAAAACACGAAATCTTTCGAATAAAACCAACTTGCATTTCTCTTCATGGCTCCTTTAAATATAGCTCAGAAAAGTGCAAAAATATTTATTAAAGGCTACCGCCTTTGAATCTGCTACACAATAAAAAATTGAAGGAAAACTGAAGATTGAGACTGGTTGCGTTGTGACCGATGGGTACTTTTAAGAGGCCTGGAAGAGAACCGCTTCAAAAAACCGGCTACAAATATTTTCTTGGGGTAATAATTCTTGCAGCTTCGCGCTAGGGTGTGTAGGAACCGATAACGAAGTGGGGGCCAGTTCCAGCATACTGACTCTCTACGCACGCCCTCTCAGTAACCAGTGGAACTAGTTCACAGATTTTCCCAGGCAAAGCTGATACACCCAAAGTAAGGGACGGAGAGGTGAGAAGGGGGTCGCTTCCCCTGTTGTCATTTCTATGAAGCCGTTTGCCTCTTTACTAAGCACAGCTTCTACTCTCCTCCCCGTCATTTCAAAGGGTAATTTTAAGACACTAAAACGTAAATCAACGTTTGATTTACTGCGCCGATCCAACAACAACAAGGTTAATTGTAAGAGACACGGGAAACACTGACAAGGCTGAAGCACACACACACACACGGACGCGCGCACACACCACACACACACACACACAACCACACACACACACACACACAACCCACCACACACACACAAAAAAAAAACCAGGCCATCTCAACTAACGTGAAACCTGAGGAGGAGCGAAGCATGCAGTGTATGAGTGTATTCTTGGCACCTCGGTGTTTTTGCCCACGTATATAAAACAGTAGGCGGGTAGAGGTATACAGCTTTGGTGTAAAAGTGTCGTGTCTTTGAAACACGGAGCGTTCTAGCACGAGGTGCTGAAAAACAAGTGTCCCGACGTTTTAGTATTGAGACTACATGAAACGAACACGACAGGAGATGCCGACAGCCCGAGTCCCCAAAGGGCTTCACCCCAAAAAATGGACGCACACAAGACAGGAGAATGGCTACCGGTAATGTTTGGTGTGCCCGCCCATTTTTTAGCGCTTCAACAATGCCGCAAGGTTCACACCAAGTCACACAGACAGCAAGTTCGTCAAACACTGAGCCTAGATAATACGGAAAATAAATGAAGCCATGGCGCTCACAGAATCCTTTCTAGCCCACTACTCATGACGTCACAGGGACTCGTTCTGTAATTGGTGGCCGCCGACCAATGACACCTCCTAGACGTGTAATTTGTGCTTGCAGGGCTACGTCTACTTCTGTTTAATAGCGCCACTTTAATACAAACATCAATGTTAACGCGCGGATAACTCTGTTCAATGTTTCCCTAATGAAGAAACACCCAGCGCCCAAAGACGGCACTATCGATAGACGCTTGTTTGAAGCGCCAATTATGCAACCGTCTCCTGTCGGAGGCGAAGCCGCCAGAGAGCGTGAGGCCAGCCTAATATTCGCTGCTTGATGCTCCATCTGTCAGCGCTGCTGTTAATTGTACGCAAGCCACAACGTCGTGGTGGAGCGGCTGGCGCAGGCAATACTGCGCACCGCACGACGCATGCAGAGTGACGGCCTGTTGATTGTAATAATTTTCAACGGCGGCGTTATGAAAAGGAGTAGCCCATTTTTCGCAGAATTTTAGACCGCGAAAGAAAAAGCAGGAAATCTTGGCGAAACGCCGGAAATGTAAACAGGTATAACGCATCAATAACAAATTATTTCTTCATGCGTATCCTGTTTTGTCCACGTAATAGTCAGTTCATTTCAGAGCGCGAACTTCAAGTTTGCAGCTCGCAGTAAGATTGGAAGCCAATATTCCTGATATTAAAAAGGTGCACTGTATTGGAAGATATTTACAGAACGTCTGTGAACGAACCAGTCGCCATTACGTTCGATAATCGGCAGTATTTTTGTGGTTACTGTGTTGTCACTTATACTGGCTGCGTCGCTTTAATTCGTGTGTGGTCGCGTTCGAAAGAGATTCAAATTAGACAAATAGCTTTGTTACCTGGCAATATAGTTCTTGTTTCGAAGGGCAAGTGTTGACTCTTAGCACTTTCTACAAGCCTGTAAACTTGTCGCAAAATGAAATTTATATATTAGGAGGTCGCGGGAAAGGTATAATCGTTCAGCGGCAGCTAGCACGTGACGCCGATCCACGCTAACACGCTGCACACCACTAAAGATTTCCGTGCCGCTGCCTAACGCACCAAACGAAACAAGAATTTGCGTACAAACCAATAAGATACAAAGGGAGGTTTCCAAGGCAATAGAAGGGATTTCTGAACAGCTATTCGGGGAGAAAGATCTAAAAATAGTGAATACGGTTGTTTAGAAAAGGTATTTCTCGTCTTTGAGTGAAATTTAACTGCCGCAGCTGTGTCTACAAAAAGCTATGGTATGCAGGCCATAGAGTTTCTTAGTAAGTATAAAAGAGAGGAAACTGAGCCTCCTAAGCCATGTCGTCGTGGGGGTTCATGGGAAGACTCTCCTTTTTGGCTTGGGCTTGGCATGAAAATTGGATTCTTAAGCGATTTTTGGGATTTGCTTCCTTCACTATGCATTAACACGTCTACAAGCAACAAGGAAGCCGAAATTGCCGAAATCCTCCCTGTCCTGTGGTGGCTGTGTTCGGTGAAACAGCAGGCAGTGTGTGATCGCACCTGACGCTGGCCATGCCGCAGTTGAAGGACGTATGAGTGAGCGGGTAATATGCCTTCGCGAAATTTGTAGCCGACGAAAAGAGAAACAAAACGTACTTCGACGACGACAAGATACGACAGATGCGAGCGCTTGTATGCGTCCCATCTTGTCATCGTCCAAGTCTGTTTAATGCCACGTTTCCTTTTTTCTTGTTAAACTAGCTGATGGTCGGTGCACCGGTTCACCACGAAGGCAAAGTTTTCATAGTTACGCTCAAAAAACTTTCCAAACTCTTCAAACAACTTATTATCTGAAATAATGGTAAAATTAATAGAATAAGAATCTCTGATGAGTTTCCTTTAAAATATTAACATTGTTCGTAACTACAACCTTGCCCTGCGAAATAGCAGGCACAACCGTTCCGGCAAAAATACGCTCTGCTTCCTTTTTCCTTAGTTTTAAAACAGCCTGTTTTATTTTGCACTTACATAACTGCACACTATTCTTCGCGTTTTTGTGGCACTGTGTTCTAATATACGACCACGAAAACTTTTCAAACCAAGGCAATGATGAAACTAAGGCGAGCGCGATGTATAATGGCGGTCCATGACGTCACAGACGGCCTTGACGTAAGCCGCATATACGCGAGCGCCAGATTCCTCTCTAGTGTATACTGTAAGAAACCCTATGATGCAGGCCTCTCATCAGTTGGTTTTGCCATTTTACAAATTTTAAAGTGCCATGAATGAGTAGCCACAAACGTACTACGATTTGATGGACGAGATGGCTCGTTGAGTTACTCATGGCTGAAGCAGTGTTTCCTATGGAAATGAAATACTAAAGCGGCCGGTGTACAATAATCCGGAGAGCAGGGGGGTAACCCGGGTGTAAATATTAACCAGCAGGTGTTTGTCACGGAGCGCTTCCTAACGCGTAACGAGGGTAGCGCATGAGGTACAAAATCTGAGCTTGCCACCATACTTTTCGTGGTACACAGTAGACGTTAGCCAGAAAAAAAAAATTGGTGTTATATAATGTGCGCTGGCAGTGGAGGCCGCAGTGAACTTTCTGACCTTCTCTAACGCAAGCGTTGGACGTGCATGACAATGCCTTTGCCTGTGTTGGTAGGTGCTCTTGACCTGTAAAGTAAGAGAAGACTTCTGAATTCAAGAACTTTTTCACTCGCTCTCAAAGCAATAATGCCGGCTGCAAAAGTGCCGTCTAGTGTAGAACAGAGCGGTTTTCAGTTTCACGAACGTAATTCAAACACTAAGGACGGGAGGCAACTCGGTGAAAATTAACCAGGTGTGACAGGAAATCCATGTTCATCATGCGCCAGTATACAGTTGCAAAAAACACACGCGAAGTATTCTTGGTGTGTGTACACCGATGCGTGTATGGGAAAGGTCCGAATCCTCAATACACAAAAAACGGGAAAGAAAAAAATTGAAGCTTATTGCTGTGCGTTAAAGGGACCCTGCAACATTTTTCCCACTTTTTTGAAATTCTTAAATGACGTAGTCACCCAACACACCCAGTACTTAGATTAGGGGGTCGTACCTCTGTAAAAATTACTGCTGTATGCCCATCAGACAACTTGGAAACTGGTTAAAAAGTTTTTCTGTTTTTCCCGGTCTTGGCGTTCTTCGACGGCCCGATTACGTCACTGAGGCCATGTAGCGGCTGTTGGTCAGTTCTCCTTCAGTTGCAGAAGTGAACACTTTTCGATAGCAGCTTTAAAAATAAAGCCACAAAAGCAAAGCAGAAACGGAGGCCGTATCTGGTGTGACGAGCAAATCACGCAGTGCCGCTTCGTGCTGGCGATAACTGTAGCTTTCGCAGTGCTTCCAGACGTGAAGGAAAGAGTAAAAGCGTTTATCGAAGGGGTTCCAGGGTCCCTTTAAGGACTGCGTAGAGTATACTTCGCTAGATGAAAGCGGATTGCAGTTTTAAGCTATTCTCTGGCTTGCGCATAGCTCAAATGATTTAGACTTACTCTGCAGTGTCTCTGAATTCACGTGCTGGGTTTTGACGGCTGGAAAGTAAAAAAAATAGGTTATCAGCAACTGTAACTTAACGGTGGCGAAATGTGCGAAGCGTTTTTAAATGACGAAGTAATGTACCCTGAATACGGTCGTCTTCGGCAAAGCCTAATACTCTTATCTGCATCCTGCCCTGTTTAGTGACAGGGTGATTCCACGATAGGACAAACACGCGTGTGCATGCGCATTTGTTTTCTTTATATTTTTATGAGTTATGCCCAAGCTAGAGAATAGCTTAAAACTGCAATGCGTTTTCTCCTAGGGTGCGTAATTTCCTAGAAAAATTGCAAAGGCGGCGCTTGCACCGCACCATTTCTGACTGCTGCAGTTTTTTTCAACTTTGGGGCTTTGCGCACGAAAAATGTTTAACTGTTCTGTCTAAAATTTGTTTGAAAACAAAAACTACACCAATTTAACAAAGTCGAGAAAAATTTCGCGTTTTGCCGTGAACAAAAAATTAGACAAAATGTGTGAAAACGGGTAAGAGGTTGTCGCCTTCTTTGACGCCCCCTATATGCGTATCTACAGTTGTGAACAACTTTCAGGATAGTACTGTCAACCAGATATTTTTAAACATATCTATAAAATATTGCTTGTCTAGAAAAAAACACAAATGTACGGTAAAACGTTTGACTGCTGGGATTTAAAAAAAATGCGCAAATTTAAAAACAAAATGTAAAAGAAACCCACCCTCGATTTTCTTCAAAATTGGGGAAACGAGATTCCTCAAGAGGGCCCACAATACAGCCGAAAAACATGTTGCATCATTTTGTTCGTACCGAAGTCACCAGCGGCTGAAATCACGAGTTCGAGACGCGTCTCCGTGCCGTGTCTCCGCTACTGCCGCTGCTTTTCTGGCTTCACTTTGATACAAAAGCCTCTGTTCACATTCTGCGGCCACACCAGGGACGCCTCTGACGTCCTTCTAAGAAAACAGCTTTTGCAATCTATTTTTGTTCGCAATGTTTCACTGAATAAGCGCGTCTTCGCCACCGCTACGACTGTGGCGAAGACGCGCCAAAAAGCCCTCCTTTGCGGGCGGAACTTTTCTTTTAACAAAAAACAAAACGCAGCGTTATTTCAGCCGCTCACAACATCGGTACAAACAAAATGATGCAGCATGTTGGCCCTCTTGAGAAGACTCTTTTTCCAGATATTGAAGAAAATCGAGAGCTGTTTTTTTTATTTTAATTTTCAGAAAACCACAGCAGAATCTTTTTTTGCATATATTTACATTTTTCTAGACAAGCGATGTTTTACAAATATGTTTACATATATCTGGTCGACATTACCTCTCACTTACAAGTTGGTTTTAATTGCAGATACTGAGATAGGAACGTCAAAGTAACCACAATCTTGCGTCTGGCACAATTTCCGTATTTTTTTTCTAATTTTGGTGTTCACGGCACAACGCGAACTTTGTCTTGACCTGTTTTTCACTTTGGTGTAGTTTTTGTTTCCAAGCAAATTTTAGTCAGAACGAACAAACCTTTCCGTGCGCAAATCCCCAAATTTGGAAAAAAACTTCAGCCACCAAAAATGGGGCACCACCCACGCCATCTTTGAAACTTTTTTTTTTCTCGAAGTACGCACGCTAGAGGAAAGCAGTTTGCAGCTGTAAGGTATTCTCTGGCGTGCGGATACATTATAAAAATATGGGGAAAAAATGCGGGTTTTCAAGCATGTTCGCCCTCTCGTGGAATCACCCAACACGCGTAGCAGATTCCTTCGCAAGAAATAAGTACGCCCACTCCCCTACACGAGGACTCGTCACACTAGCGAGCCATTAGAGCTGCTAAAATGATTATAATATATTATTAACACTTATGTTTCACACACTATCCACCTCTGAAAACTTTCTGCCCGGCCGTAAGCTTCTTGAGCGAAGTGTCTAATCTGACTGTTATATCTAGCGGTGGGCCTTTCGATTCTTCCTTGCCAACCTTGCGAGCTACATTGTTTATTTTGATGCCTAACAGCTTTCTGTGCATCGTAGTACGTTCCACGGCCAATTTCAATTATTTCTAACCAGCGTTTCGGCACAAGCCCAGCCCCTGGTTAGCATGTGGCGAATGACGCAATCTTTCCATACTTACGAGGGAAAGTAAACATACACGCCAGCACAATTGTCACCGGTTCACATACCACCATAATAGTGAAAAGCTGGTAATCGCTATGGCCATGTAAACATAACGATGATCACAGGCCTTGTCATGATAATGTTTCTTGTGATCATGCATCATAACCCCTGTATGTACGTGTAAATTCGTGTTCTTGGTCGCGCACAAATCGTATTCTAGAGTAAAAACACTCATCTAGCACCAAAATCATCGCACCCATGAATCGGAAGTCACGTGTCTACTGGCATAACTGCGCGCAGTGACGAACCTACGGGAGGGACTTTAGGGGTTGTAACCCCTCCCCCCCAGGGGTGCATAGACCCAACCCCTCTGTCCCACCAAACCGAAAAACGAAGTTGACCGTGCGAAATTTGTAGTTTCGGAAGCTTTTATTGTTGGACATTGTTAGTTAAATCTGGAAAAAGAATATTGTTTGACTGGTATTAAAAAACAAAAGAAGAATAAATTTTAATCGGTTCCGTGCTTTTACGAGTGTGCGGATCAACTTGCGTATAAGTTGAAGTAGTTTCAGAAAAAGAACGGGAAAATTTCTTAGTGGGAGAAAAAGTGTTCGGGGCTAGAAAGTTTCTGAATGCGCCAGTATCCCTGGAGGGTTTAAATTAACCCGTAACCCCTACCCTACTACCCACTTCACAGCCCACGTTAAACCGCAAGTACACTTTTTTTAGGGCCACATTATATCACTTTCCGAACTTTCGTGCGCAACTGCAGTCAGGAGATTTCAATCCTTCGTCCACACAAAAAAAAGGACGCTAAAATTTCCCATAGGCATTGTCAAGCTTGCCTTCTGACCTCGAAGCAAATCTAACAAGATCAGATAGAATTTACTTTATTTTACGGAAAGTCAAAACAACCGTTTTTTCTTCAATACCAAGCACTGTACTAGCTGAAATAACCCTCCCTCTCCAGTTAAATAAAAAAGGTTCGGTTTTGTTTTCTGTACATCGCCTCACTTTATGACAGGCTATCGTGCAGGCAACGTTTCGTGCACTGTCAAGAAAAGCAGTGAACACGAACAACAATGATGTCGTGCCCATAATAGGCTTGCAGAAATATGGCCGGGTTAATTCGTCTACTCAGCGAAAATTGTGAGAACGTATACTGACTGATTTCTTTAATTTGCAGGTAGATCGAATTTTAGTAAACTTCGCATTCGGACGTATTTTCTTCGAAACTGGCTTCGCAGTGCAAATGATATTCTACAGTTGGTAGACAGGTGAACAGGCTTTTAAGTGCGATGCACTTCTTAAGCGACCCTGAACTTGCGTCCATCGGCGATGTCCGCATAGCATACCCACGTGGGGGATTGGCCAGGAATCTCCTCGTCTTCCTTGGCAACGGGGGGGAGATGGGCGCGCGCTGCCTGGCCGCTGACATGGCACATACCCACGTGGGGGATTGGCCAGGAATCGGGCGTGAGAAGGGCTAATGCACCCGCTTAAAGGAGTACTGACACGAAATTTCAAAGCTCAGATCCGCTCTAGCAATCAAGTACAACGACAACACAAATAGGTGTCTGTGAATAAATGCATCTTTCTTTCTTTTGTAGTTGTGTGTGTGTGTGTGTGTGATCTCTCTTTCGCGAACATTACCGAACCGCGCAAATTCAACTCGTGCATTCGCACTTTCACATTCTTCCCCTTGGGGAAATGCGGGGAATTTTTTTTCTGTTGTATTTGGTATAGCAACGAACAATAGTAAACTGTACTGCAAAAGTTTTATTTTTCTTCCGGCATTTTTGCAGAAATAAGCCTCCCGAGGAGACTGCACGTGCTTGAGGCTTTGCTTGACTTCATCAGAAAAGAAGGCATTCAGGAATGCTTTAGTTGTATTTCCTACCCACCCTCATCTCCCATCATCGCTTCCTTACCATTCTACTTCCAAACTCCGGTCCGAGACTTCGGACAATGGCAAAAAGGCTTCCCGTGTCCTTCATTTTTTTGTTATGTAAAGGTGTCTCCATTATATTCCCCCTGCAGGCGAATTTTATGTTTTGCCGGCTGCTTTGACGCCTAAGTCTTTCGTGTAAAAACAAAGAAAACCGCCACAACTCGTAATTATTTTTCATAGACTTTTATTATGTATTAATTGGTTTTCTTTTTCATATATTCATTCTTTTACATGTATATTTATATATTGTTAAGGAACAAGTGGACATTTCCCGTTGTCCAATCATCGACGACGACGAGGGAGTGGCTGACGTGCATCCTGTGCGAACTCTGCGATAGCGGCCATCTAAATAGTGTAAAATACATCATCCTCATCTTATGATTTATGTCCTGCGGTACGTAACATGTTTCGTCCCGGTCAAAGACGACCGTCCCGGTCGCGCTCGGTCAGCGTGAGTGGATGGGTGCGGTGAGGATGAGATGCGATGCGCATAAACAGTGAAGTCCTTTCCACGGCGAATGACGATGGCGGTCTCCGATTGCGGCTGGGCCCCGAACACCGCCGCCCACAAGGCCACGACGAACCGATGAGGGTGCTGGGAACCGCACCGGAAGAAAAGGCTGGGGACACGGCATGGGCGACACGTCTTGGCTGGTCACATCTCGTCGGGTGTGGGCTCTGGATCGGCTTCTCACGGGCTGGGGACACGAGGTGAGGGCATCGTCATGCGCCGATCGCGGCGGGGCTGGGACTTCCCGACACGGTCCGCGTACCCTCGGTGTTTGCGCCGGTGCCGAGACGGAGCGATGCTGGGGCCAGGACGGGGAGAAACCCGCACACTCCACCAAACATATGACGTTGCGCAGGACATGAGCCATGGGATGCGGACGATGTATTTTATACTATTTACATGGCGGCTATCGCAGAGTTCGAACAGGCTGCACGTCAGCCACTCCCTCGTCGGCGTCGATGGTGGTCCATTGGGAATTTTCCACTTGTTCCGAAACGATATTAGTATATATTACATTTGCTGTAAAAATTAGAACCCCCCTAGGCAAAAATCCTGGGTGCGCTAATGACTGTGCCGCAGTTTTCAGTGCTTTAGGGCTTGTCTGTTGCACTTTACCGGAGGGCATCATCACAGAGCGGTAGGGAATAGTGTTTGAGTGTTATGTGGCGTACGTACGGTCTTGCATGTGAGCAAATTTTTCCCTGGGGCCAGGAGCTCATCACCCAAAAAATACACAGCGCTGAAAATGCCCTGTTTGGGAAAGGTGCTCACCCGTTGACTTCTTGACAGCGACTGTGGTGAGGCTCACTGACACCGCGAACAGGCTCAGCAGGGCGGCCAGCGATGCAGCGAAGATCGCGTATCGCTTGAAGGGCCATCTGCGTGGAACGGGCAAAATCGTCTGGCGTCACAGCATAAAGTGGGTACCATTGAGGTGCTGGGGAACAGCCACTAAATTGTGGAATAAAAGACCACGCAAATATTCGTGCGAGGTAAATATGAAGGCCTGTGAGGGGGGAAACACTAAACCATTGCCTCGAAAGTATCTCCCCGCCAGTTGTACTTCTGCAGAGGCCCTTTTGGCGTAAGACTGAAGCAAATATTCGCAATATCAAGCAGGATGTATGAGGCCACTGAAGGGGACCAGGTGACCATTTACAAAATAGCAATGATGGTTGACAGCATAATAAAAACAATTCCTCGGAGAACTTTGGTGTGCTGAGATGCTCTGAATGCGAAATCCTGGCGATACTTAATAAGTACTGGTGTTTGTGTGCTTCTTTGCTAACGCTTTTTAGTCCTTTAGGGCGAAATACTATACTTTGTTAAGCGTACTTAGTGCCTCGTCGTGTTTGCGTCCTCTCCTTTGCTTCCATTTCTTTGTATTGTAGCGCAAATTCGATAGACAGACTGGTGACGCAAGCCTCCGCCGCAGTGAGGTATCTTGTGGCCGGAGCGTTCCTGTTTTACTCGTATGCCGTAACGTACACTTGCCGGTTATGAAGTCAGTGCGGCGTGCACGGGCTATTTCTTGTTTCACCACTGGTGAAGTGTTGAAGTGGTGACGCCTACGGCTCCTACTCAGAACACCTGAATTCATTTTCCTTGCGAACTGAAATGTGTTTTTTACAAGGTACAACGGCGGTCTATCCGTAAGGCTTAGAACAACGCCGGTTTTCGCACAGTGACGCACTTAAGGTTTTCGTTTCAATAATCGTCTAACAGGTAGTGACCACTACAATCTGGTAACACTGCCATAACGTTGCCTACAGCAAGGTGAGCGTAAAACTAGCACGATCGTGCCAAATTTGTCTGGGTTTCGCCCGGGTGAGTCTTCTTACTTGGTCTCGTCGTTCGATGTGGGAAGATCGGGGATGAGGTCACCGAAGCTCAGCTCTGGCTCCTCCTGCTGGTTCCTCCGCCTGCGCCTTCTTGCACTTCCCGTTGAAAGCGCTGGGCGCACAAATGGAGACAATATCTTTAGCGCAACCCGCCAACGAAGGCCAGAGCCAGCAGCCCCCGCCATTACAGCATGACGTTCAGTGTCAGGCTGGATATCAGCACCGCGCTTATTAGGGCGAGGCTGTGCCTTTATTTCTGTCATGAAAAGTTCGCGTGCAGAAAAAAATAAGCAATGAATTCACTAAAGGAGCAAGGAAAACAATGCCAAGGTCAAGCGTGTGAAGAAACGAACAAAGACAGTCTGCGGTGGGGCAACAAGGCACTTGTGTTCGCCGTGGGCTGCTGTCTCTGCGAAGATCACATTTTTTTACTCTAATCGCGAGCTGGGCCTCACCATTCATACTAATTTGCACATTGATACACGCTGATTGATGGTTTTGAGGCGCCGCGGTGAAGCTAACGCGCTAAGGAGTCCCCTGCAGCGATTTCGTAGCGTGTTGGGTTTCACGCGCCTAAATAACTCGGTAGCCCGCCACTACAATGCGGCTCCCAGGCCTGATGTCGCAAGGTTCGGGAAACGACATTGTAAACATTAATTTCGCTTTTCGTAAATCGACAATGTTTTAAAAGTCTGCTGTTCTTTTTACGCAGTAACTGCGATTTCCCTGAAGGGTACTTTCGCTTAGTTTGGCTGCTATGGTAAAATTACGCTTTCCTTGTCTTGATTTTTTTTATTTTTATCGCCTCTATGACAAACAGCACAATTACGTATATTACTGAGCAGTGATAGGTCAGCCTCAAACGGAATCCTTCGCACTGTGTCGACATTTAACGCCGAGCTTTACGGCCGACGAAGTAATATTTCATTGATACGGCGTATACGCTCATGCGTAAGTTTAAAAGTCGTCTCGAAAAGGCGACAGAGTAGTATGGCTCGAGCGGCGTGAACGCCTTGTGGTTATGTCTTGATGAGATGACGTACTTCAATATCTCCAGCCTGCACGCCAAACAGCGGCTATCCTGGGTTGGGTTATCACGCTGACGGATCAGAAATCAAGGAGCTCATGAATATTGCGCGAGGCTCAAATTCTTCGCCTATTATGATAGAAAACACTGGCATAAATAATACCACCTTTTTTTCTTACACTGCCCACACTGAGTGAAGGCTCGATAGAGTAGGAGAAAGAATTACGAAGCTTAAGTCCATACACTGGCTGCTCAAGCGTAGCCAGTATTCGTGGAGATGCTAGACAATATTGCTGCCAGACACAGAGGGAAAGAACAGAAGACAGAGGTTTGCTTACCGGATATCGCGTAGCTGATCATGGATGCGTTCCTCGACATCTTGAAGAATCTATAGAAAAATAGGAATATTTTATATTTGCGTTGCATAGAACAAAGTAAATGTGCTTTTTGATGCGAAAATTCCAGATTTTTGATGATACCTTCAGAAGAAACATGTCTTGGGCTCACCATATGTCTCTATACATGCTTAGCAGTTTCAGATGGACAATTTTGCGTGAGCTACATATAGGGAATGCCCGCAAAATATTCAGGTCTATTCATCGACAAAGTAAGGGACACAAGAGCAGAGAACTAGATGGTGGAGAAAGCGCGTGTAGAGAGCAGTCTTCAATAGTGCTGAGAGCTGGCGTCACAGCCTTGCCTACGATGCCAGGAGGACGGCAATATGAAGCGCCGTGCGCTGTCTCTGGCGGCCCACTAGTCAGACGCTATCTCGACCTGTACCGGAGCTTGCGTACTTGTGCCTGTTGTAGAACGCAGCGTGCATCCAGTTGCGGGCAGCAAAAAAAGAAAGGAATGGGACTGGCGGTGACGAAATGCCAATGCGGGCGAACAACGGAAGCAGCTTAAGGCGGCCCACGTTGCTCCCTAAGATGAGGAAACGAGGCCGCTGATGGGGGTAAAACTTCAACAACCGCTGTCACGGTTTACTAGGGACGCACCCGAAACGCCGCGTTGCGCACTTCTTCAGCCGCATTAATACGCGCGAATCGGGCCGAGCCTGAAGTTCACGAGAGGGAGGCACGATAGGCTCAGGCGTTTCTAAAGATCTACGTATATATCTTTAATTTCGTTTTCGCAGTGCTTTTCTATCCAACCAGAGAAAGGTTCTACAGAATTCTGCAACGGTCAGTCTTGTGCAGAAACACTGTTTAAGAAATTCCCATAGGTTATACCTCAGAGAAGTCCAGGAGATTGGTAGACGTACCGGTGAGGGTCCGTGACTGCGCCCTTGTTCTTCTTCCTCCTCTACCTTCATCGAAAAGCGCGTAACCATTTGGAGGTAATATACGTGATGGGGTAAACTGACATGGTAGTTATTATATTTGCATTGTTCGTCCGTCCAATTTGTGCGATCTGTTATCCAAGAATAAGACGCTGGAATTGTTCTGCCCACATTTTTCACTGAGTGCTATATGGCTCTCCCCAGATTATATTTAGCCGCGAAGGCAGTAATTCGCAAACCAGTTTTAAAGAGATACCGTTCGAATAACAGTAGCTAATAAAAGATGTTTCACTGAAGCTCGCCATCAGTTAATTCATGTTGATTCTCCACATCATGGTAGTTGTCGCATCCTGCTAAGGACGTATGTTATTTTTGACCTTTTCCTATTTGGCATGGGTACGTTATTCAAAAACTCTCCTTCGGTACACATATGACAGCAGGTGGTGCCAAACGAGGCCCACTCATTCGCGTGATATGGGCTTACAAGGCTCGGCCACCAACTTTTCAAACATATCACCATCACTAGTGCGGAGCTGTGGGAGAGCTTTTCGATTAGCCCGAACCCAAGAACACAACTCAAGGTCCTTCAACTAGATGAAGATGCAGCTCGCGTAAGACGCGCGCAGGCCACCATCTGACGGGGCGGAGCCCAGGAAGACACCCTCCTCCCTGTTTTCTTTGTCGTAGTGAAGGATGAAACAAAGATAATATCATCATCATTTTTTATGCTCGAGAGAAGGATTCGGGATTGCCCTTGTGCAAGCCAAAATTATTGGTTATATTACCAGACGTCTGAAGTCACACGTATATTTGACCCGCTAGTTTAGAAACAATAACGCAATACGCCCTCGAAAACGGCCTCTACAAATTGGTGCAGTGGTCTTACAGACTGTCTTGGGCTGCCCATACTCATCCACGTCCAATATCAACAGCGACATTGCCACTGACTGAGTGAACTGTGCCTTCTGTAAATTGGACCCCAAGACTAGAACAGTGTACATTGTGTGAATTATGACCTTTCCCTTTCTCCTCTCCCTCCCAATCCTGACTTCCCCGCGGAGCCTCATGGCCTCTCGTCTTTGATAAAGTGTTTCACTCAATATATTTGATCTGTGATGGCAGCTGTCACTTGGTTCGGGCTGTTATACAAGCTGGTGTTATGGGGTGGACACTTTCCAGAAATATTTTCGGGGACTTTTATACGCCAGGTGAAAATAAAAAAAAAAACAAGAAGAAGCGCCTGTGCCCAAAGAATGTATTAGTCATTTTTCTGCTGAAATAAAGCAAATGAATTAAGTGCCTCGTTCTCTGAAATACTTACATAAAAATATAGTAGTGCGCCCAGGACTCCCAGGAACAATTTTTGTCACCAAATTGACACTGCTCTTATCTAAGGTTTTCCTTTCGAGTATATCTATTCACATTATAAATAGCATGGGCCAAAAAAGGCTAAAACGTAGGGAAAGTGGGATGCGGCACTAAGAAAATTTCAGGGGGTGTTCCCAAACCAAAGCACCCTTTCTCTCTACGCCACTGCCTGGAACCGTCATGTATTCGAGAAATTCAGGAAAATAATGTTCGGGGGTTTTTTTTTAAAGGGACACTGAAGTGATATGTAAACATTGCGGGATTACTTGCGCAAATTGTAGTCCGGAGTCCCCAGGCCATGTTTCAACCACCCTGGGCGCATTTACGCGATTTTATTTAGTAGAAAAATTAATTCGAAAATGCTGTCCTCCTCTCTTTACGCTCGCCCATTTTCTGCGGCGTTTTCGTGTGACGTCAGGAGGGATGAGCTGGCAATTGGGTGCGCTACTGCACGGCTCCCCGGCCTTCAGACAGAGTCAGTCGGCCCAGCGTTTACGTCCGCCGGCCGCCGCGGGTCGTCGCAATTCGTTCGCTCAGTTGAAACGAAGCCAGGACACGTTTGTGAATGGAACATTTGCATTGTTACTTGGTTAGTTTGTACACTGTATCTAGCTTCAAGTCAAGGTCGCTTCACAAGCGCTGCACAAGCGCACATGCGACGCTTCGCTGACTGGTGTGCCAGTAGGAAAATATAAGGCCTCTTGAAGGCGGGAGAAGAGTCAGCGAAGTCAATATAGGTACTAAGAAATAAAATCACTGATATTTTTACCGTACAGCGTAAACTAGGTGCGGGAAGCACTTTTTGCGCTGGGCGAACAAGCACAGCGGTCAGCAGCACGACTACGCATCTGCGAACGCTTTTCCGTCTACGAATGCAATTGCTAGACGTGAGCTATTGTGGAAACTCGGGCGACGCTTACTGCACGAGCGTAATACACAAATAGTCACCTAAGCTGCTTGAAATGCCAAAACTAAAGAAAAGTGTAAACTGGTTGTACAATATATACCCTATATTACCAACTCCAGCGGAGCCAGCTCCGTGGCCGAGCGGTCTGAGTTGCTAGGTATGCCCCGGAAGTATTTTGCAAGTCACGAGTTCGAATCCCCGCGGACGTGCTTTTTTTTTTTTGTAAGTTAAAAATTTTCGTTTTATATTGAGTTCACCTTTTTTTGGGCCGCAACGTTCATGGCTCCACACTATTTCACAAAACGCGCGCAGGCTGGCACTGGCGCGCTAGCGAGTTCTCGTTGGCGTGCTGTTGCCATAAGCACCGACTGCTTGCAGGCAGTGGGCACAGGCCAGAATGAACAGACCCTTGGCCTGGTGCGAACACGCTTTTTACGACACAGGCATGAGGGAGGCAAGCTCCAATATGGGGGAAAAGCGCATGACATTTGGGCGTCTGCGGTACGCGGAGGGCGTTCATGCACTGCGTAGGTTTCGGCTAGTGATGCTACGATCCACCTATGACTTTCTTTACGCATTTTTACAGCTGAACTGAAATTGTGTACGGATACTGAGTCATGAGAATGCATCCAACAACGCCACTGCCTGGAACCGTCATGTATTCGCGAAATTCAGGAAAATAATGTTCGCGGTTTTTTTTAAGCTATCGTCGTTCGATTAGAGTCTTAGCATATGCCGATCACGTAGCTTTCTTCCTTACTGACGAGACAAGCATGGACAATGTGGTTCCCATTACACAAAAAGTTTGAAGGTGCGGCCCTGAAGTTCGAGAAGAGCTGCGCTTTTGATCGAGAGAAGGGAGTACTATACCTGCTCTTTTCGTAGAAATCAGTTAGTATCGTGACCTTACATATTTACGTGTTCTCTTTCACCGTTTCGCAAAACTTGTCTTCTTTATGTCGTATACGGATGTTAAATTGCTCACGTTTTAGGATACATGCTTGTCGCCGAATTTTTGCTACCTGCATTTAATGTTCGAGTAATGAGCTTACGCGTCGTGATCACTCTTTTCTTTCGGTTGTGCGAGGGGGACTTGGGTTTGTTCACCTTTTTATTGGGCAGCTTGTTTCTTGTTGATTCCACTTTCGGAATGTTCCACATCCGTTTTTGAAAGCTGTACTGCTAACACGCCCTACCATTTTCTCCCTTTTATTTTTGTGTTTTTGTCATCTGGGGAAGCAGCCCGAAGTCCATGGTGTTTTCTCAAAGAAGTGGCCCAAACGCCCACCTTCTTACAAACTCATTTTAGCCTTGAGTACACATTTAATGCTTTGTGCGAGAATCTATTTCGTTGATATGGTTTTGGGCCTTATTCTTATCCCTTTATATGGTATGACACACCTCGAGTGTCCATACCAGGACGTCCTCAATATAGTGTGTAAAATGTAGGTTTCGTCAGGTGTGAAAACAATTTTCTTTAAAGTACAAAGTAATACGCTCCCTGAGAAAGTTTCGATGTAGTACCATGGTCCTTTTATAGCTTGGTCGAGGAGATTGCCGCCTGTGTTTACGACCAGGTAAAATTGAGCTAGTTTTGTGTGGTCTCTACTTTTGTCCCGTCTTTACCGCGTTACGTAACCATGTTTCACAATTGATCATTGTTTGAAAGACTGCGGTGATGGGGTTGTTTTCTGTCAGATTTTGCAGCTAACTGGCAGAAAACGTTAAAATGACGCGCGTATCCTTTTTTCATTCTATTTTTTCGATCCCGCTGCCTTGCTAAGCCACCTATGACATGTTCTTTTTATTGGTCTGTACAGTCTGTAACTGTATCAATTATGTGATAGGCATGCAGAGCCACGAAGATCGACACAGGTATATTTTCGAGTATGTGTGGCATTTGTGCATACTGTTTATAATTGTTCAGACCAACCACCTCACTCTGATAATTTTGAACGCTTCTGTGCGTTTGCATACATTTTCATATATATGCACTTGCTCTAAGTTTACTGTGTTCTCTTGTATGATTCACTATGCAGTGCAATAGTATTGTCGGTATATCTGTGCGTATTCTCTTATTGCAAAACAGAAAAAAAGCAGAACGATCGCACTGTGGTAGCGCATCACGCTATTACTGTGGTGACGGTGGTTTTAATCTCGTCGTATCAATCACGTGCCACTTGTTTACTCTTCAAAACGGCGGCCATTTTCTTGACAGGACAACGAATACTACGTTGGTGTTTCGGAAAATGGGGTATTAAAAGCTTCGACTAAGGGCAGTGGAGGGACAGCTGTTTGAGCCCTATAAAGAAACACCACTGAGAAAAAATTTCCAGTGGCTTAGCTCGGCTATGCCAAAATATACGTAGCGTGAGCCAAAGTTCAGCTGGTTGTTGTTAGGTTTCCTGGTTGTCTAGGATTACGTGATTATCATGCTTGCTGCTGCTAAAGCGATTTCCAATCCAATATAATTCAATCCAGTCCAATCCAATCTAGTGTAGTCCAGTCTAGTCCAGTCGAGCCACTGCTCCTCGCGTATCCGCAGCACGGTTCTCCAGGAGCCACGCAAAACAGCTATCAAGCGGCTCCGGCGCACCGTCAGACTTGGCTACTGCGCAATGGACGCGCACCGCTGGGCACGCGCCGGCGCGAGTTCGTCTGCCGCGGCAATGACGTCACTCCTCTGGAATGCGCAGACCGGCGAATGTGCAGACCCAATTCTCTGCCCACCCGGGCTCCCATTGGATTGGATTTCCAATCCAGTCCAATACAATCCAATTTAATCCAATCTAATCCAATCCAACCTAAACCAATGCTCCTCGCGCTTGTGCAGCACGGCCCTTCAAGGTCCACGCGAAACTGCTCAACCTCGGCCAGTGTAGCTTACGCTACAAAAAATTGAACGCTTCACGTTGTTGTTTGGCCTAATTTCGCACGTAGTAAACGCTTGCGCAGCGGCCGGCACCCATAACGTATGGAGGGTGCAGTATTACTCGCGTACATTTTTTGTTATTTTATTTATAGAACAACAAAGTTCTCCTTGGAAGTGTTTCTTAGTCTTTTGAGGTTAGTTATTAGAGTCTCTGCTACCCATCAAATGAAGGCCATGTTGCTGTATAGTTATTTTTATTTCGAGACCAGTAAACAAGCATCCTGACCGTTAAAAAAAATTCTACAAAACTATTCATTACTCTGCAGAAACTAATATGCTGCAAAAAACAAGATCATTACTTGTTTACAACTTGGCCCAGCCAAAGTTATATACTTAGCGTAATTCGGGATATGATATACCTATTAATTTACCGCTATGCTATGAAATTTCACGGTGTGACGCCACGTGAGCTGTTACTTTTCAAAGGAGGCCCATTTTAGCAATGCCTGTTGCGTCAGGATATTTTTTATCGCACCGCCACCATTGTTAGCGTCCATTACTAAGCATTGGGATCAAGCACGTCCGATTTACTCCGGTAGGGCCCCGCAGGCAATATCAAAAGGATTCAGCCAGCAATTTGACGCAGGAGTGTGAGACCAAAACCCAATTCGAACCCCCCAGGACACGTGCAGCAGTGAAGAGACACGTCTAACGATATCTATCTGAGACTGTATATTAGTCACCGCTTATATGACTAATACCACAGTTACACGTGTCGTCCGTAGGAAGCAACAGGGACAGTCGGCTAATGCGGTGGAATGAGGCGGGATGTGTTCCATTGAGGACATCATGCGCTTTGGTTGGTGCGTCTTCTGGATCGCACTATTACGTAACCGCCGGAGAAAGTTTCTCCGTACTGCTGCTACACTCAAAGTTTATCAGCTGGGGGTTTATGTAAAGCAAATGGCATTTCAAAACGAAGCTATGTACTGGCTCTTCTCTTAGTTTGCCGAAGAGGGCTGCTGCTGCTGATGATGATGTTGCTTTCTTGCCGGGCGCGCCGCTTGGGTTTGTGTTAAGACAGCTAACAGGGGCTTTCCCGTACCATGCCTGAGGTCAGCCTGGGAAGTGACTGGTGGCAGGGCGCTGCTTAAACTTTAACTCGTTAATTGAATCACGGTTTGGTTTCCATGCAGTTAGTACCTTCAAACGTTCCACTATTACATCCTTGACCTTTTTCGCAACTGATCGCTTGTGTGTTTCAAAGAGGCCAAGACCAGTTTTGCAGCTTGTGAGTTGCTTCGACATTGCCATTCAAGTCCAAAGAAACTTTGATCTGTTAGAGGTTATTTTGTCATTTTTGTTTTAGACATGCGTCGAGTTTTTTCTGTGTTAAAATGATTCTCACCACAACCGAACATTTTTTGATAATTTAAACGTATAGGAACAGGAAAAACTGCATTTGGGCCTGCGAAACGATGGTTTTTAAGCGCCGCGACGAGGGCCCGGCGTCGTCCTAGGGGTTGCCATTAATAGACGCAGCACCAATGCCTCCCGTTGCCGGGTCGCCTTGTCTGTGCTTTTCGAGCACACCCCGGATTTGCTGGACGGCCCAGAGTTGAGTGTCCTCTTCATTATTGAACGCAGCGTCCTGGAGATGCGGCGGATAAGGCTTTTATTGAGCTTCATTTTGAAACCGGGCAGTCTCAGAACATGTGCACCTGGTCTGCCAGACCTACACCGCACACTTGACACACAGGCGCTGAATAAAGTTCTGGATGAAACATTGGCAGCGTTGCCGGAGAGAGGATGGACCCGGTCTGGAGCTGCCGTAGTAGCACTGCCTCCTCCCGTATCAGCCCCCCCGGGAGGCGGGGGGGGGGGGGGTGGCATGACCCGTAGAGCCAGGCGGTAGGCATTGGTGATGTCGTTGTAGCTCACGAGGCGATTTTTGTTTTGTTCTCAAACCACCCCCACGGACGGTCGGTCTCGGAGGAGCGGAGGCTATGTGCCCGGGCCTCCGAGTGTGCCGTCTCGTTTTGGTTGGATGCAGTTGCGCATTCACCCATGTGCGAAGTAAACCACTTGATACGAACTTCTCTGTTCCGGAGCCTGGCCTTGCCGATGATGGCGGCCGCCTAGGCGCAAGCGCGACTTTTAGCGTAGTTGCATACGGTCGTTCTCCAGTCACAGATCACGGTGGGGCACTCTGCCTCGGAGATGGCCAGGGCGATGGCGACCTCCTCAGCGTCCGTGGTGTCGGTGCACCGTACACTCGCAGTCTTGGTCTTGGTGGCCGTGGAAGCCTTAACGGCGACCGCGACGTAGCCTTCATGCGTCGACGTAACACGCGTGCCCGACTTGGGCGTGCATCTTGAGGAGGGCTTTGGCCCGCGATGCACGTCTCTCTTTCTTGTGCTCCGGGTGCACGTTCCGAGGCATTGGGTCAACGCATATGTGCGCTGTCGCTTCCTCGTTTATGTCGCGCTGTTGCCTGTCCGGTGTCAGGGGTTGTACCCAAGGTTCTTGTGGATTTGTCGTCCCGTGTTTGTCGTAGAGAGCCATTCCAGCTGTGCCACCAACTGCGCGTCTACGATTTCTTCCAGGCTATTGGGCACTCCTAGCTTGAGTAAGTGCGCCGTTCTCGTGGTTTTCGTGAAGACCAGTACCTATTTGTGCTCCTTGCGTATGAGCGTATCGATCTTGGCCCGTTCCGTGACACTCCAGTTATGGTAGGCTGCCACGTAAGCAGTGAGGCTGATGACGAAAGACTGGACGAGTCTCACGAGGTTGTCCGCCTTCATGCCCGTTCTTCTCAAACAAATGCGGTGTATGAGGCGAATTACCTTGGCCGTCGTGCTGGTCAGCTTAGAAAGAGGTTCGCCGTTGCTGTTGTTCTTGCCGATGATCATGCCCAAAACCTTGAGTCTTGTTACTTGGGGAATACGCTGCCCCTATGCGGTGACTGTCTTTATACGGTCGCATTCGCGCTGCGGCGTCTTGCCCCTGCGTTTTGGTGGTAGCACGAGTAGCTTGGACTTACTGGGCAAGCCGGCCAGGCTGGTGCCGACGAGGCGCTGCCTTAGGGCGGTGACAGCCGCTTGCAGTTGATTCTCGATGTATTCGTCATTGCCACCGGCGACCCACAGCGTGATGTCGTCGGCGTATATGGTGTACCGGACACCCGTTCCCGCTAGCGCCTCCGCTACCCCGATCATGACGACGTTAAAAGGGAGCGGCGACACGACCGATCCTTGCAGTGTACCTGTGCTGCCGACATCTTTTCTGTGAACTTTAGGTCTCCCGCGTGTAGTTCTACCGCCCCATCCGTAAGGAAATCCTTGACGTTGTTGTAGCTGGTTTCACCAATGTTCAACTTGGAGACTCGTGCTAAGATCGCCGAATGTTTTACCTTGTCGAAAGGGCTCTGGAGGTCCAGCTTGAGCATGGCGTCTTGCGTGCCAGTTTTGTGTCGGAAGCCTATCATGCAGTCTGAACTTGGGCCTTCCTTTTCGAGTTAGTCTCGCCATATATACTTTTTGGATATGGGATGAAACAGGCATCCCGAGCATATTAGCGAATAGTGCACCTCCACCGAAATGCCGGACAATCACCTACACTTTAATAATTTTCTTCTCGTGATATTAACATTTCTGTTCGCAACCAAACAACCTTATTTACCGCCAAGGTGAAGTGAGCTGTTGCCAGCTGCGCTAAAATCTACAGCAACGGCAAATATGCTGTACACCTTCTAGGAAGCGCAAGTCTCTCCCTAAAATAACAGATACGGGCAACAGATACGGGCAACAAACGCAGAGGAATGTTGTAACCTGTATTATCAAAGCATGTACGGTATGTTACATATGAAAAATGCATGCGTTCCTTGTTAATACTTATTCAATGAAGAGAGTATAATGTGTACTACAGTCCACCGATTCGGTAACCCCACAGTGCTTGAAAAACTCTGACATATACTGTGTATATGCCCTTCCTGCGAGAATCCCGTGAGGGATTGGCAGTATGTTTAAATAAATAAATAAATAGGGGTCGAAACCAGTACAGTCCAGCCCGCTTAAAACGAACACACCGGGAAACGGAAATCAGCTCGTTATACAGTCGAGCCCGCTTATAACGAAAGCATCGGGAAATGGAAATCAGTTCATTATAGTACCCGTTTTTTGCTATGCAGTGAAACCGATATAACGAACCCGGATAGAAGGAATTATGCTATATATTGAACAAAAGCACATCCGTTACGAAAATACATGCGAAGCATATTCCTTATAACGAAGTTCACATCGGATATATCGAACTCGGCGCGCCGACAATTGCCACCGAAATGCATGGTCTCGGAATGGCGATTGAGATGCACGATTGGGATGTTGAGCCTCACATGGAGCGACGTGACGCCTGACAATTTCCGTCACTGTTCCCAACGCACGGGATTCACGACAGGCGAGAAACCGGTTGACCAGGAGCGTTCATTCGCGCCTCAAGAAAAAAACCCTTTCCCGAAGTCGGTATCGAACCTGGGCCCCTCGCGTTATGAAACCATCGAGTATTGCATGCGGTATCATCGCGTTCGGAGCGCTCAGCATTTCCTAACCAGGAGCGACTGCTCCGGTTACGCGGTGTTCCCGGGTTCGAATTCTGGAACAATACGAATTTTTTTTCAATTGCAAGTTTCTGAGAAAGCTATATTGCTTTCCTTTGTAGCCGTTTGGCTGCACTCAGGTGGAAGTCAAACTTTCCTTCATAGCGATTTCCTTTGTGTTCGGGCCGCGGGCGTTGGCTTTGCACTTTGAGTTGAAGTGGCCTTTTGCCTTCAGACTTTGGCAGTTTGGATTTTTGAATTTTGGGATTTAGGCGGGTGGAATATGGACTTAGATTTCAGTCAGTCTGCACGTAGAAGACCACCAGCTGCACCTTTTCCTCAGTCTTTGCAACTCAATTGCGAGGGTGGCCGACATTTTGAATTATCAATTGTAAGTCTGTTATAAAAGGTGAAAAAATCCACTGCACTAACAGTCTCTTTATCGTCTTAAATAACCGGTTCAGGTTGATAAAAACCCTAAAGACAACCTCTGACTGGACTCAAGTACATTAAAACCTCAGTTTCTTCTTCCTTCATAAGTGTCTGAATTACGTCCTGATCTGAATTACGTCTGGTTACTCTGGACGAGCCGCCATTCTCCTCTGAAGGACATTGAAGGACATAGTAGCTGAATGAACGGGGACGAAAGACAGAAACCTCTTTTCAGCAGGTGCCGCGCCTGGCAGTGAAGTTCGTTCAGCGCCCAGTCAGGTGGTAGCATACACGAAAGACACGGTCACAGCCGTGCCCGCAGCTGACGCCACATCACAAACAAAGCGTCTTTCTACCGGAAGATAAAAAACCATAAACTTTTGATGTGTCCAAGCGGCACCTGGACTACGAGGCACGCTGTACTGGAAGGCTTCCGTATTTTTCTGACCACCAGGGAACCTTCAAAGTGCGCCAAAATGTCGACACACGGGCGTTTCAGTTTTACGGTTCTATCACGAAAGCGGCCAACACAACCAACACAAGTATCAAGAAATCTATGTGGCCGGTTAAATTGAATAAAAATGTTTGGTGGGAACATTCCGCTATAAATTAGAACTCTGCGAGAATTGGGGAAACGCCCACCCTCTTCTACGCAACCAAACTACGTCCAAGGGTATGCTCAGCGGAGAACAACTCAAAGATTCTACATTCCGCTTCTATCGATACATGGGAGGCAGATTTTATCAGCTTGTTACCTCAAGGCTTGCGCGAGCTGATGAAAGGGCAAGGGGAGGAGCTGTTGCATCCGGGTCCCTAGACCTCAAGTTCCACCATTGAGCTCTTTACCATCTCTTCACCCCCTTTTCCCACACCACAACTACTTCTTCCATACCATAGATCTTCTCTCTCTATCTGCATCTTCAAAAAAAGCAAAAATGTTCAGTCCTGCTTAGACATCAGAGAATAAACACTTTGGAACATTGACCCTGACTCTGACACTGACGCTTCGCTCAAACTGAGCTGCACCCTGAAGCCACAACCTTTCACGCTCACATCTAAAGCCACAGAAGCGCAGAGGGCCTTTGTCTCTTATGGACCAGGGATTCAAAAACCCCTCGCTATTAGTCTTTCTCGCTCTGCTGTACTTCAGTGCCTGTGAAGCACAGCTAGATCATAATGATGCTGGACGCGACGGCGTTCGATAACGCTCCCTGAGTGTCGAAGTAACGGTATCGTGTCTTACATCTTAAGACCCAAACGCAGATTTCACCTGCAACAATTTTCTTTGGTCATATACTAACACGCCCTGATTTCCACGTTAATCTCCACCGCTACTTTATTCAGTTGGGTTTTTATTATTGCCCAGTAGAAATACTTCCAATTACCATTTTATCACGTCGTTTACCAGCGTTTTCATCACTCTTCACTTTTTGGAGCCAGGAGCATCTTTTCCCGCCACACGCGCCCAGTGCTGCCTAAAGGAGCACTAAAGGGTCGGAACAAGTTAGCCTGTTTCGATGAATTACAGTGCCGAGAATTAAAATACACCATTATTGCAAATAGAAGATGTGGAATAAGGCAGAAAACGCCTGAAGTCCCAAAACAAGGGACGATGTCCCGTACGCTTTTGGTTACTAGTGTTTGTGACGTAACAAAAGTGGTCAACGGCAACGCTGAAGGTTTATTGGAGAAGCATGTACAGATGTTTCCCTGAAATAAACAGTTCCTCAGTGGTTCAGCACATGAAATAAACGTGAATCAAAGCTTTCCGTGAGCACCGTGTATCTAAAAACACACACTGCTCTTATACACTGCGAGGTAGCCTGCTTCCCTCACTATTCAGCAAGCCATCATGCTTTCACTTTCGTTTTCGAAAAGCATTGGCGCGCACTTAGCAAGTCAATAACATAGGAGGGTGAGGGCTCGAGCTTCTGCAGGCAATATATACCCGGCAGGAAGCAGCGCAAGTCCCTTCACTAGAAGCGGCAAAAGGAACAAGATGCGTTGCAGGAGGTTAAGCATCCCGCCTGACCTTTCAATCTTCCGTTATAGGCGCGCGGAAGGAGTAGGAATAAAAGGAGGAGTAACGCTTTATTTGAAATGTTTGCTATCGGTAATGCACGCCCGGTTAGAACATAATCGCCCGCGAAATAAAACTTAGTGCGAGTGGTTAGCTGATCGATCCACCCTTGTGCTTTTTCCGTTCGCCTCGAGCCGCCGTTGATAATCCGTAAAGCATGCGTCGCTCTCCACTTATTATGTTTGAGCCAGGGGATGCGGGGGCGCCGACGACTACGAGTCCTCGATACGGATGCCGTCAAGACTGTTCATTTTATGAAAAGCTCGAGGTGCGCGAGAGGAGGTAATATGAGATGGCTGGTATCGCCAGACGAGGTAAGTGAAGGCGCCCTCCTGAAGGGCGCCAGCCGGGAGCCAGGGAAGCCGCGCTCGGTATTCGAAACGGCGCTGGTTGCTTAAAAAAGCGGCTTCGCCGCAGTTCTCTTTCCTCGCAGCTGGCTCAATCGGGTGTGGGTCGCCGGAGTAGGCTGGCACACCGGCTCTGCTCGAGTATCTAAACGCGTTTCTCATTCTTTCGGGGAAAAATCATCGAAATCCAAACCAGCCTCCTTAACTAGAGAAACGTTGCCGTAGTCGGCCATGACTTGGATACACTCTAGACCGCAGTGGGGCTTCGCTCCTATTTTGTGACGCAATGGCTACATCACAAAAAAACGAAAGGGAAGTGGGTGACAGAACTTCCAGATTTATTTACTTATTTCTCAGCTAATAACGCATCTTTGCTCGTCGAACAATTGCCGAGACAGCACAGAAAAGTATGATATTACAGTTAAACAAAACTGCTATTCAGCCTTTAGGGCCCTTTACCCACAGTTTCCAATCAGGACGGAATCGCATACGTGAGAACTAGAGCAGACGTCTTTAACAGGAGTGGCGTTCTTGTTATTCATCATATGAGGTCACCGAGGCCCTCCCTTTATTAGAATGTAGCAGCCTCTCGTGGGGGTCACGGAGAATCAGTGCTCTTTCCCATCACGACCACGCACACCCTTAGCAGGTTTCCTTACAGTTGCGCTACAGGGATTCTCTATATCTTAGTGTGGCACTTCACTAGCCTTCTAGGGCCTTGCAACGAAGCTTTCAAAAATGAGGAACCACAAAGTAAACGAGTTTATAAATACTGAGTAAATATAAAAGGAAACTGCGGGGGATGTTAGTAGAAACCAGAGTATCGATAACTATGCAGATCAACTCTATTTACGTCATTGCATGGCTGAATGCCGACAATGTTATTGAGGCAACAGACAAAAAAACAGACTTTATTTCAGCAGCCATAATACCGAAGTACAAGCCATCAAGACAGATGCACGTCTGTGCTGCGGCTGTTTTACTCCAGAGTCTCACTCTAGCGACACAACGAGGCCATGCATCCTTCGCCAAATTGACGCTCCTCCGGGGCCGCTGAGGCGCTTTCGGCACGCTCGAAAAGCTCCGCTGTCAAGCCTGGCCTGGATGCCATCTGTCAGTGCTGGTCCTGGGAAAAATGGGTTCGAAAGAATCGTGTGATGTTAAGAAACTTTACTTTGTTTTCAAACTGATAAACACTATTGAAACGTATTGGACATTGCAGACTAACAAAAGTCACCGCCCTTGGAGTATTGCCGCGCAGAATACGCATAACACATATAGGCCAAGCTCGGGCCGGGAAAAGCTGGGTTCTCTTTTGTACTCACGCATATCTCGGTTAATAGTCCTTGATGTGAAGACTGTGACAGATTAGATGCTGCTTGCATCAAAGCACAGTTTGATAGACCAGTTAACACCGATACACGAAAAGCAAAGAAAAAAATGACAATTAGAAAATTTCGCGAACTTGCACGCAAAAAGGGGTAGCGAAATTTGTTGCATAGCTTGTACTGCACTCACCACGCCTATAGCTTGCACACGTTTAAAAATCACAGGAGAGTTGGGCTACCGCAAAACCACAACATACGTTAAGCAAACCATTCACTGCGACTTGCGTCCTTTTGATGCCTTGCCAACAGTCTGCACGCAATGTATCAAAAGCAACAAAAGTGGCAATGCACGTAGCCAATTGTACTGGAAGGTCCCGTGTAAATTGAAACCTGATGCTATATGTGCCCCTGCCCCCGGTAATAGGCAACGCTTTCTCCGTGCGGAAATATGGAAGGAAAGCGGTTTCCAATAATATGTGTTATTCATGTTTTCCAAAGACCATAACTAAGCCTTTCGTTTTAAAACTTTTCCAGCACACAAAGTATAGCTTATTCATATTCACAGCTGCTACGACTAGGTGTAGCGCCTAGTTGTTCCGGTACAGTCGGATCAAGAATGTAAACCTTCATTTCAGGCCTTTATGCGAGCTTAAAGACGGAATTTATCATCTTACCTGAAACTCTACACTGCTGGCACCTCAAAACCATTGTCACAGGCAAGAATTCCTACGTTCTTCCGTTTACTGCATTTTTGAATCCTGCAATGCTTTACTTACCCCACAACAACACAAAAATAGCTTAAACGCTTTCAAGCAGACTCAATTTTGTCTTGAACGGAGCCCAAAATATTTTTTGCAGATCACTTTTTTTTAGATAAATCACAAATGTGTACCTCATACCTCGTGAAAATTTTCTGTGCAAAGCATTATGTTCTTTTTCGATTCCGGAAAAACATTGTACACACCTCTTGTGGCACTTCCAAATTTGCTTAAAATACGCTCGAAAATTCTCTCAAAGTAAGACAACCAACAGCTTGGAAATTTTGAAACGGCGTCCCTGATGACATGGCCACTTTTTTAAACCAGGGTCCCAATTCGGTTCTGAGAATGCAACAAAAATGCACGTATAATGCTTTGCGGTCTTTGTATCATCCGTATTTTAAAGGCTAATAACAACGTACGTACGCATCTTTGTGTACTTTATACCCTGTTTCTTTCTAATATGTATTTGGGGGTAAAGGCAAAATCCTTATATATAGATATAAAGGCCAACCGCAGCAAAATTTTTGTCCCTTAAATGCACTGCTTTTCGGTAGTACTACTTTAAAAGTAGCTAAGTGCAAAATCTGGAGGCCCAAAAATTGCTCTTTTTCCAAACCGAAACTGGATAGAAAGGGCGGCCACTGTGGACGTTGGAAAGTGACGTTAGACTCTGGAATCGAGTGGGCGTGGCCGGCAGGTTCTCCCATAGCTGCCTGCCAGAAGAAGGCGCGCATTCGATGTGCTTAAGGTACTGAGTGTCTTCGAAAACTCGAAACGTGAGCGAAAGGGGGTTATGAAGTCGGTGCTACCAATATTGCTTCAGTATGAGTGGGTGAGACGCGCCTGTAGTCGTTAGGTAAGGGGGAAAGACAGGAAACATGAGCTGGGAAATAGGTACACAACAACAGTGTTGAGCGCTAGATGGGAGCTTGCACAGGGCATATTGTCTGTGCTGATCCAACCACCATGCGTTTGTGAGAAAAGAAAAGAAAACAAGAGAAAGGAAAGTTCATACCCAGCATCTCATTATTTTTAACACTTGAAAGTGCTTTATGCCGGGATCCACCAGATCTGACTGACGTCATATCCGTCACGGAAATGACACTGCCAGAAAAACGCGGCTGCGCCAGGATTCGAGCCGGGTGCTCCGTCGCCGCAACGGGAGGTGCCAGGCGCTTACCGACTCCGCTACGAGCTGAAACGCAGACCATCGGGTGGAAACGCGCATATGTCTTCCTATAACCTCCTCTATTTCGATGGTGCTTCCGTCTGAGAGAGGGGAAGCGAAGTAGTGCATTACGATGCTAATGAGCGCCGACATTTGGCGCCAGCTGAGCTCGTCGCAACGCAACCCTCTGCCGTACACTCCACGGAGCAGGGACGCAGTGGTCGCACATGTTGCGAAAGTGACGCGCCAGCAGGTTGTCGCTCGCCTAGCACACCCACAAGACAGCCCCGCAAATCATGCTCTTTCGCTGCAGAGGACCGTGAGTTCACCAAACAATTCGCTGGCAAACCCGTTAGGTTTATTTCGCATGGTTTGCGAGCGCGTGTGGTTTCATTCAGGTTTACGCACTGATCAGGCACGTGCAATCCAGTGTTTAATGTTGATAAGTCTGACGGTGATATACCGACGAAATATAACTAGCGATGTGCAAGTTCATATTGATTCCGAATAAAGAAGGGAAATCTTACTTTCGTGTTTTACAGATTCCTATGAAAGAGGGATCAACCACATTTTTTTTGACAAGGTAGCGAATGGGGCCAACAGCGGCTTGTTTTGTTCAAGTTTTTGACGAAGTGGTTTGAGCTGAATCAATTTGGTGCAGTTCGACGAGCACCGGACGCCCCGACAGGCTCCGGCAACAGCATATCGCCTCTCGCCGGCCGTTTGCAGCACACTTTCACGACGTAGTTCGTGGGTGGACCAAATATACATAGAACAAAAGACACGGCACTTACCGCCGCGTCGCCTGTGGGTTGCTCTCAGTGTGGATAACGGTACCTCCATGACTAGAATCAACGGTGGCGTGAGTAGGGGCATTTCTTCTGCCGAAATATTCGTTGTCAGTGTGCAAAAGCACCAACGGCGGCAGAAAAAGAATGAGAGATGCCCAAAATTGAATAACAAAAATAACACGCCTCACGGGAAGGCTTGGACTAGCGACCTCCAAAATATGAAGCCGGCATTTTAACTCTCGTGCATCTCCAGAAGATGGCGTCCTCTTGAAAAATGCAGCATGTCAAACTAGGCCATAAATGCATACGGCTTGCTGCTTCTAGCTTTCGTCGACTGTTTCTCAAGCGCGGATCATGCATGTGAGCGGAATATTGCCAAGGGGCCCATATAATGTAGCTGGATCGCTTTTATACCTAACAAAAGCTATCGTACATGCCTACATCGGCGACACAAGCCATGGCAGTTGAATTGGACAGTGTTTCGCTTGCGGCTTGAGCTATGAGAATCACGCGGACTTCACTCGTTGCGGCCTCATTTTTGTCAAACAATCTCCCATTTACAACTCGTTTTTCTGCGGCCGACGACCGGACGGCGTCGCCGGGCGTTGTGCGACTTTCGTCGTAAATTCCCTCCATGTATTCTGGCGAGTACTCGTTCACGCGCGGATTCGCCGACTGGCCGCGCCAACAGCGAATCGTTTCGCGTCCGCCGTGCTGGCGTCCCGCTTTATCGTACAGTCGACCGAGAGCCTGCTGCCGCCGTCGTGACCCCGAAATCAGCCGTTGTGCAGCTGCCGTATCCTTGCTCACCAAGTGGGCATAGCCCCTCACGTCGACCAGCCCATGCTGTCTTCGAATTTTCTCGCTTTGTATCGGACTCAAAGCTTCTTCAGCTTATAGCATTTTGGAAACGCGTGAAATCAATTGATTATGCACGAGGCACGAACTACGCTGCTCACTCGCGTAAGGCCGCATTAAAGGGGCTACTAAGGACAGACGACGGGAGCAACGGGAGTCCTGACTGCAACCTTGCATCCGCCGCAATGGCGACCAGTTGCGGCGTCACTCCGCTAGGCGCTCCATTGGCTGAAGCGGCGTGTTTTCCGACGGTTTTAATACACACACTGCGTATGTGTGGCGTTGAAAATTAGGTCACAAGAGACCTTAGTGTTGTATACGACAGGTTGAAACAGAATTTGGGGCACGTAAATTTTTGTTGCAGTTGACCTTTAAGATGTGTGCTGAACCGTAGTAATAAAAAGATTAACATCATTTGTATAACTTCATACCCAACACCAGTAGCAATCCAGAAATTGCCATGAAAACAAGAGCAACTTGCAGCTTCATGGTGATCCTACGGGGGAAGGGGGGGAGGCTGCAAGATAAAAAAGCACGAATATAATTGTTGCCGCAAATGATATATTCATTTCGTGCGTATTACGATTTACTAATGACTTAAGGGCAGCATACATTTTTCAGTTCAAAACAATACCAAAAAATTGTACAGGACGAGAACACGCCGGTAATGTCACAGTTTTTGTGATGTCTCTTTTTCTATACTTTTATATCTGTACTCAAACTTTGCTGCACTTTATTTCCCGCAGTCAAGGTTGTGCCGACTATAGTACAATGAAAGAAATAAGAAAGTCTGAATATAAGTCGACCATACATTCTTTCAAAGAGTTCGTAGAGAGCGATTGCTATGGTGAATATTTTGTGAATTCGGTTGCTCGTGTTCAGGAAATAAAACTCTCCGGGACACGGCCGCCTTGCTATTCTTGCGAATTCCGCCACAATATTCATGTTTTTAGGTGTTTAAATTATTGTTTTCGGTAGATGCGCCGTAGTAGCTCTTATTAGGATTGCCGTCTTTTTAGGCGTTCCGCACTTGTTTTTGCTGTTACACCTGCATCTCAATGTTTTTAAATTCTAATAGCTGTCAGTTTTATTAGTTGCTTACCACCCTGGCGGTACGGCGCCTTCACATCCGCAATGTGAACAGCGGAGGAAATAAATTACCTAGAGTTTCTGTATTTCGTGTTTCTTGATTGCTGCACTGTTCCCCAATTTGATAACGGCAATAGCCGCAATTAATTATGGTGAAACAATTTTTTGTTTCTATAAGTGAGAAGAAAAGGAGAAGAAAAACATTTCGCATGAAAATATTTCGCACAAGAAAATATTTCGCATATTAGAAGAAAATATTTTCTGCCCAATTTTATCGGTAACTTCTGGCATTGCCACTTCAGAGCAGAGCTCCTAGACGCCAGCTCGTACCTTTTCCGTCTGCTGCACAAGTCGCTAAAATCAAATGAAGAATATATTGCCCCACGGGATTACGGAAAAAACATTAACGCGGAGCGTTGCGAAGAATGAACGACGAAAGCGGGAAGCATAACGGGAGAATTTTGGAAGAGCTAGGAGGTGAGCGCCGAGGAGCTTACTGGTTTCACACACCTTCTGGTTGACATATCGCAGAACGCACCCATTGACCACGGCAGAAGCTATGGTTACAAATAAAGGATAGGCTGTTGACGGAAGAAAGCGCTGGATGCATGGTGTGCCATAGCAAAATGACTTCACCAGAGGAATCCGTCGTTAATCGTTCGTACATACACCAAGGTGTACCAGTGCTGACTGCTGTGAAACGCCCTCACGCATAGCCAGTGTTTTCCCTCTTGCGATTCCCTCATTGCCAAGGGAGTCTCGGGACACACACTGCTCACAATTGGAGAACACCGGGCCAATAATTGTACACTGTAGCCGCACCAGCCACAGTGTTTTCACAATGATATAACAAAATATTTTTACTGAAGATATAACAAAGAACACCAACAAAGCACTCTCAGATTTTACACGAGGCAGTGTCAGTAATTGTCAGTGAGTTTAGATGTAAACGTATATGCTGTGTGGGCTTACAGGGAAAGGCACTGCCAATTTTTAGTTTGGCTTCATGTGCGTATTCGAGCCCTTGTTTGTTTTACCCCCGGGACTGTGCGCACAGAAACTCCGCCTTCAGTTAATATTTGTATATTTATTTAACTTGAATGGCGTAGAGGTAGAGCATCCGCCTCGCGTGCAGAAGGACCATGGTTCGAATCGCGGTGCTGGACAATTCCCACCGGATTGAAAAAAAAGAAAAAAATCCGCGTATTGATGGAATTGCACAACGGGGCTTGGGGTGCGGCCTGACCCCGGCGACCATTGCCGGTAATGCACTCCCCCACCAGAGCAGGATTGGCCACCCTGGTGTAGTAACGGCCACAACATCCCATGAATACGCCAATTAACCCTCGGCCCTCAGTTCCGAGCGGCTGCGAAGCAACTGACCACGGCGGCGGTCAGACCTGTGACGCAGCAGAGGGTGCTAAGAATCCCCGGATGCGGACAGGCCGCCAATGGAATCTGAACCTGGCAACGTTTAACGCGCGAACCTTATCTAGCGAATAGTCTTCTAGAGGTGGTTTTCGAGGAATTAGAGGGCATTAAAGGGGGGGTAATAGGGCTTAGTGAGGTTAGGAGGGCAGGCGAACACATCTACGGTGCTGAAAAATGGACACGTCCTATGTTACCGGGGTCTAGAGGACAGAAGAGAACTGGTAGTGGGATTTCTAGTCAATAAAAGCATAGCTGGCAACATAGAACACTATTGCATTAACGAAAGGGCAGCAGGTCTTGTAATTAGGCTCAATAAGAGGTACAAGCTCAAGGTGGTGCAGGGCTACGCGCCCACATCCAGCCACGACGACCAAGTAGTGGAACGCTTCTATGAAGATGTGGAATCGGCAATGGCTAAGTAAAAAACACAGTATACCGTAGTTATGGGGGACTTCAATGCTAAAGTAGGCAAGAATCAGGTTGGAGACAAGGCAGTTGGGAACTATGGTCTGGGCTGTAGAAATAGCAGGGGGGACCTACTAGTTGAGTTTGCAGAACGGAATAACCTACGCATAATGAATACTTTCTTCTGTAAATGGGAGAATCGGAAGTGGACCTGGAGGAGCCCGAATGGGGAGCATAAAAATGAAATAGACTTCATATTATGCAATATCCCTGGCGTCGTGCAGGATGTGGAAGTGCTCGGAAGGGTAAGGTGTAGTGACCACCGTATGGTAAGTTCTCTAATTAGGCTAGATTTGAGGAGGGACCGCAACAAGCTAGTACGACAGAAGCCGATAAATGAGCTAACAGTACGACGTAAAGCAGAAAAATTCAGGATCGCACTGCAGAACCGATATTCAGCTCTTAACGATGAAGCCGAGCTTACGACACAGGAAGCCAGCGACAACCTTACACTCATTATCACGGAGTGTGCAGTAGAAGTCGGGGGCACTATGGCTAGGCAGGATACTGGTAAACGTTCACAGGAGACGAAAGATCTAATCAGGAAACAGCAAACCATGAAAATCTCTACCGCAGCTGACAGAATACAACTACCGGAGCTCTCGAAGTTAATCAATAAGCGTAAGACAGCTGACATACGGAAGTATAATATGGAGAGGATCGAATATGCTGCAAAGAACGGAGGTAGCCTGAAAGCAGTGAAGAGGCGTTTTGGCGTGGGGAAAAATCAGATGTATGAACTTAAAGATAAGCAAGTGCAATGTCATCACAAATAGGGATAAAATAGTCACAGTGGCCGAGGACGTCTATAGGGACCTATACAGTAGCCGGGACATCCAGGATAATGCCGAACGAGACAGTAGTTCAGAGGAGATAGACATCCCACCAGTAACGACCGAAGAAGCAAGGAAGGCTTTGAAAGAAATGAAAGGGGGCAAAGCACCTGGTGAGGACCAGATAACACCAGACCTCTTGAAGGATGGCGGAGGAATTGTACTTGAAAAACTGGCAAACCTGTATACGCAATGCCTAATGACCGCAAGTGTACCGGAATCTTGGAAGAAGGCGAACATCATCCTAATCCATAAGAAAGGCGACATGAAGCTCTTGAAAATTACATGCCGATCTGCTTACTGTCAGTCGTCTACAAGGTACTTACCAAGGTAATCGCTAACAGAATTTCTGCAACCTTAGATTTTAGTCAACCTAAAGAACAAGCAGGGTTCCGTAAAGGTTAATTCAACAATGGACCATATTCACACGATCAGATCAGGTGATAGAGAAGTGCGCTGAGTATACTGAACCCCTATATTTAGCCTTCATAGATTATGAGAAAGCATTTGACTCGGTCGAAAGCCTAGCAGTCATTCAGGAATTACGGGAACCAGGGGGGCAGATGAGAGCATTATGGAAGAATACTAGAGGATATCTACAATGGGTCCACAGCTACCATCATCCTCCATAGGGAGAGCAGTAAAATGCCTATAAGAAAGGGTGTCAGACAAGGAGACACAATCTCTCCAATGTTATTCACAGCATGTTTACAAGAAGTATTCAGAACGTTGGATAGGGAACAGGTGGGAGTAAGGGTTAATGGAGAATACCTCAGTAACCTCAGATTTGCTGCTGACGTTGCCTTGCTAAAGTAACTCGGGGGACGAATTGCAAAGCATGCTTTCCGCACTGGACGAACAGAGTAGAACCGTGGGCCTGAAAAATTAATATGCAGAAAACTAAAGTAATGATCAATAACCTCGGGACAGCACAGCGGTTTGAGATAGGTGGCAAGGCAGTGGAAGTGGTAAGCGAATATATCTACTTAGGGCCAGTTGTGACCCCAGATCCCAACCATGAGGCAGAGATAATTAGAAGGATAAGAATGGGGTGGGGCGCATATGGCAGACATCCTCAGATAATGAATAGCAGCCTAACATTGTCGCTCAAGAAGAAAGTGTATGACAGCTGCATCTTACCGGTACTCACCTACGGGGTAGAAACCTGGAGGCTCACTAAGAGGGTTCAACTGAAATTGAGAACGACTCAGCGTGCAATGGAGCGGAAAATGATAGGTGTAACATTAAGGGACAAGAAGATAGCGGAGTGGGTCAGGGAACAAACACGTGTTAAGGATATATTAGTAGAGATTAAGAAAAAGAAATGGACGTCGGCAGGGCATGTAATGCGAAGGCAAGATTACCGCTGGTCATTAAGGGTAACAGACTGGATCCCTAGAGAAGGCAAGCGTTGCAGGGGGCGGCAGAAAGTTAGATGGGCAGATGAGATCAAGAAGTTTGCGGGGATAAATTGGTCACAGTTGGCACAGGACCGAGGTAATTGGAGAATAATGGGAGAGGCCGTTTCCCTGCTGTGGGCGTAGATAGGCTGATGATGATGATGATGATGATAAGTCAGAGGCATTGTCTTTACACGCGTTCCGCAGCTCAATCTAACAGAGCTCTGCTTGCGTGGCATCCTGTAGAGAACGGCTGCAGAGCTAAAGGCTCGCGCGCGTCTAGCGAGTAAACATTATGCTCTACTGTTCCTGGCTCTAGCCAAGGGAAAAGGCAGAAGTTTTCCCGGTGTGTGGAATTATTTTTTATCTTTTCCACGACGAAGTGCTAAACATTCCATCCGGAGAGTTGGAATTTGTTGTAGTTTGTATTTAGCGTATTTTGCTGCGTAGTTTTCACAGACCGGGTTTTTTCGATACCTTTTATCGAGTGCTTTGATCCCAATATCTTCATCACCACTGAACGTCCTTACCTGCGTTCTACAATTCACAATGCAGCTGTGTTATGAAACACATGTTTTACTTCCTGGTGAATGTCTACGGCGGCAGAGTCACCCGTAAACAATTTTCACCTTTTTTTCGCTAGAAAAATGTAAGGATTAAGAGATTTTTTGCAAATGTCTCAAGTTATATTTTGAGCATGATAGCTAATTGCCGGGTAATGGTTTCTTAGAAGTGTATAAATTTGTAAACTATGCAGCGTATTTCTTACCAAAGGTGTTTTTTTTGTAGTTCAAAATTAAAACTAAAACGGAAATACCAAAACTACTTCTAAACACGCATCTCTTCTCATGTGTTCACACTATGGTGAATAACGTGAAATATCTTGCGCAGCGATAAAACGTTATTGAGACAGGCTGACTTATTGCCAACATGTCAAATGACGAGCAACAAGAGATGTCCCTACTTTTATCTTTAAAGTGTTCGCTGTCTTAAAATAGGTTTTCTTACGACTGAGCAAACCTTACCTTCTGCAAGACGACACGTGTTCTTGGCACCACTGGGCTCTACCCAAAGTCCTACTACAAAGTTACTCAGGTGGTAAGCTTGTATGCTATCCTGATCGCATGACAAGTGACTTTAAAAATTCCGTGCGTTCTGTCCGGTGAAAGCAGCGCATGGTTTCTGATAACCCGATAAGTATATCAAGCAAATAAACTAATGTTATATTTAAGTCGTCTAGGACATTGTGTCAGTAACGTTTGAAAGGGAACTTTGGAAACAACAAAGGCCCACGCGCCTTGTCTTTCCGACCCTGGGATGCCCGGCATACCAGGCCTTTACATTTATTACGGGCCACGAAGATTTAAAGCATTTTTGCTGGCTGTAACGTTAGCCTTTCGCTTTTTATTAGTGTGATTATTTGGCACACTCTCTGCGAAAATTGCTTGTCTAGACTTTATCCTAACCGGTGACTGACGAGCCAATTATTTTCGTGACAGCATCGTAGTCCCCTGATGCGTAGGTAACATAAAAAACTGTAAACTACGCAGCGGCCTGTACAATGTTTAGATATACGTCACTTCTTTGTATTTATCAAGAACTGATGGTTTGCTGCGCGCATTTGCGGTACTACACAGAAGAGGAACGCCGGGCTTGTGGCAACATTTGCGCGAAAGGAGGATATATTTTGCTGCATAATTTATCGTCATATTTAAGGGGGGTAAATGGGACCCATTTTTTTACAAACATCGTTTAACGTTAAATAGCTCGGTTTCAACATTACAATTCGTCGTATCCTGTGAAACACCATAAAGTTTTCAGATTATTCATTTTTTTATGAATGGAACCTTCGACATAACTTTGTTTGGGTTGTTAGAGCCGTGAATGTAAACGAACGAACTGCTTTTAGACTAAAGGCATAGGTACAAGAGCTGACGACGTGTCAAAGCCCACTGGATTCTTACGTGAGTGCCTGCGTAAATCATTTTCTCGAAGACAAGAAAAACAAAATACACTTGTCAGAGGGCTGAATATAGAACCCACACCTCCGAAACAAAAGGGTTCGCCGCAACTACCCATTTGTGCAGGGTTCACCTGCGTACCAATATGTAGTAAAATTTCGTTATGAGCCATAACAACAACAAAGGAGATTGGCAACCCTCAAACAAACTCGAGATTATGACGGGTCTTGGGAAGGGCTGTTGCTTAGCCGCCAATGAGGATATCTTTGATGCATAATTGCAATCAGACAACACGGGTTCGAAAAGCACAAAAACGTATTCCACCTCTTGGTGGCCGAAATGGAATGTTTACGGTTTGCCTTTGCTCATAAAGTGAGATTGGTCGGACTGTGCGACCCCGTATTCGGTATCTGACCCGCTCCTACTATAAGTTGCACAATCCTCTGAACAAAAGCATCCGGGTGAGTCGATTAGAAAATTGCAGTGAGAGCAAAACGCAAATATGGCACCGTCCAACGTCAGTTTTGTTAGCTGTCTTGTGAAATACCATGGGAAAACTCAGCATACCTAGGTTTTCAATATTGTGGCGATCAAGAGGGTGCGAAGGGTACACTTCAGTGGCTGAAAAGAATTACAAAAAATATTTGTGTGTTATGAGAGCCACAGTGCATCTAAATTTTAGGGTTACCCTAATGCATCTTTGCAGTGCTCTAAAATCGTGGTATATAAAGTACATGCGCAGTTCTGAGATACAGAATAATTGACTTGAAGACGAGCACAGATATCAGTAAAGGCTTTGCTCCCGCCATGATTGTTGCGATATCTTTTAGTATCGATTATGCTGCCCTGACGTTCGTTCTCATCGTGCAGTATGAACAAGTTTGTGCAGGCCACACCCCCTAGACAAATGTGAAGGTGTTGCTAGAGGGCACCGACACATACAATTTCCGAACATGCTCTGAAAGTTTGTACACTTCGCTCCCATGTCACTTTTACCTCATGCTCTGAAGTGCTACGCCCGGGCTCACCGCAAGGAAGGAAGTTTTATAGGTTTGTAACGTCATTTCAGTGTCATTCAAAAGCACGGTTATCTCGGGCTGCGGCCTTGCCCTTGGCACATAGGAAATACCAAGTGTGTCAAACATCAAAGGGGCCTATGCTCCGACCTAAACAAGACGCTGTTTCTGACAGTTAGTGTGGCGTTGCGAAACACTAGCAGCAGCAAAAAAAATTACCGGTGATCTCACCTGTGTGGCAACTATCGGACACAGGCTCGCTCATTTCTCATAATTTTGTTTTGTTCTCTGAGGACTGGGTGAACTTATGCTGTAAGCCTTTACGCAAGTAATAAAATTAACGCAATCCATTTAAACTCTACAAATATTGACAATGGATAGACGGAACTTGCGCCACTGGTAATTTCCGTGAGGTCTCCCTCACTCGTTATGTTGTCATTAGCTGGAAATAAGCCAATCAAATTTGCAGCTTTTAGATGCGATGGCATCTCATTCACTTGCCTTGTCCCTCCATACGGCGTTGCCGTTGTCCGTCCACACCCCTCCCCCATTCTCCTCGCCGCGCGAGCTGCCATTCTCCTCGCCGTGCGAGCTGCGCTCTCCGCCGCTCACCCCCTCTCCTCTCCGATAGCGAACACTCTCTCGTGAGGGGCATTGGATGGATTCGATTGGATTGGCTTGGCTTGGACTTGGCTGGGATTGAATTGGATTGGATTTGGATTAAAGTGGACTGTGTTGGATTGTGCTGCGTCATAGCCGCTCCACTTGCGTCAATAGCCGCGGCAGGGGGTTCACGGCACGTTTCATCGCGATGGGGAGAAATCACCTAACGGAAACAACAACGGAACCCCCTATGCGTCGCATCTACACAGGGGTACCCGCGAGGGGAGGTGGGAGTAATTTTTGTATTTCTCTTGCACTCAACCTCACGTTGGCACCTCACGTGTTGGTAAGCCCATATTTAAAGGGGTCCTGAAATACCTTCCGCCGATGCATGGATGTACATGTAACCGAATAAGCAATGTATTAGCAATCTCTTCCCAAGAATTTGTTAAAGCAGTTGAGTATTAGCTGAGACATCGTAAATCAAAAACCACGCATTACGTCGCGCCGCGTTCCCTCCTCCTTTCGCTGTTGAACGGGCGCGCAAGCCTTCCCTCCCATGATGGTGCGCTCCTCAGCGATGACGTACTTCCGCTATGGCACTCCTAGACTGCCGTCTGCTACGGGCAAGCTTTGTTGACACCATAAACCCCGCACTCCGCTCAAGGCTGGAAAAGCGAACGAAAAATCTGGCTGCATTTGTGCGGCGGCCTGGCCATGCCCTTTTCGCGCTGTACGTTGCAGGAGTTGCTATCGGCGGCACGCGACTTTTTAATCCGGCGGCGAACTCGCAGCCACTCGGGACGATCGTGCGCATGGTCCCTTCATGCAACCGCACCTGTTTTTATTAACCAAAAAGCGCCTTATCAGATGTGGCCCCGCTGGTGCCGGGTCTTATTTTGCGGCGGTCGTAATCTCCTGCCGGTGGCATGTGAAAAAGACATTTTAAAACCGATACAGAACCCATGCACAAAACGCTTCAATCATGTGACCAGTTCAGCTTGGGGCGACACGTGGTGGAGAGCGGCAATGTTGGCAAAACATGCTCCGGCGCGACTCTGAGCTTTCTAGAGCTGGAGCGAGCGCCATTTCTTTGACAATCTCAAACATCGGTTGGCTTGGCAACAAGGCACAAACCACTCCAGAAGTCAATTACGGTTGCGTGATCCCGGTTCAGCTCGGGGCCCAACCTCGCGACATGTGGGCACTGCAGGCGTACCACTCACTCCCATTGGGAAGTGGCGAGTTGCGTTTGATATTACAGGAGGCGATGGTGTGTGTTGTGGACGCCTTTGTTTCGCGATGAAATGCGACGTTGTGCTTCTGCGGGTGGATAGTGCTTCATATGGTCTGGATTATCTTTCTCGGGCAACGTACGACTCAACCTCGCATTGGGTATGTGCAGTGTGCATGGCTAAAAGCCATCTCGGCTTGTTCGCCAGACTTAAGTGACTTGCTTTTCGTCCCCGCAAACCGCGCGCGAGGGGAGTGCCAAATTTACGACGGGCAGGAGGAGGAAACCCATCGTCTGTCAATCGCGGTTCAGACATGCAACGCATGTTGTGACTGTTGTGTTCGTTCGAAACGCATCTCTGGATTGTTTTGAAGTTGAATAAAAAGGTGTGCCGTCAAATCCGGGCATTCGGCTCAGGGCGTTCTCTGCGATTGCACGGAAGATGTTCCCCGGGGCTTCAACGCTTTCTTTATGGAACATACTCAGGTAAGAGAATATCCATGTCGTGTTATTTACATGTTGCATTCAATACAAACGGTTAAGCGTTTCTTTACACTTGTTTGTTTGTCGTAAAATGTCCATGCACCTCCGGCACTTCCGCGGCAGATCAGCCGGCGAGCCGACGCTGAGCAGACGACTGATCTCTTTGCCCGGAAGTGCGTGAAAACGGCCGCCCAATAGCAGATGTCTATCTCATGACGAACATCTGGGAATCGATGAGTAGACATGTGAAGATGGCGGCGTCCAAAAAACACGAAGGAAGGGGTGAGAAAAAAGCGACAAACTTTGCAACAAAAGTGTGAGCTTTGCGCTGCGCGTAAAAGAGTAATACTTACCCAGATGACCTTGACGACCCAATCTAACGATTGCGCTACTTCATTTAGTGTGCTCAAAATGCCTTTCAGGGCCCCTTTAAGGTTGTCTAAAATCCAGCAATGAGGCACAACCGCTGTTCAAAGCTCTTGGGAGCTTGTTGTTCCAGTAGGAGTAGGCCCACGAAAAAAACAATTATAGCCCTATATAATTTATTCTAAAAACATTCAAACGATACGCGCAACACCTCTTTTTCCGAGCCGTTGCTTCCTGCGGAGTTACATTGGAGCACATTGATATACATCAATGACCTGCCTAATTGTGTTTCTAACTCTGAACTCATCTTGTACGCCGACGATACTACAATATTAGCTACTGACAAAAGTCTTAATTCCCCGTCAGCAAAACGTATCCCTGACATTACCAACATTTTGCTATCGTGTTGCCAAAAGTATTTGCATATCAACGCATCTACAACAATGTTCATGATCTTCTATTCCAGTCAGCGGCACCTTATATAAACTAATAATAAGCATTAGCAATCACACCATCCAAGTAGCCAATCAATGCATGTTTCTTGGAGCAGTTCTTGATAGTCATGTAACATATACTCAGAACATTACATATATAAGGACAAAAGCTCCTCATGGTATCAGGATATTACTGAAAGCACGCCATTTTTTTTCAGTGTATCCACCTTACTTTCCCTTTACTATGCTTTTATGCACACCGTTTTGCGTACTCCTTATTTTCATGAGGTAACACGTACCCCACTCATTTGATTCCATTATAACATATCCAAAATCAGGCCATTCGCATATTAACTTATAGTTCATTTCGTACCCATGCTCCTTCACTGCTTCGGCAGTTGAGTATATTTTCTATCATTGAATTATTCAAATATAATCTAAAAATCCTGTTGTTTAGGTCACTAAATAACATGATTCCATTGAATGTTTTCGCTCGGCCAAGTCTTGTTAACGTAAATTCCACTAGGTTTGCCTCTAATCATAACTTGCTCTTACCTATCACCCACTCTAATTATGGAAAACAAGCTGCCCACTTTGCAGCTCTCGTGCTTTGGAATTCCCTGCCAACTAACGTTAATCTCCCTTCGTCGTAACATGTATTTAAAACGGGTCTTCTTGAATTTTATCTGCAGTCGAAACCACATTAGCACTTTTTATTGTTCATTTGCAACTGCCTGGCTTCTGTTACTTCTGACTATGTGTTGATTTTGTTTACTTATTTTATCTACTGCCAATATTTCATGTACCATTGATTGTGCGCTTACTTACAGGCGGTCCCCTTTCAGCCCTCGGCTCTTAGACCTCCTTCTATATGGTCACTCGAGTACACATTGCCATTGAACAAATAAACACTTTGTCTGATTCTGATTTGTCAGCACAATCATTACCGGGGAGTGGTGGCTGCACCACTATATTAGCCCATTTCTGCGCTATAGTCGCACTCAGCTCTACGAGAATTCGGCGAAATAAGATCAGATATGCGTTGGCAGAGGCAGGGTAGCCGGCAAGCGCTTAATTAAAATAGCCACGACAACAGTTACGGGGCTTCACAGCCCATCACAGCTGAAGCCGTCTACTAAACAGAGAAAATTGCCTCCGATATGGTGTGCGGAGATCCAAAATGTGTTGAGTGATTCACTTCTCTTGTGGTGACGTAAAGCGGCGCTTTGGTGTGTTGTGCAGAGAGCGCATGCGGACGCAAGAGAAAGTTATCTTCGAGAAGAAGGCTTATAATAAACAGTCAGTTGTTGTTTGGGACGCGGGTTGTTCACTTGCGCCGCTCTGCCGAGCAGCCCGTCTAACAATTGGTGACCCGAAATTAAGACGCTGCCACGGTAGTGTTGAACCAGCCGCAATATGGCTTCAACTTCCATGACAGACGCACCTCCGACAGCCTCCGCAGTCGACGGTAAGCTGCCCCCTTTTGGACGGCGGACCCCACACTTTGGCTCATACAAGTGGAATCGCAGTTCACAGCCAGACGCATCACCACAGACCTTACGAAATGCCACTACGTAGTCAGCAGTCTGCCGCCCGCCATAGCCAGTGAAGTAAGGAATCTTTTGCTTGGATCACCTGTTAAAAATGCATATGCAACGCTAAAAGAATCCCTTGTTCGCCGAGTTACGCCCTCCGAACCACAACGACTGCAGCAATTGCTTCGCGACACGGAACTCGGAGACCATACTCCTGGCCAACTTTTGGGGCACATGCAACAGTTTCTCGGCGAGACAACAACCACGCTAGACGGAGCATTGCTCAGAGAAATTTTTTTGCAAAAGTTGCCTTCAGGCGTCTGCATGGCCGTCGTGACCTCAGAGCACAAAGATTTAACCACCGAGCTTGCCGACCAACAGGTAGCGATAACCTCGCCTACACCCCTGGATGCCGTGCAAGCACAACAGTCTCGAGACGAACTTCAAAAGGTGCGTGAGGAGATTTCTGGACTCGCCGAAACGGTATCAGCTTTGCACGCAGGCAGAAGGGCGAAAACGATAACCCACCCTAACACGCCGCTATCACAAACGCAGCATCAGCATGTATGCTGGTATCATCGGAGGTTCGGAAATAGTGCCCGTAAATATGTTCCACCATGCGCGCACTCCAGAAACAGCCGCGGCAAGCACTGAGGGCGACCAGTGCTACTACGTTGCCTCCAAGTCGTCCCTCGGTATTCTTTGTTACTGACAGCAACAACGGAGTACGTTTTTTAGTCGACACAGGTGCCGAGGCGAGCGTTATACCGGCGTCACAAGCCGAAAAAAAGAAACCTAGTGCATCACCCTTGGAATCTGTCAACAACACGGGGATAACAGCATAGGGCCATCGTTCACTCTCGCTGAACGTACGTTTCGGCCGAACGTTTAGCTGGGTGTTCATAGCTGCCGATGTCAAATTCGCTATATTAGGCGCGATCTTTCTCCAGTTCTTTGGCCCGTTAGTCGACGTATCCAACAAACGGGTTCAAGATTCTGTTTCTCTGGGAGTGGTACAAGGCGCGCCGTGTTGGCACCCCACTATCAGCCCGAACTTGCTTTGTCCGTCTGGAGAAGCGTACGCCACGGCAATGCTCCCAGTTCCCAGAGCTGACGCGACAGCCACAGACATTTCCTGAAATAATGCACGTCGTCCAGCATCACATCGAAACCACAGGACCACCGGTCTATGCGCAACTACGGCGCCTGTCACGCGAGAAGCTACGGCTGGCCCGACAGGTGTTTGAACACATGATGGAACTCGGGATAGTACGTCCTTCATCCAGCCCATATGCGTCACCTCTTCACATGGTCCCCAAATCGACAGACGGTGATTGGCGCCCTTGCGGGGACAATCGAGAGCTGAACCGGGTAACCGTATCAGGCGGTTGCCCAGTGCCGCACATTCATTACATGACCTCCTTCCTACATGGTGCTACCATTTCTCTAAAATAGATCTAGTATGAGTGTCACGTTTTGTGGCACGTCTCGACCAGCTCAGAAGAATGGACACGGGAGAATCGTTGGCACGTTTACCACAGCACACATTTATTATACACAACTACTACCCCTAACCAAAATAAACAACAAAGCAAACAAAGAACTCAACCAAATAAATTCCTAAATACTAATCCCTAACAACAAAAACCCAGAAAAGCCACCAAACCAAACCAAAAGTCACTACAATGAAGTCCCTAATAACGCAAACCGTCCTAGTTCCAGTCTATACAACGTCCATGTTAACAATCCTAACAACAATGGTCATATAATACCAAGTCCCTAGCGGACGGGCCTACCGCTGTCTCCGGCGCTGATGTGTCGTACCCGTAGCGTGGCCGTGACACGCTGGTAGTCGTAGTTGTCCGCTGCCGCGGTGCCGGTGGTGGTGGTACCGATGTAGTTGTGCGTGGTAGCCACACGGTGGACCCCTTTTCAGTTACTCCTCGTGGTAGCCCTCGTAGCAGGAAGCAGCCCCTGGCCTCGGGGCCGTCGCCGTGGTAGCAGGTAGCACCGGGGAGCTCCGGGAACGTCGCCGCGTGGGGACCGCCAAGGCGTTAGTTGACGGTGCGTGCTCGCTGTACGCAGGCGCCCGACCGTCGCCGCTGGGGCCACCAAAGCACAGGTTGGTGGTACGACGCGGAAGTAGGAGCCGATGCCACGTCGGTCCACTCCGGCCCAGGCTGACGTGGCTCTGGTCGATGGCGTGGCCTCGTACCCCCGGCTTGTTCCTCGGACTCGTGCCACCTGACCTTCCTGCTGTGGCGTTCTTCTGATCTCTCTCCTTTCCTATTTGCCCGGCCATCGCGGCACTCTTCCATTCGCTGTGCCCGTGTCCGCCGAACGGGTCACCACCACATTAGTTAATTCTCCACGTGCCTACATCGCGTCACTTCGTCATTAGTCCTCCCTCTTCGCGGGAAATTTGCATTCTCTTCGTCTTCCTATTCGTCGGCCTCTGGCTCTACTATGACACGTCATCTTTTCCCCCTTAATCATGACAATGAGCATATCATCAGATACCCGTAGCACCGGAGAATATTCCCAAGACCGCAATGACAACGCCGTTCGGTATGTTCGAGTTCCTACGTATGCCTTTCGGCTTAAGCAACGCCAGCCAAACTTTTCAATGGTTCATGGATGGCGTTGTCCGTGCCCTCGACTTTTGCAAGTTATACCTCGATGATCTGATTGCTAGCAGCACTCCTGAAGAGCACGAGCGGCATCTGTGCTGCGTACTTCGGCGACTGACAGAGAAGGGCATCGCTATCAATACGGCAAAGTGCTTGCTTGGGGTACCGACGTTATCCGTTTTGGGCAACAGGATTTCAAGTGCAGGAGTAGAGCCCCAGAAGGGCAAGGTGGAAGCAGTACGGCAGTTTCCGCAGCCAGAAAACATCTGCCAGCTTCGAGAGTTCCTGGGACTCGTGAACTTCTACCGTAGGTTTATCCCGAAATGCGGCAACACCCTTAACCTTCTCCACAGCCTACGTGCGGCATCAGGATCTAAGGCAACTGCCATTCAGTGAAACGACCAATCCATACAAGCATTCCGGATGATTAAGGAAGCTCTCGCAAATCCTACCATGATCTCGTACTCGCAGCCAGACGTTCCTCAATGGGTAATGGTGGACGCCTCCGATGCAGGGATTGGAGCCGTGTTGCAGCAGAACGTGAACGGAGTGTGGCGACCAATTTGCTTCTCCAGAAAATTGAGCCCGTCCGAACGAAGGTACAACGCCTGGCCATATAACCGGGTATCCGACAGTTCCGACATTATGTAGAAGGGCAAGAATTTTTTGTGCTCACGGATCACAAGCCGCTCACCCACGCATTGCGCGCGAACTCCTATCCTGGTGCGCACGTAGCACGTGAGCTACGCCAAATGTAGATCGCAGAATTCACGACCGATGTACGCCATGTCAGCGGGACGGATAATGATGCTGCCGACGCTCTTTCGTGCAGTCCAGGGAATGCCACCAGTCTGCCGAGCGGCGTGGACTTCACCACACTAACGACGGCTCAACGCAGTGACGGTGAATTGAGGCGTCTGCTGAAGTCTTCAACCAACGCCTTGAAACTGCAATGGTTGGCAGAACCCACAGGGTCCGTATGCTGCGACATGTCTACAGGCAGGGCCCGAGCGTTCGTCCCCTCGAACATCTGTCACAGCATTTTTGACTCGCTGCACAGCCTGGCGCATCCCGGGGTTCGTGCCACGCAACGGCTATACACAGCGAGGATCCTGTGGCCAGGAATAAACCGGGATGTCCGACACTGGACACGAGAGTGCTTCGCATGCCAGCGCTGCAAAGTTCAGTGACATGCCGTGACCCCCTTTGGATCCTTCCCTGTGCCGGACTCTCGATTTGCCCATGTGCCTGTTGAAATTGTGGCACCACTGACCTTGTGTCATGGACAAAATCTACTTGCTAGCTTGCATCGATCGCTTCACGCGATGGCCGGAGGCCGTGCCTATTCCAGACATGACTGCTGACAGACATGACTCTACCACTGGGTGGGCCACTTCGGAGTGCCAGCAACTGTGACTACGGATCGCGGAACGCAGTTTGAGTCCGCCCTATTCGCAGGCGTCGCCCGGCTCTTGGGTACCTCCCTCATCAGAGCAACGGCCTACCATCCGATAAGCAACGGTAAGGTGGAAAGGTTCCATCGGCAGCTGAAGACGAGCCTGACGGCTACTGCAAGTCACAACTGGGTGGAGGCACTGCCGTTTGTTCTGTTGGCAGTTAGGACGGCTCTGAAAGCAGATATTCGATGCTGCTCTGCTGAACTGGTGTACGGAACAACGCTTCACCTCCCAGGGGAGGTTTTTGCTGCAAGTAGGGACGAGAACGTGTACGCGAACATGACTACGCCGCGCGACTGCGAGCCATCATGAGCAAGCTACGCGCTGTTCCTCCACGTCCGCCAGCAGCCCGGCCAGTCCACGTGCACCGTGAACTCTACTACTGCTCTCATGTGTTTGTGAGGCACGACGCTGTACAGCGTCCGCTCCGGCTCCCGTATGACGGGCCTTTCAAGGTGCTGCAACGGGGAGACAAACACATTATGATCGACAGAGGTGGTCGTCATGACGTGCTTCACTTGGACCGCGTAAAACCCGCACACGTGGACTCCGACAGCGAAGAATCTGCGCCACCTCGAGCTCCATCTTCGCAGGGGCCTCCGGCTGACCACATAGCGCAGCCCCAACAACCTCAAACGGTTCACGCGGAGTGGGCGGTGTACGACACTACCGGTGCGCATGAACTTATGAACCGCAGTGGGTCGTCAGAGTGTGGCCGTTGTGCACGCACTCACTAGGGGGGGTGGGCGGCGGAGTACTGTGGCGACGCAAAGCGGCGCTTTCGTGTGTGTTGCGAAGCGCGCATGCGCACGCAATAGAAAGTTATGTTCGAAAGGCAGGCTGGTAATAAACAGTCAGTTGTTGTTTGGGACGCGGGTTGTTCAATTGCGCAGCTCTGCCGAGCAGCGCGTCCAAACACTCTCTTGCCAAACCTTCGCCTTCGTACATACATGCTTGTGGTTAGCTATTTCTCTAGACGCCTGAAGCATTGAAATACCTCCATTTTTATTCTGCTCGTGCAGCTATCATGGCTGTCTTTCGAAAGATAAATTTTGTCATTGTTTGCTATTCTCTGCTCTGTGAATTTTTGGAATAAAATGAAGATACATTCCTCACAACGCTGCATGGCAAAACAATGGTGACATTCAACTTTCAGAAAAATTCAGAGAAGCTTGTGCTCACACGCACGACTTGAATAACGAAGCTGTTGTACGTGAGCATTGCCGGATGCGTAGCTAAGTTTTAGTACCATTCTTTATAGGCACAGTTGCGGTGCTAGTAATATTCGTCATATGCATCGAAGAGGTCGTCGTCTTCTTCGCGGTGAGTGGTGGACGTAAAGTCACCCTCAGCATTGTAGACTCCCACCAGCTCAACTGACAAAGCTTGCACTCAGTCGCGCAAGGCTTGAACCACAGCTAAACTGAAGGATTTCTTTATACGTGAGCACTGAAGGGCACATCACCACGCATTTTTAAAAGTTTGAATTTGTTTATTTACATATTCTGTAGTTGCTTTGAACTGTTCTAGTAGCAGTGACCGTTATATGCATCGATATCATCATACTCCTCATACCGAGCATTACATGCGGGGTAGCGCTTGACGATAGAGCTGGGTTTTTTTGCTAACGCCACTGCGGCGAGCCCGAGACTCGGCGGTCGCCGCGAGGCATGAGCGCTCACCAGCGCTTGGCGTTTTCCTCGCTCCTGATCTTTTGCCAGTTCTTTTGGTATAGATACTGCGCATGCCAGGAATGCTCGGCGGTCGCTGCGAGGCACGCGCTCAGGGGAGCTCCGCATGTTCCTGGTATTTTCCTGCTAACCGAAATTACGGCTTGTGCAACAGCTCCGCTGTCAAATACGTAGAACACCTTCATAGCGCAACGCAGAGACACTTTGGCAGTAGCAAAAGACGCCAGCTGACCGTCGTGCTTTTCGGTCTGAGTCCATTTGCCAGGGAGGCGATAATCGTAAGCACAAGAAAAGAGAGCAGAAACGATGTTTTGGCTAACGAACGTGTTTATTGACCCGTAGTTTTGGATGTAGCAAGCCGCACATAACAGGAAAATCAAGTTCGCCGCTGAGGGGCAAGCCTTCACCACCTAGCTCTCTCCTGTAGTCTTCGTGACTTGCCAGCCATACAGGCTACGATAAGGATGTGGGGTCGGCAGTGTACAATGATACACAGATCGTAATCTGTATACCCCAATGTTACATCGAGGCCTACCCACCGTTTACACTAGTTAACCCTTATTTATTAGAGCATCCCGGCAAACCGAGAGAAGGTGAAAGATCTTTTGGTGCACCTCAGTGCTTTTTCTGGTATTTCTAAGTTCCAATTTCGTTAATCTTTATGCGCTTATGACTGATGTTTTCCGATTTATTAACTAGTATTGTGTAGGGAAAATTTGTAGATGCTTTCGATAACGCGGTTGCGACGAACAGTCGTGTTCAGCAATTTTTACTTAATAAGAGCCTCGATTTTAGAGGCTGTTGCTAAAATAGGTAATGACACCGCCGAATTTGGTATATTTGTAATACTTGCACACAGTTGTTTGCAGGTTGCGACTATGGTTACAAATGAATGGGCTTCCAGCGTTTTTTATAGTGATTAAAGCAAAAAAGACAATATTGTACAAAAATTTGTTTTTGCACAGATGTTTGCCTATAAGCTTTGGAGTTGCAGTGAATAGTCGTGTTTTATTTCAATTAAAGCTGTGTGTGAAAATGCATCTTCACGGGTTTGCTTCTTACAATAAAAACTTACAAAAGCCCAGGCAGACTTAGTTTAATGTTGCCTGCATTTCTCAATATAAGTTTGTGGCTGTTGGTTAAAGCAATTGATTGTTGTTGTGTTTACTCGCTACAAATTTATTTTGTAGTACGCTCATTTTCGCAAGTACGAATCCACCGAGCAGGAATTTGAGGCCTTGCAGCCTTTTTACTTCTCCCTACCATTTCTATTCCCGGTTCATCTCTCCTCGCCCTTACACTCTATACTCGTTAACTACAGTTCTTTCTGACCACCCTGCATATCCATTCGGGCTCCTTTATTTTAACCGAAACAAGAACAATGCACAACTCGCTGCAAACGAAAACGTCCCAGCGATGAGTAGGGACAATTCACCACCTAGGAATGGTGCCTTACAAGTCATGTGCTGTTTATTTATTATGATGTGTTCATTTCGTAATACAATAAAAATATTTATTATTTCTTTATTTATTTAGTGATAGGTGTTATGTTTGAGTACTAGTTTGACCATCTACTTATTTATAGTTTATGACTGGTCGTTTTTTGCACCTGTAGCATTGCGTCAAAATCAATGAAATGCGACCCCTATCGGTGAGTGTTTTCTGTCGGCCTCATAATGAATATGAGTGGTGGAAATGTTCGGCTGCTTTCTTTCTACCGTAAGCGGATAGGAGTATATGCAACACTCGAAGAAGAATGGGACATGAACAATGTGTGTCTTCTGCGTCTGGAGTAATGTATGACTGAATATGACCGAGTTGTTTTCAAATGCTTGGACAGGAGACAGGCATGAGCTGACAGTTGACCTCCATTTGACAAAGAATGTATGACATGTAAAGTCCGTTTTCATAACGGCTCTCCACTAAAATTACAAAATAAAGTTTGTGTGTTGCTTATCTTGGTATTGCATCTTTACAACGATGAAATGGTACAAAAAGTGCGCCGAGATGCAAGGCCCGCGTCCAGCACGCTTGTATGACAGAGGCCATCTTCACAGTAAACACAGAACTAGTACCGCAAAAAATGAATTTCCACATGCCTTAGATGACAGAATGCAGGCGTGAATCGGGCCACATTTAAATAGTTTTAGAACTGCGATTGGATATCCGGCCGAGTATTACAGCCAGACGGAAAGCGGATGGGGAGAGCATGTCGAAAGTGTGAGGAGGGAAGCTTAGTGCCGCGGGTTCTGCGGGAGACCTGCTACGTAGCGGTAACCCACTGCGAAATTGCGGAAGAGTAGCGCGCGCCGTTGTGTGTTCGCCGATAACGCAAACATTAAGGCATGCAGCCAGCGCGTCCACAGATACCATATTGCAAACAAAGCGCTGAATGAGAGGAGTAATATGGGAAGATCAAAAATGGTCTGTAACCATACATATATGTCTGTCTGGAATTCTTGGCTTCGACATATTTTGCAAAATCGAAATAGCTGCGCTCAAATTTCGAATTAGGGAGTATAGTAGTCGACACCCAATTTTCTGTGGGGATGAGCAACACACGAACCACATGTGGCTTCGGTATATGTTCTCACCACAATGTTCGGCACTTTTGAAATTTCACGGAGGAAAAATGTAAAAAACAAATCGGAAAATTTTGTGGAGTACGACGTCATAAATGTCGAATCTTTGCATTATTAATGAGCGTAAATTCTCTATTCATGTTGTATGTTTTGTTCTGGTGGTTCGGTTACTTTTCCTTTTTGTCGCTTTCGTCTTCTCTTTCTTGGCGGGCTCGCCTGCCTCCGAACCGAAATCCTGCATAAGCCCCTAGCGGGCGGCGTCTACCGACAAAATTGTACAAGTGGCTCCCCGGCCTGGCGCCCTGCACTTGTACCGGAAATCGCCTGCATGGAATGGACGCTTGGAAAATCGTTTTTTTTTTTGTGTGTGTGTGCAATGCAAAGGTAACCTTTGAGGGTGCCGGATTCGGGTGTGGGTGGTTTGTGCTTTGATGGGAATACTGCCATCCTCTATTAGAATCTGAAATCCACAAATACTGCCAATTAAGAAAGCGCATACCCACAATAAATATGGGGACCAGCGGCCGGTAGCACGGGCATGTCACTGTCACACACGAATTAATTATTTTTCATACTCCGGGAGCGCCGAACGGTATAACGAGTGGAGTAATAAACAACAAAACACGGGGAAGAAAATTCCTTCAATATCCGCCAGAGACGACCGAAAGCATGATAGTTGATGGCGGCACGAGTGGCCAGAGCGACGATCTGCGTCCGCTCTCCGGGGCGGACTTCTAGGCCATGGACAGGATAAGGATGCTTTTAGCCATAGCTCCTGTTTCCCGCGAATGGGATGGCTGCCAGTTGCAACTGTCCGAGTACGGCCTCCTGCGGAAATGACCCAGCTGTACGGCACCCCGCAAGACGGCCACACCAGCGTGCTCGGGATCTCCTGGAAGGTGCGATTCGAAAGTCTGTCGGCGCAGAGGCATGGACCCGGCGGTACCGGCCGGTAGTGTCGCTGCCGTGGCCCGATCACGGGCCTGGTAAAGGCGATGGCTCCATACGTCGCCGCAAGGCGGGAAACAATGTAAGCTAACGGGCAATCGACAACGGAACTAAGTGCCCGGGCCCAGTGCCACGGGCTTACAGCGTTCGTAGCTGAACGTGTGCCATCAAAAAGCGGCCTAGTACGGGCAATTTAGCAGTGATCTGCACGACTTCTGAAGAGATCCCTTGAAGACGACGTCATAAGAACTGTGCTCCGTCCCCCACCTCATTTTCTTCCTCCCCTCTGGCCTTTGGCCTTCCTTTATAATAAAGTTAACAACAACAACGCGTGCCATGGCAGCACGAGATTAGCCCCCTTGTTCTTCTACTTTGCTGGTGCGCACAGTCGCCGGAAGGGGCTTGACCAGAGCTTCAGTTGAGTAAGGATGGCATGCCTGTAGCGGAGCGTTTCACGATATTCCGAATCGTTTTCTCGGTGAGTCCAAACAAGTTCACTGGTTCGTATTTATTATGAACGTGAAAGGATTAAAAAGACGTTTCGCCTTATATACACTTACAACAAACCCACCATGCGCCTCAACACGATCACTTCAAAGCCGTCGCCTTAATTCAAAAAGCATTAAATTGCGAAAATATTTGGCATTTATGCTCCTGTGAGGTTGTTGAAGAAAATACAACGGAGCAAAGGCAAATACATTTTTTTTTCACGACCCCTTTAAATAAAACATGTAAGGCAGCGCCAAATGTCAGCCACTTTTCGCCGTTGTGTCTATGACGTCACAATATATTGGTTGGATAGGTGGCCGCCGACAAAACCCAACGCCAATAAACCTGACTGGGCGATTGCAGTGGGGCGTCTGGTACCGTGTGGCACTACTCAGGTCTATGATACCAGTGTGTGGATGCTTCACAGCAACTGTCCGGTTTCAAAATATTCAGGAACCCCTCTTAGTTTATGTTGTGCCAAAAGGCCGATTTCTCCTTGGAATTGATGCCATTTATGCTCAGCGATTGACTCTGGCACTGAAGAACCGCTCCGATCCTGTGAAACAGCTACAACCCTCCTAAATCTTAACCAAACGAAGCATGACTACAGCACTCTTGTAGAGCGACGAAAGCCACTCGAAAAAATATTGAAGACAGGAGGCGCCTTGCGGAACAGAGCCAACATGAAGTTGACAAACTGGACAAAGTGCTTGAAGAACTTCGCCGAGAACTACATGCTCACGCATCCAAGAGGGAAGCAAGCAGACAGAGAATTGGAGTTAACGCAACAGGTTCAGTCATAGAAGCTGCAGGTGGATCAACACGTAACAAAACTGACTTGGGAGGCCCGGGACCTTCGTAAGGAACTGGAGATGAGCGCGTCCAAGCTAGAAGAGAGTCGGCAGAGACAACTACATCTGGTGATGAATGTTCAGTGGTTGAAATCACAAAAATTGGCCGCGTGTCTGCTCCTTTCGTTGCAAATGCCGTCAAAAGACGATAGTCTTTATCGACTTTTGTCAAGTAAATGCCTCCCTTCGTTTTCCCGCTGACCTCTCATGTTGTTCCTCTCGCGTCGCCCTCCTCCCAAGGTAAAGACGCCAAAAGTTTGCTTAAATCATTTTAAATTTCCCGCGTTCAACTGCTCCAAACCGGGTGTCTCGATGCGAACGCTGCCGTACGGTGAAGACGCGCGTTAATCGAGGCGCCCTACTTCAACGTTTATAGAACCGTGTTTCCCTACTCCACGTGCGTTGCAAGCAGAACGTGGAACCTCTAGTGGAACCTTTCGTAACTGTTTCCGGTTGATTCCCAAAATGGCGCCAGAGGCTATAGTGGCGTGGGCGACAGCAGGCGACGGCGGAGTTAATTTTTTTTTTCTGCAGTTGATGAAGTATTTAAAGTCGCAAAAGTCAAGTATGTTTGATTTTTTATAAAAGAACACTGCAAAAATACCATGTGTACTAATTTGCTGTCTTATATTTGCGTAATGTCTTGTTCTTCTTCAACAATATTGAAAAGTATGAACATTACACCGGACTTAGACGGGTAAATTTAGCTGTGACTAAATAAGACTATTGCGCAGGCATTGATTTACTTTGGCCGGGTGGCTGAATCGAGTCACAGACAGACAGACAGACAGACAGACAAACCAAAATTTCTGGGTTGAAGTAGCCCAAGAAAGACTATCGTCTTCAGTAGACCAAGACGACAGTGAACTTTTGGAACGCTGCAACAGCCTCGAAAACGAGACCGAGGAAACGCAGCTGCTGGCACGCCGGCAGAGCTATGTAGGGCCGTCATTCAAAAGCAAGATACACAACAATCGAAAGAAAGGGGAAATATGTGTTACCCTGAACGAAGGTGCGTATTTGCAGTTGTTGTGACGGTGCGGGGAAGTGCTGATGCAGTATTTTACCGTGACTCGTGCAGTGAATGTGAAGTGGTGAAGTGCCCGGAGAAATGAAGTAAAAGACAAGCGCCCCCCCCCCCCCCCCCCCCCCAAAAAAAAAAAAGCACTGGTGGCTTTTTGTGATCCTTGAGTGAAACCCAGTGGTTCGGACTTTGGCCCAGCAACCCTTTTCCTCCATCTTCTAAAAGGAAGGGGTGCAAATAGTATTGTGTCATGGTTTTCCTTATTTTCTCTATCCAGAGTATATATAGGTATGCGTGTATTTGGTTTTGGGTTCGGCTGTGTGGCGGTATTGGGATTGCTATACCTGTGTTGCGTTTTTATGTGTTGGCTAAGGGATTCTTAATTATAGGCGAACGAGAAATGTATCTTATGGTTGCACAAGTTGTCTTGTTTGGGCATGTGGGTGTTGGTCACGCTGGTTACTTCATGTTTCCTGCATCTGTGTTTTCCTCCAAGGGAGAGTTTGTATCCAAGGAGGAAATTTGTAGTATCGGGGTTTTCGCATTTCGGCGCTTTGGTGGTTCTGCACCAGAGGGCTACGCCGAAGGTATAAAAGTGACGCCATTTTGAATAAACACTCTGTTCCGTCCTACCCTTCGACATGAGCACAGGTCTCTTTGCTTCGACCTTTAGGGCCGTCGCTGACGGGACACTACATAAGCTTTATCGGTCTTTTTTGCTGAGCGTAACCACCCGAAAGCGAGATTCCGGCTCGGCGCTTTGTCAGACTATGGCAAGGAGGTCGTAATGCTTGGCCGCGTATTCCGCCAGCTGGAAGACCGCAACTAGTACTTTGGATAGCGCGAAACGCTCTAGTACAGGCCTTGGATTCTTTCAGTGTTGTACGGAACGCCTTTCCATGGAACGGCGTTTCAAGGATAGGCGTTCCTGGAATTAGTTCTTTCTTGGAGGAACGGAGAAAAGTCACCGTTCCATTAAAGGTCGGTGGAACTGTAACCTTAACTCGTTAGGTTTACGAAGGAGCGTCAGAGGGAACGGCGTTCCTCCTGTAACCATTCCATTGCTAGGATTTTAATGTTTTTGATGCCAAGGCTTTAGGGCGCTGATGCTGATATAAAAACCCACAGGCCGCTATTGTGTCACTGTTCCTATAAGCTGCTCAATTTTCTATCGCTTCCGCGGAACGTGCTTCCTCGGAGGTCAAAGGCCGAACAATAACTACGCAGCAAGCCGCAGCCTTTCGGGCAGGTTTCACCGGGTGGGCACGGCCTTGTCAGTACGGCGGCAGTGCGGACGCCAATGAGGCAGGTGCTGTGGCGCACATTTGATTCGCCTTCCGCCGCGACCTCTTCTTTTGTATAACGATGAATACAGAAACGTGGAGGACGCTTCAGCTTCGCCTTTACTCGTAGAACACGCCAGCTCGGAAGAGCACCTCGCACAGGTGGACTGCACCGCATTCATCGCACACGTGTTCTCTACAAGAAGCCGAGCCAGCCGAAGGTGCTGAACAAAACTGCTCTGCTGTCATTCAATGGTTCCGTCGGCCGCCACCGTTGCGCTCACCGCATGTGAAAACAACGCGTCAAGTTTCCAGTTTCGGTTTGTTAAAATATCACCGGTGCCGCCAAAATCGAGGCGAGAGTTAGATCTCATGCGCAAAAGCAACCTTCACTGAGAGCTGCCAGCCGAATCTCACCTCTGACGTTCTATCTCCCAAGGCATGGACATGGCGCTCGAACGCGCCGCCGCAAGCTTTCTTGGTTTCGTTATGGTTTCCAAGCTTGCAGCGACGATTGGTTTTCTCATTTTTCTGGGAGTTATTGCGGCACCTTCCCTTCGCACCATAGCAGTGCGACGACTGTAGTGTATTTTTACGGACCGGCTCCGGTTAGTGCTGCAGCGGCGCACCGATGGCGAGTCGAATCGTGCTAGCGTGGATAGTGGCTGCTGCCATGCGTAGAGTTTCGTAGAGTACAGTGCAAAGCACTGACGGAACATGTGAATAAACAATTCCAAACTTGTTCAAATGCGTGATTGATCGTAGGGCTTAACGCGGTGACGCAACGCAGGCGATGAGGCGCGCCGTGGTGGCGGGCTGCGGATTGATTTTGTCCACCTGGGGATCTTTAACGTGCGCCGAAATCTCGCACACACGGGCGTTCTTGCTTTTCGCCTCCTTCAGGAAAGCGGCCGCCGCGTCCGGGAATCGAACCCGCGACCTCGTGCTCAGCAGCGCAACGCCCTAGCCACTAAGTACAAATGCGTGGCAATGTGTCATTCAGTGCTAGCGTATAAAGCAATAGTACAGCTTCGCTATAGTTAAAGCCTTGCGCTACTTAGTGAAAGCTTCACCAGTTGAGCGTGGTTGAAGTCTGCAAGGCTGAGGATGACTTTGCATCCAGCACTTGCCGCGAAGAAGACTACGACCTATTCGATGCACATGGCGACTATTACTAGCACCGCAACTATGCAAATAAACAACGATACTGGAACTTGACCATTGGCTCGCAATGCTGCCCTACCACAGGCTTCACCATTCAAGTCCTGCGCGTGAGTCCAAGCTTCCCCGAATTTTGGTGTTTGTAATATTGTTATTTTTTGGTTTTCCAAAATTCTGTCCTCCGTTTAGGCTATTTTAGCGATTAAACGTGGTACTTCTCCAAAATCAGGATTTTTATGGAAATGCAGGGTGACACACGGTCCTGGCTATGGGGGTACTCGGCAAAGAAATCGAAGCAATAAAAAAATGATAAGGCGTTAAAAATGGCCGGAATAGGCTCAAGCGAGCGCAACAGTAAGAAATAAGAGGAACAGCAGCGGTCTAGGGCTCGTGCTGTTACATTGTTACATGTAGAACGAAAAACAAAAAAAATAAAGAGAAATGTGAGCGCTGTGTTTAACAGGTGGTTCGTGGGCAGTACGAAGGAGGAAAAGTTTAAGAGCATCGAAAAAACCAACATTAAATTTATCGAGAGTGGAGCGAGATGAGACAGGAAGAGCGTGACGGGTAAGAGATGGGTGAGAGAGAGAGACAAAATTTATTAGCCCTTTAGGCTAAGGCCTCCTCATTCCAGGGGTCCACTGGATTTCCTCGTTGGTGGGACTTCCAGGAGTCTTGCCGGAAGGCGGGGTGCTTATGGTCTCTTGGACAAAGCCTGCCAGCGATAGCTGCTTTTCTAGCGTGGCCAGTTGAGTCAGCCACTCCCTGCGGATAATGCTTCTGTCTACCTTGGGGCATAGCCATAACATGTGCTGTTGATTGATAGGTACGTGGCATTCACCACGCAGTGGCGGGGAGGTGTTTATACAGCCTTTGTACATGTATACTTTGGAGGTGGTGTGAGTAGCGTTTGCGTTTGCGACAGCCTTATGGTGGATTGCTATTGCCTGGACAATTTCTTGTGCGGAGCAGCGAAGTTGCGTTTTGCTGTCTGCGTATTATTTAAGTTGTAATTTTCGCGGGGTCACGGGATTTGAGTTTGGCCAGAGTTGGCAGGTGCCCGGAGAAGCGCTTCGCCGGCGAGCAGGTTGAGTCTTTCGTTTCCTGCCAAACGTGTGTGCCCCGGCACTTAGTGTACCCTTATCGTGCTTTAAGGTATTTGAGCTCTTTCAAAGCTGGTTTCGGAATGAAGCCTTGTGTAAGAAGGGTGCAGACTTTCATAAAGGGGTTCCGTGGCAGGGGCGGCCGAAGACTAGTGTCTTCTGAAGACATTTGCATTGAAGAAAGCAGACGCGTGGCGTTTTTTTTCTGATGTCAAGCAGCGGCAGTAGCTATGCACGTGCGCCCTACAAACTCCTGAATCCCTTGTTCAAGAAACTGGGGCACCCAAGCGGCGTGACAGCGAAGTGCTTTCTTTAATATACGTCGGGCCAGGATTGCTTACTGGCATTACTGAAACAGCACATCCCGTGTCGGCAGGAAACCCCATATCGCGAGTATGAACGGAAACAAGCCGAGAGAGCTGAAAATTTATCGCCACAGCTGCACTCGAGCTGCACCGACATCTACGCCCTATAACGCACAGACTTCAGAAGTGCTAGCAAGTGCCGATGTTTCAGAGTGAAAGCGCAGCTCCTCGCTTTTAAGCGTTGATTTGACCTCTGTTTGTGCAAGTCACCATCTGGCGGGGCTGGCGGCGAACCTGGGGCCTCTTTGTTGCGAAGCCGATGGCTCACTGAATATTCCACGCCTGATGCGTGTTCTCTAAAAGCGAAGTACTGGACGTGAGGCCTGTGCAGCGCACGTCTCTAGAGACGCCGCCACCTCACGTTGTGGGCAACGACGTTGGCGTGCGATGTGTCCAATAAATACGGACAGTAAATTTAATTCAATTCAATTCAATTCAGCTCAATTCACCTCAATTCTTTATTTTCTTTGGGGAGGAGGGGCCTGGAGCTAAAAGCTGTGGATCCAGCTTAACAGAGCCTCCAGCCCCGTATACAATGGCATGACTGTCGGCAGTGCGACACTCGTCATAGGTAAACCAATTAAAATAACTATAATCAACAAAAACACGGCCAACGTAACCAAAAAATTTATTATACATATCGTAAACAGAACTGCATGAAACTGTTTTTTTTATAATACATAAAGTTTCCCACAAAATGTCAAAGGCATATACACATACAGGCGTATTAAACACTCTTGCTTTTAAAAAAAAAGTTCACGGGCTTTCTCTGCAACAAAAAAGGTATTGAGCATCAGAATAAAAAATCATTCTGAGAAATCCAAGAAACACACTAATGTCTAAAGAACACGTTATCTCAAACGGTGCTGCACAATTGCTGGCAATGCAGTCTAATACGCGAGTCAGCATGGTAAGTTATATCAAACTTTTCTGAGTTCAGCCTCTTAAGCAGGACCGGCAAACTATAGGTTAGCCATTGTGTGTCATAAGTGGTCTGGGAAGTAGGTACAAACCATTTCTCTGCGTGCCTTGTCGGACGAGTTGAACTTCGATAGCCTCTCTTGCGCTACTTAAATCCTGAAATTTTGGTCTGTCTGTATGTCTGTTTGTCTGTCTGTCTGTCTGTAACTCGATTCAGCCACCCGGCCAAAGTAAAACAAGTGTTATATAGTCCCAGCTAAATCTACCCGTCTAAGTCCGGTGTAATGTTCATACTTGTCCACATATTTGAAGGAGAAAAAGACATTACGCAAATATAAGACATAAAATTAATACGGAAGTGATATATGTAGCGTTCCTTTATAAAAAATCATACATGCTTGATTTTTGCGAAATAAACACTTCATCAACTGCAGAAAAAAAATCACTCCGCCGTCGCCTGCTCGCCCGCGCCACTAAAGCTTCTGACGCCATTTTAAGGAATAAACCAGCAACAGTTACGAAATGTTCTACTAGATAGATTCCACTTTATGCTTCCGGGAACGCACGTGGAATAGGGCAACGGGGTTCCATCAACGTTGAAGTAGGGCGCCTCGGTTCACGTGCGTCTCCGCGGTACGGCAGCGTTGACATCGAGACACCCGGCCACGAGCCCTCGGTGGAGTGCCGCCCAAACGCTGAAAAATATAACAATGACGCCCATCTTCCCGTGAGGGAACCCTGATGTGATGCGACGCATCGGGGGGGGGGGGGGGGTTCAATTGGCGTTTCCATTGGGTTGATTCTCTAAATCGCGTAAACGTGTTGTGAACGCGTATGATGCATTCCATCACATGCGGGTGTTCTCGTACGCGGGAAGATGGGCGTAATTTTACTTTTCATGCACATGCATACACGACATGAGAGAGTTGCCATCAGCGTTTGGATTGACGCTGGTACTCGATTGTGTCAAACCACTCGCTGACGGCACTGTTGCTTCCATCGCACTACATCGGAAGAAGCAACGGAGTCGTCGTCCTCAAGCGAAGCACAAACAAAGTCAGGCGCAGTCAAGCTAACGCACTTGACTGAACCGGCGCAGCGTGCTCACCGCTTTATATTCAGCACTTGAAGGAGAGGAGACGAACGGAGGAGAGTTGCGCATGCGCAGCGAGAGCAAATGCGAGAGAGAAGCGTTAGCGAAGCGCGCGCAGCTGTTGTGATAATGAGACAGAGAGAGCGCGTTGCACACAGCTGTTGGCGAGAAGAACGGAGAGTTTGCGCATGCGCAGGTGGTGTGCGGACGCCGCGATAACGACGCTGGAGGGACATACCCGAGAGCAAGAGATGCGTCGCATCTAATAAACGTTCCCCCCCTCCCTCCTTCTCCTGGAGCAGTAAAACGTGGTAAATTTAAAATTATTTAAGCAAACCTTTGGCATTAGCGTAACGCGAGAGGAACAACATGAGAGGTGAGCGGGAAAATAAAGGGAGGCATTTACTTGGCAAAAGTCGATAAAGACTATCGTCTTTTGTCGACATTTGCATTGTAAGGAGCAGGTGGCGGCCCCTTTTTTCCTGTCAATTTTGACAGCCATGTAATGAAGTCCTTATTTTTATTAGTGAACGACCTATACGTTATTAGTACCCGGTAATTATATAATGAAAACACAGGAAGAATGTCATATTTCAGAAAAAGCTGGCTGGTGGACGAAAGAAAGGGTGTATTTGAAATGCATTGAATAGGTTTCTTTGGAAGCAGGTGTAGTTTTTTAAGTTAGTGATTCTTGTCCTACCCCAAGCTAAGCTGCAGTATTGCACAATGGAGTATATCAATGCACGCTAGAGCAGTAGTTTGATTTGAAGTTGGGGTTGAAATCTCAACATTCGGGGGAAGCGATGAGCCACTCCAAACTGACGTGGTGGAGGAGAATGATGAAGGTGATAAAGATACCGCTCCCAGTCCTAGTCATCTCGTTCCTCACTACCACAACTAACTAACGGGGGGCGGAAGGGCTGTTCTATCTGCTGGAGAGTGCATTCTTGGCATTCCCCTCAAGATTAGAGTCGACTATCGATAATCACAAGTCGCGTAATAAAAATTTTAACAGCGGAGATGTTCTTGGCCGACGCTTTCATGGGACGAAATGTGGCAACGCGATCGCAGCGATTTAGAGAGGGCATAGCCTCCCGAGGGAGAGTGCAAGCTCGAAGCATGCATGCAGCAAGTCAAAAGAAAGCTTGAACGAGACGCTTATACAGCCAAACTGTTTCTGAAGTGCTAAATATGGCGGTATTATTTATACTTGTAAACGTTGTTGAGCAAAAAAAAAATAAGCCTATTTGAGGCAAGACATCCATAAAAGTGATATTTATATTTTTATTTTAATTAAAATAAAGGAGTGGCTCTTTTGCTTTTGCGGTAGCACGTAATAACATAACAAAACTTTATTACAGAAGGTGGACGCGTCGGTCAGCATGGAGAAGAAAGGAAGGGGGAGGGGGAGAGAGTTTAAATGTTACATTCGGCGGTCGACGCCTGAGGAGCGTGCGAACTCCCACAGAGAAAGCAGCATCTGCCTTGCAGTGGCGGGTTGTAGCGGGGTTGTCCTATTCCACAAGCCGCTGACGCCGGGCGGAAGATACTGTAAACGGAGCGTTTGAAGGCCGGGACAGTCCCACAACATGTGGTGTACAGTGGGCGTGGCTCCTCTGGAGCAAGAGGTGCAGGCAACTGGGGTCACATATTGTGCAACCTCGACGGCATGCTGGTGACGTTTTGGCACATACGCACGCCACTTGGCCAACACATAATCAGTTAGCGCGGCACCAGCCCGTGCCTTGTGCAGAAGGACTTGTGCGCCACGGGGCAATCCAACGGGCAGGGGGGCGGGGTCTGGTGTAACCAAATTCCGCAACGACTGTTTGGACGCGTGGCGCGCTGCCGCCTTTGCTTCTGAGGGGTCGGGGTCGTATTGTGCAAATGGGACGGGCAACGCCGGGTTGGAGAGGAGTTCAAAGTGTTCGCTCGCGCACGCGTAAGCGGTCTCGCTGCCGATGCCGCCTGCGTGTCCCGGGACCCAGTCTACCCGAACGACTATATTGCGTGTGTCCCGCAATCTGCTACAAATGGTCTTGATGAGGTCGCAGGTGGTTCCGACGTATCGAGTTTGGCCAAGTCGATCGAGGGCTTGGGGGCTGTCCATAAATATTGTAAACTGGTGGTTGTCACCGGCGCCGTAAGTTTCCTAAATGTGCTCCGCAGCGAGAAAAACTGCCGCAAGACGGGTCTGACATGGGCTTGGAGGGCGAAGAAATTGAATTGTGCGGGAAATGGGCACTTGGCCCTCAATACAGGAAAGTGAAGCGCGCAATGTTGTTTCATTTAGGACTGCTGTTGTAAAGATGGCGCCGGTTCGGAGGTCTGCGCGTGCAGCAACAGCGGCGCACTCATGGTGGTTATGGTTTCGGCCACGTACGCGACATAGAGGCTTTGGCACACGAACCAAGACATCTTTCCCAAGGGGCTAGAACAGCCGGCAGTTGTGGGAAAAGCGAATCGCTCTGACCGGAAGCCAATTTTTCGACAAGCTGCCCCGCGCAGGTTGCGGCGCGCCTCCTGTTGTGGCCTTCGACCCTCTCCGTTATGATAGCGCGTAGGGGAGGGCAGCTGGGAATAGCGATAGAGTTCTTCCACGCGGGTGTGCCGAGGTAAACCAGTAATTACTCTGAGGCTTTCGCGGCTGTAATGTCTCCAGTCGGTCATACTGTGTCTTCGTGAGGGCAAAGTATGGAGCACCGTAGCACGCCTTGGAAGTCAGGACGGCCTGTGTAAGTGTGCGCAAGACCTGCGTTGTTGCCCCGCTGAAGCGGCCTCCAATTCTCTTGATGATATGATGCTGCTGCTTCCAAACACATGTGATTTGCCGGATCCCTTCACTGGCCCCTCCGTCTTCGTGGAGTGGCACGTCAAGTATCCGGAGCCACCTGTAGGCAGCACGCTCGATGGGTTGACCATTCAGCGTTAAGTGTATTTGTGCCTGCAGATGGTCGAAGCCCTCCAATGACGAGGTATTTTGTATTTTCGTGGAGACGGACTCATTCCAGTCGGAGGCAGGCACCTGTCAATGGTATCAAGTCCGAGCTGAATTGTGTCGATGACGTGCTGCGTGTTCAGCGTAGTGCATCGAGGGTCAACCCAGATGGTTATATCATCAGCGTACATTGAGTGCTGCAGTTGTGGTATGTTGCGATGTTGTTTTGCAATCTTCCGAATCATTAGGTTTAACAGCGTGGGCGAGAGGATGGGTCCTTGCGGTACACCAGTTGTATTGGTGAAGACGCGGGGTTGGTTTAGCTCCGTTTTAATTTCAAATGTGCGGCCATTGAAAAAGCTTTTAACAAAATAATTACGCGCGTACCCGCACCACAGTCCTGGAGAGCTTCAATAATGGCACTGTGGCGGACGGTGTCGGAAGCCTTTTTGAGGTCGAGTGCCACGATCACGGCGGGGATCTTCGTTCCATGTCGGCGCTTCTTGCCGATCAAGTTGCGGAGGAGAAGCAGGCTGTCGTGGGTGCAAAGACCAGGGCGAAATCCAGTTTGCCCTGCTTCATAGTACGGTTCTGCGCCAGCGTGCTCAAGAATGTAGCTTAACCTGGTGAAACCCATGCGCTCAAGAAGTTTGCAAAGTGTAGAAGTCAAGGAGATGGGCCTCATGTTGTTGATGTTATTCATCTTTTTTCCTGCCTTGGAATGGGGTAGACTATCTCCCAGTCAACTGGCAGCTCACCGGACATCCACACAGCGTTTAACTCCGACAAAAACTGCATTTTGGCGTCTTCATTCCAAGTTTTGAAGCATGCGCCATGTAATCCCGTCTTTACCGGGCGCGCTCCTCACGTTGATCGCCCCCAGAGCTATTGCCATTTCCTGTGGAGTGAACGGCGGATTTTGGGCCTCATCATTCTCTGGTGGTTGCCATTGATACGTAGTCGGTGCCGGGGGAATGCTGGGTTGCGGGAAAATGTGCGAGCGGCCTCCTCCTCAAATTCTGCAGCGGAAAGGCTGGTTGCCAGACAAATATAGCGCCCCGTATGCGCGGCTTTGGCCTTCCCTATCAGGGTACGAAATGTGTGCCATAGCTTGGTTGAACCAGTCTTTTCAGCTAAAGGAGGCGCAGTGGTCGAGCCGCCGCGATCGCGCTAGTCGTTTGGCGTACCGTCGAGCCTCAGCCGCCTTTTTTCGTACCCTGAGAAGACCTGTAAACAGCCTTCCATTGTTTTAGTACTGAATGCATAGTTGTTCCCTCGTATTTCGGAGATTGACAAGGTGTTTGTCCTGTACCGGCGTGTCTTCACTCACTTGGATTACACGTGTGGAGTCCTGAACTGCGCGCTTCAACTTTTGAGTGATGGAAAGAGTGCTTTCATATTCAGCCATAGCAGCACGGAAGGCATCCCAATCGACTGTTTGTGTAGTACGCTTGAACTGTCGGAGACTTCGGGCGTTTAACTGCAGCCATATGGGGTAGTGGTCGGAGCTCATTGCATCTGCTCCGCAGCGCCACTCTTTAACGACGCAATGATCTGCCCATGAGAGAACTACGGTGGTATCGCGCTGTCTCGCGTGAAGTCCGCTCCTCGTAGGGTATTCCAAGTCATTGATGAGTGTAAGGCGGGCTGCTTCAGTAGTCTCCTGAAGTTTGTTGCCACGTGCGTCCGCCGTACTGTATCCCCAGTCTGGGTGGTGTACGTTAAAATCTCCTGCCACAAGGAAGCGGTCTTCTAGGTACTGTTTTCTCATGTCGAGCATCCACTGGTACCCGACATTGCCCCCTTGAGACCCGCGGCGGCAGCAGCTGGGCTCAGGACGCGCGTAATACGACGCAATGAGGATAGTCTTTCTCCCAATGTATGAACGTGCAGCCACGATCTCTTGGAAGCTACTGAAGTATTGAGCAGTATCGATTTGCGTGTGGGGAGTATCCTGGCGCACAAACACAGCCGCTTGTGCCTCAACCTTGTTTGATTGTTGTTGTGTTCTGGGCACACGATGTTCAATAGTGGGTTGGAAATAGCCTTTTTATCCGGAAATACCAGGTGTATCTCCCCGAGTTTCTTTCAACAGGAGTGCGATGGGCCTACCGACACTACGGAAGAGCTCATTCAGCTCGGCCGCACACTGTCGAAGAGAGCGGCAATTTCACTGTAGTAGGTCCGGAGGTGTGCCCTCTGTGGATGCTTTACTGGATAGTTGCATTTGATGCCTGCTGGTTGATCTCTGTGGCATGTTGTGGAACTGGTGTCGTGGTAGTCGTCGCTTGCTGTATTACGCATTGAGGAATGCTTTGTGCTATGAGCTGCGTAATCTGCTGAACTAGATGGTTGAGTTGCTGCTCATGTAATTGTTGTTGCGCCTTTAGAAGTCGGTCCACCCAAGGGGGAGGTTCCCCTACCGTTGTATTATTCGTTGTAACTGTCGTTGCAAGCTGATACCGTTGCTCTGTAGCCACAGGAATGGAGAATCACTGGTGGTTGGGTGGTTGGGTCTGGGATGCACTGCTTGCCGGTTGTATGCTCGGTTTCACTTGAAGGGAGATGTCCGGGTGTTGACGCTGGGCATCAAGTTTGCAATGCTCCACATATTCGCCCCGTTTGCGGTGAACCTCAGCCGCTTTATCTTGGGCAGTGCGCAGGAGGTTTTCTTGATCCTCTTCCCAATGGCTGTATTCAATACGGAGCTGACCTATTTGTTGCTCAAGTTGAATCAGCCGTTCCTCAAAAGCAGCACGCTTATGTTGCCGTTCACGCTGCAAATCACCGGCAAACTCGCCGTCGTCTCCCACCACCACACTGACGCCTCTCCAGAGAGGACGCTACAACTTGGCGGCGGCTTCAAACGAATACCTATCCACATCCCACCCGCCTCCACCTCATCTTCCCCACCCAACAACCTTCCCTCTGCGCTTACTGTCCCCAGCCTGGCACCCTCTACCACATCATATGGGAGTGCCAACGTACTCCAGACTTGCCCCCCCCTTTCCAACCCAACCTTCGAGCAGTGGAAGGCTTCCCTGGCCAGCCCGGACCCGGATATCCAGCTTAAGTTGGTGACCCGAGCACGGACGGCCAGCCGAAGTCAAGGCATTCCGGACTAGGGACGCCTTCCACGGGGCGACGCCCACCCATCAGCCTCTGCTGGAAAAATAATTTTTTTTTTTCTCTCTCTCTCTATGCATCGCTGCTCCACGTCCGTGCATTCTCTGTCGTAAGTCGCAAGCACTTCGTCGTTTGATTCCGCATTTTCTGCTGTGCGAACTCAACCCACGGAGTATTTCACTGGAGTTGCGCTCGCCGAGTCCACTCTGGGAAGGTTTCCCCCTGTGTGATGTTGGTACTTTGACCGGCCACTAGAGTAGGTAGCTGTTCTGGATAATTCCCATTTCTTGCAATGTTTCCGGTAATTCACTTTCGCGGGGCACTCAGGCTCGATAGAGAGGTGACCGAATGCTTACAACGCACGCAGTACTTCTCCTTGTTGTTCGAAACAACCATCCGGCGTCTTCGCCATGCTGCTTACCACACTTTACACACACGGCAGCACCTGCGGGGCAGGTTGCCGCTTTGAGACCTGGGTGATGGCATCGAAGACAAACCAAAGCACGCTGCTCGTATTGAGGGACTGTGCGACGAAAGCTCCAATAAAAGACTTCTCTTGGTGGTCTTGGCGATGCAAACGTTATAAGTATGGTCCCGCGGCGCCCCATCGGGCGCGCAGCAACAATTTCTTCCATATCAGCGCCAAGAGCTTTCATCAACGTTTTGTATGTTTCACAGGGCCTGCAGCCGTGAATTACTCCACGTGACATACCGCTGGCTGGAACTTGGTGAGATATAACATGCAAGTGCGGCCGTAATGACAGCGGCAGCTTCTGGATACGCAGGAGACGCGCCGCTTGCTTTGTGTCGCAAGTTGGCAGAATCAGTGCGTTGGACGACCTACTCAGCTTAAGTACCAAGTATTTGGCTAGCTGCGGGTCTTCAGCCATTGAATGGATGATCTGCTGGAGCTCGGCAGGATCAAGTTTGGACATGTCGCATCTCCCTGAAGGTTAATTGCGGATCACATGTGCGCCGAGCAGCTCACGTTCCTGGTGTTTAGTAGAGGTTGTTGCGTTCCCATTCTCCTTGAGTTTAGCTCGGCGTTGTGTACGCGTGGTAGGTAGTTCCCATGGCCCGTCATCCTCCGGCGTGGGTTCTCGTACTGTCCAAGATGCTTGCAGTTTAGCGGCACGTTCAGTGTCATCAGTTGATCTCCTACGCTTGACGGCGACTCCTGCGTGCACAGCGCATCTCGTAGCTTCCTCTTGGGACTACATCAGTGGTTCATATTGGACTGCGACTGCCACGCTGAACTGAATTGGCTAGATAGCGCTGCCTTACTACAGGATGCAGCGGCGCCAGCACCTTCTAGGCCTAACCTGCCCACGGTTGAAGATCTCAGCTTCGCCTTGGAAATGGAGAGCACCTAGGTCGATAAACGGGCTCCGTGGTGATGCACGAGGCACTTCACTGACCTTTCGGTAGTAGTCGCAGGTACTCCGCCGATAATTTGAAAGACTAAGGTCCGAATTTCTCGGAGCAACAACGGTCGCCCGACTTCAATCCCCCCCTGAGGGGATTGGCCTCAGGGGGTATTGGCCTCAGGGGATTGGCCAATAAAATATACCGGCAAAAAAACAAAAAGCGATCGCGCCCCTCCTCATGGCAGTCAGTGTTCGAAGTTTAAAAGTAACAAGAGTTTCGAGTAGATGGCGTGAGCAGAATGGCAAAATAAATTCCCACGAGCGGAAATCGATCTGTTGGCTTTGAGAAGTTGTATGAAGCTTAACATTGCGGTTGGGGAACGCCAGGCAGCTTCGCTTTGAATATCAGCGTTTTCGACGTTCGTTCATTGAAGTTGGGCCAATTTTTGGTCGCTTAGAAGTGATATCCTGGTACCGGTATTTCTGCATTTTTTCCAATGGAAGTAAACTGCTCGATAATGTGGAGCCGAAACCCATTATATCGGTTGGCTGAAAGTTATTTCTTGATAAAATCATCTAGATGACCGTCATGTCGTGATAAAGTTCCAAATTTTCTAACGCGAAAATACTATCGTGTCTTCTACTGACGCCAGCGCCATCACGGCTGAGGCAGGGCCACAGTTGATAAAGCGGCTGTATCACGCAGCGGGTGCCCACCTCGCTGACGGACCTCTCTGAACTGCTGAACCTTATTTGCAGCGCACAGCGCCATGCGTGCCGTTGGGGTCATGGACGCTGCAGGCTTCGATTTTAGGGATAATTTTCAACTATCATGGAACCCGTGTGGTACGCTCGTTAGAGAAAACAGGCACGTGTCACACCATAGACGAAATAACAACTGTTAATCTTACAAGTCAGCTTGAAAGCCTCCATGCATCCTCAGAAGGCAGATGGATTGTATACAGCTCTCTCTAAGCCTTGCCTCGGCCCTGTCATGGTTACGTGAACCCACGTGACCACTGGGACAGGACAAAACGTAAGAGTTGCACCATTGCCTAGAAACATGGCCCTCAACAAAATAATGAGAGTAGGCAACGCACAACCTTCACTAATAAGTTATGTGAACGAACGGGTCCTAGACAGGCAATGCATTATGTTGATGTGAGCGTAAGCGGAAACAGGCGGGGTCACATGAAGCATAGTGGTCGGGAATCAGAATCTACACCGATCCGTTCTAGCTGCTCGTAATATGGACACCTTCTTCACAGCAGCAGACATGAAGGATCAGGCTATGGCCAGAGCCATATGTCGCCGCAACAAAAAATTTCCACAACATTCAAGCACGCAGGCTATGCCAGTTATCGTATTCATGAACTAAAAGGAAGCGTGCAGGAAAATTATGCAAATCACAGTAACAAAGGACAAAGAAGTTATAAACATACATACGACATCATATGAGCACCGGAATACATGGAAATGAAAGCGCCAAGTGGCTCGCCCGCAAGGTGAAAATCCTCGCACCTGGCATTCCTCATGCGGAGATCTACCCTATTCCGAAAATACTTAAGCAGTTAAAACTGAATGCAAGAGAGTTTCTTATTCCTTACCATGACCTAACAGTCAAGGCACACTACTTCGACTGGCACACACAGACACCCTACACGTCCTGTCCAGATTACACATCCCTTAAAGGAGCCATGAAGAGAAAACACAAGTTTGGTTCATTGAAAAGATTGTCTCGTTAGAATCATACTGAAACCACTTTTAACGTAAACTTCGCTCAAATAAGCTACATAATTAGGAAAAACGGGAATGGTCATGCGACCCACCAGCTTATTTCCCGCAACAGAACCTATGATGTCACATGAGCTAAGCTCTGCGATTGGCGGAGGCTGGCAGAAGCAGACGCAAATTAGGTAGAGCTTACAAACTAGACGAACGAGCGATTTGGGCTTAAATTTAGGGCACATTCTTTACAAAGCAATAAGAATGATGGGACAGACAGTGGAAGTTACGAAAGCACATGTAAACATAGAAGTACTGATGCGTTCTGCTGCTCGTACTGCGCACAGCATGCTTGGTTTAGCTGCACAGCACTACGGGGCTTGGGGTTGTCTCAGACGACACTGGCCGATTGACGCAAGCAACGGTGTCTTACGTGACCCCATTTGTCGAGCGAGCACTGTTTCAGGGAACGAATATTTTCTTCCCAGAGCAAAAACCAGCCAGGTTTAAATGCGGGCAAAACAAACCAAACGCTTGCCCACGGTATGGTGGTGCATCCTAGGTTACGGAACGTAAAGAAACGCGGGAACAAACCAACACCGCTGTACAGGGTGGAGACAACCTTTGAACGGTCCCGTGCCGCCGCAATTGGGCCAACGGGCTCAACGCGTTATTCTTTTCGTTTCCCACGAGACCCTAGCAACGCGAAACAGACAATTTGATTCAAACTTATTCAGTAAACCGCGCTGCGGCGGATAATTAGCGCGGTTTTTGACACAATGACTTGCCTTCGGCGGCGAGGCGAGCAACCGAAAATGCGGCGCCCAGCGTATACGTGTCTCTACCCTGTACGGCGGCTGCGTGAATGAAGGTACTCTAGGCTGCAGAGCGGTCGGTTCCTGTGATGTCATTTGGGACCACGAAAACGCACGATTGAGCGGGAAAATCAAAATTTTAACCTACATTGTTTAATTTATCAGTGAATAAAGCACCGTTTGTTTCCAGACAAGCGCTGGGGTCACTATAAAACACGAAATCTTTCGAATAAAACCAACTTGCATTTTCTCTTCATGGCTCCTTTAACTTACATAGAACTGAACCACCACCTTGCAACTGCTGAGGAAGCTCTTCCAGGGCCAACCACCTACTTTGCGAACGCACCGGTGTTATTTCCGAAATAGCCGCAGTCTATACCAGAAAGAAAGCGGCGCATCTTTCTGGGTCCCACGTGACTGACTCAGGCTGCCTCCTTTTCTGACCAGCCCCTTCTGGTAAACCACACCAAGACGGCGCTTGAACTCTGCAGGGCTGTTCCGATCACCACCGCCTGATCCTGAATGAAGTTTACTCTTTCTTTTTCTCGACTTAAAAGTGATAGTCAATATTCTGAACAAAATGGAGAACGGAGACGTGCTGTGGACGAGCAAGAATTCTGTCCTCGGGCTCTTTGTTTAATCTTAAGTTCGGTTACCTCGAAGTTTGTTGTGGTCCCCATTGACTTTGTCTTGGGGTCCCCGTTGACTTGACTTTGAATGTAGTAGCAGTTGTAGTATGTGAACGTTTATGGCCCAAGAAAATGTAAGGTCAAACGGCGCCTAATCTAAATCAATGTAGAATGATTTGTCAGTATTGAGTTTGTAAAAAATATAATGGGATAAATGCGCAGTGGATAAACATAATTAATTTAAACAGGGAGGAGCTAAGGAGTGATAAAAAGGCAGAGTGAGGTGGTGCAGTGAAGAGACGTAGTCTGAGATTTTGCTGCAAGATAAACACCGGCGTTTAACCTGCCTCTAAATAACATGACGGCTGCAACAAACCGATGCGTGTGCGTGTCTGTGGGCGCGTGTGTGAGCGCCTGTGCTCGTTCTTTCGCGTTTGTGCCTTCGAAGGTAGCATGAAGCCAATTTGTTAACAAGCATTTTTCTGCGAACCGATCTAGGTCACCGGGGGAGCATGTGCACAGCACGGGGGAAAAATGAGGCCGGCGTGGCCTCGAAATCTAAACACCGCGTGTAAAACAGCGAGTAGTATTCCCGTTGACTGCACGGTTTAAATGATTTCTCTAGATTCTCTGCAAAATGCGGGAAAACATTGCCCGTAAAGCCAATAATAGGCCTTTTTATCGCGTTCCGACTCATAAGCAGCAGCAACCAACGTTGCAATTAGGCGAGTTTGATTTCATTTCGTTTTTAATACGCCTGTTTGCTGCTAGAATTGAAAGAATAAACTTGTAACTTGTTCATTATTCGTCTTTATTTCTTCAGAGGAAGAATGAAATGGTACATCTATCATGTTGAAGCAGCAAGCAACGAATGCTGGCAGTCTGTGCCATGAAAAGCAAGTGAACCCGAATGAGGTAAATAAAGGTGAATTTTCTCTTTTAGTGGTGGCCTGGAAACCGCTGAGTTGGAAACTGCGAGTATAACGGCACCTTGGAATGCAAATACCCACCTACACGAGGTCGCGGCAGAACTATTGCGTAATAGTGAAAAGGTCACCAGTAGACCACATAGGCTCTCGTTTACTTTGCCAACATTTGGAGAATATTTTAAAGAGAAATTAACAGACCAACTACCGCCCCAAATAAGTGCATAGCGGTACGTGTACGCGTGTTAGAATTTGCCGACAGTACGGCAGTTGGCTCGACCGCTACCTTGATCCAAAACAGCATTTTATTCCTTCGACGTCGTGCATTCTGCGCCGGCCTTCGCCCTTTTACACCGACAGCGGTGACGATAAGAATTTGCCCACCTGTCTCGTGCACAAAGCGCCTAGCTCGTAAAAATTGCGTATGTGCAGCGTGGAATGCCCTTTGAATTGTACAAATTAGTTTTTTTCTGCTTTGAGTCCACATTGGTTTCGCGCGGATACGTGGTGCTTTAAAAACACCACGTGTTTACAGAACAGGCAGCGGATAAATACCATTTAAAATACGAAATTCTGCGTCCCACGTGCAAGTACCTCCGAAAAGGAGGTCAAACTCTGCGAGATCTAAGCCACAATTGTATTTGGCTTCAAGAAAACCAAAAGCAGTGACGAGTAAATGATCAGAGAAAATCGCAATTAATGCTCACGAGGGTTGAGTATAAAAACATCACTCTGAAATATTCACGTTTAGTACACCTATCAATGTGTTGTTGTGTTAAGATTCATACTAGTCACCCAGCAGTTGTTCTTCATTCGCTGAAGGCTACACCTCGCTTATAGGGATTATCGTGGTCACCTCAGCGACACAAAGAGCGTGATGGTCAAGTCATCTAACTTAAACTTAACTTATTCAACCTGTGATTCTTTAAATGGGTCGTGAAGAGATTTCGAAAAAAAGCGTGTCGTATCGGTATTTAGAACTGTGGAACCTTGATAAACAAACTATGAACAAACAAACATAGTGGATTCGTTGCACGATATCGGAAAATAGGTAAAAAATGCAGTTACGGTTTCACCGAAGTTTCCTCCTCAAGTGAAGCCAATCATAGCTCACCCTTGTCTGCACCATAGAGTTTCATACTAATATATATTAGAGGGAAATTTGTAGCTGCAGTCGCGGGCCGCCGTGGGCGACGCCATTGCCGCTAGCGACATTCCTCGCCTACTTGGCTAAGCTAGGGATATGGCTTCTTGTTTGTCTCAAAGCCAAAATCAACGAAAAAGGGTAACAGTTTTTTCTTGTTCATCGTATATGAAGCTTGAAAATAATCAATGACGAATTATATCTTTTTGGAGGATCACGTTTCTTATAACAAAACAAATGTAATGAGCCTTTTACAGTAATATTGTTGCTTTTTAGCAGCCAGAGCCAACGCTTCAGCCTGTTTATGTGCCATGCTAAGGACAATTGGAACGCGCCTGCCAGGTACATGACGGAATGCTCGCTGAAGCATGGCTCCCCTAGACAGTGGCGCCAGATTGCTCTCTAGTATATAATAGTATTAAACGCTATGGTCTGCACAACACGTCAGCGTAGAGCGAGCTCGCAAAGAATCAGATACAGCTACAATATCGTCGCCATGATGAAATTCAGCCGCAACTGAACGGGAGATGTCTGACCACTGATACGACTAGCCGACATGGCCGAACTGCCAGTCAGCTTTTAAATGTTCTTAAAATGGCGTCACCGCTAGTTGCGCTGCCCACCGACCATATCGTATGGTCGCTTGCGATGCGCCTCAAACAAACATTTTGAAGGCGTCTCCTAAATTCCAGAAGCGATGAATTGTGAAACGATTTTGGATTTATGTTCTTAGAAGGTTGCTCAATCAGCTAAAATTAAAAAAAAAAGGCAAATACATTTTCTGTTTACGACCCTCTTTAAGGTGCGTAAATTTCTCAGGGAGGACCCATACATTCCTATTCTCCTACTTCACACACAAAAAAGTACGATGACACCTAAGCACCTCTTGAGATGTAGTAAATGCGGTAGCCTTAGTGTCTTCTTATTATCATCATCGCGCTTTTCCCTGTGTGTCTTACCCCAGGTGAAATTCGGGTAAGAGGAGTAGCGCCGAAGGAATTGAGCTTGGCACCAGAGATGGATACTGAAGAAGACAGATAGGGCTAAAGATGCTAACGGTGTGAGGTAGGAGCGATACCAGATCACAAGATGTAGATGCAGATGTACCTGCGTGTCGCAGCTTCTGCCAACAAGAAAATCCTAGACCAGCATGGTTTGCACGAGTATAGAAGTAACGTGTAAGTTGCAGAGTTGGTCGGCTGCTACGTTTTACGTAATCGACTCCAAACTTCAATCGGGCATGTACACGCTTTCCCGAAAAATGACCGTGTATCCATTTATTCCAATGACATCTGCCTCGGGGCTTCAGTTGTCAATCGACCTCAGCAGCGAGCTCGACTTCGAAAAGCAGCCAATGTTTGAGCAAGGACTGAGAATTTCGAAGGACAAGTGCAAGGTGCTTGCATTTATCCGCAAACACATGTCCAGATATCCCATAACAATCAATGGGACCTGGGTACCTCACTCCGGGAATCACAAATTCTTTGGCGTGGTCATCGACAGGGATATGTCATGGAGCGCACATGTGACTTTCTCACAAGAAACTCACCGTCATTGCCCACATTTCCAGATTTCATTCATTTACAGCGATTATCCCAGAGCACAGGACAAAAGTGCCATGGAAGTACACGTTTGAGGTCCCACCGTTATCTCCATTGTGGCACCTGGCAACCATCAAGATTCGTCTCCAAATTCCTTGCATTGGAAAGAAGGCCCACGTGCCACCGCTGGCCCTCAAACACCTTTCATTGCAGTCAGTGCGCGAGCAACACAATGACCGGAAGCATATGCCTACACAGATGATTCTGTCGCATCCTCGAGCTCGGCAGGTGCGGTGCTCATACCACGGGAATTGACCAAAATTCGATTCCTTGTTGCCGATACCACAAGCCCGACGGCTACTGAACTTACAGCCATTCGTGGGGGCTCTGCCATACATCATTGTAGCTGCTCCCAATAAAGTTGTCTATTTTTGTTTTATTGCGAAGGCGCACTGCAAATTGTACGAGCAGCCCTGCGCTACGGTCCTTTCCACCAACTGGTGAGAGAAATTGAAGAATTATTTCACCAGACCATCATAATGGGCCATAATATTTTGTTTCAGCGGCTTTCCAAGTCCCTGTGGAGTCACCGGCAATTTTTTGGTGGATGCAGCTGTCCGGGCAGGCCATGACCGTGACGGCCCCATCTTGTGTCCGCCCTCAAGGATCGATGCCGCTTGGCTGCTTCATCAGTTCGCTCGCAAGGCCGCCATTAGTCAGTGGGATACACTGGACTTTGCGCTCCCGCGCCTCCACAACCAGCACCCTCTACTTTAGCGCCGTCTTCCTTGTGGGCTGTCTCGATCACAGCCTAATATACTTTGTAGACTGTGCTTGGGAGTGGTGTTCCTGAACGCCTACTCCTTCATCATCGGGATATCCAGCAGCCCCCACGGTGATGTCTGTGGTTTTGAAAAGGCAATCGAGAATGTTCTTTGTCGTTGCCGGCAGTATTCATCGTAGAGACACGTGTTGGCCGTTGAACTCAGCCGATTGGACAACCAACCTTCCACAGCGGACACCATCATAGGACGTCGATCCCATCCATCGACTTCGCAGAACGCAACAAAAGGCCCTTCTACGTTCTTTCAAGGACACAAGTTTAGATGAACGACTATAGTGCGCACGAAGGGACTAAAATGCGTGCGCGTCCCCGCTCTCATCCCCCCATTTCGCCTGCCCTCTCTTCATCCCCTCAATACTCCTTCCCCAGTGCCGACTAGAAAAACGGGCTTTACGCCTGGACCAACCAGAACCTCTCAGTCTTTCTTTTCGTCCATATCCTCGTCCTCCTCCTTCTCCTTCTCCTCTCCTCCTCCTCCTCCTCCTCCTCGTCCTACTTCTCCAAAAAACTGCGGTATATTCTTCGTTCACAGGTAGCTGCCATCCCTCTAGGCACCGAAGAATTTACCGCCTCTGAAGCTGCCGGATAGCGGATAGGATAAAACCTATCCATTGAGTAGCTGTCTTGTAGCTCCTGCGGAGTTCCTTGAAGCTCGTATACAAGCATTTGGAATGTAACGCCTTGCGAGTCATGCGTAGAATTTTAAATAGAAGTTTTTTTCGTGAGCAACTTTAATCAATGATTTAAGTATGAACGTTTGTTACACTGATATTCTGCCAACAGCACAGCCGAACATTGTATGGTGAAATATAATCACTTTCGTCGCATCGTGGAAATCACTCCCGCCATAAAGGCAACACGCTAAAAAAGGAATAAAAATATTAGAAATGTCAATCCCTTAACCTACTCGCGAATGGGGCTGTAAAGGTGGATATGCGAGCGGAAGCCTGAAAGAGAGGGAGGGAGCTCTTGCCGGCGCAAATAGCTTGTGCAATAGTTGTCGCACACCTAGCGTAGGCGAATGGCATCGGTCGGAATGGTTGCTGTCAGTTTTTTCTCTTGTTTTAGAGACTAGATCGCTGCGTGTTTCCAGACTGCCTTGGTTTTGCTGTTTTTCTGTCAATTCAGCTTGTTTTTTTATTCAGTTATCGCACACACTCTTTCCCCTGAACCTTCGCTGGTTGCTGTGAGAAGAGAGAGACAAAGAGCGAGAGAGAGAGAGAACATTTTACGAGCACACTACTGATGCAGCAGCAGCGCTTAAAGAGCCGGCCTTTGTCTACCTCTGTTCGTGTCCCGGATACTTATCATAGCTTTTGAACAGCCTGGGAATCCTTTGTCACACGAGAGCAATTTCAAGTTTGGGAGCAAACAAGTCCGAGCAAGCAAATTATGAGCTTCGAAATCGACGCTCTCAGGCCGGCGCCATGGGGTCAGGGAGCAGCACCGCAGAACGTGATCGCAATCCTGACGGCTCTGATAAACCTGTTGGTGCACGTTCCCTTCACGGACTTGCCTTCTCCCCTGGACTTGGAGCTGGGAGATCTGCGGCACGAGTACGACTACGTTGTCGGTGAGGGTCCTAGTCTTTGCAGAAATACTTAGCCGAGATGGCCCACCGGGATTGGCGCTGAGAAAGCTAGGACACCCTCTGCAGTTTTTGATGGTCATGTTACGCTCACTTGTCAAAGTTCAGTCCCAGTGCAACCGTCCCACACCTTATTCTTGCCCATCCCCAGATCTCCGTAAGTACCGAGAAAGACGCGGAGCAAAAGGACCTTACCATTGAATGTTCAATTTACTGATGGTGCTTCGCTTAAAGGGGCCATGAAGACAAAAGACCTGTTTGGTTCATTCGGAAAATTTTGTTGTTAGAGCGACACCGACACCAGTTTTAACGTAAAGCTCACTCAAATAAGCTATATAACGATGAAAACAGAAAATAGACAGGAGACTTACAAGCTATGACTTATGACATACTAGCAGTAGTACCCGGCGATGCCCGGGTGGGCAATTATAAAAAGGACAGCAATTGGCATTTGTTAGTCGCCATATTAGGCTACTTCATTGGGAAGTGGTACACACTCGGGAGCGCCTGCCTGCTGTCAGTACATAGGCTCCTACTGCAGGCGCGTCGTGGTAATGTGAAACGACTGGTACTCGTGTTTTACTCCAACTCTCGCTAAACAAATTGCACCAAGATGGCCGTTTGAGCGAATGGGTCAGTGAGTGAAAAAGGTTTTATTGAGCCGGCGAAGTGGGAGTGGTTCCCAATTTCAGAAAGCCATGTGATGAGTGGGCAGCCTTCGCTCTGGAGGAAGTATTTTCTGGACATCCAGATCGCTGTCAGTCACCAGGTTCTCCCACAGCTCAAGGTTTGGAAAAGTGGATGGAAGAAGGACGAGCTTGGTTTGCTTGCACTCTTAATATGATATGAGGAAGAGTGCCAGGTTGCAAACACAACTTGAATTCGGCAGGAGATTGCGCTGGGAACACATGATGGAGGCCGGCTGGGTGAGGGGTATTCTTCCTCGTAGGAAAAGCTTTCCCAGAAGATATGAACGATGCTCATCGGTAAAGTTTTATTATAAGTAACAAGGGCTCCCTACGGGAGGCGCGAGGTTGTAGGAAGTCCCAGCAGATGCCGACTGACGGCTAACCTTTGCGCTTTTTACTGGTACTATTACGAGCAATATGAAAGGGAACACAGGAACGCGTGGCAAACAGCCTCGAAACAGACTCGGAGCGATACGCGGATGGCGCTGTGAAAAACAGAGGGGGAAAGGAGGACGCTCTTCAGCTAAGTGTTGGCACTCCCACCACGCTGGGATTTCTAAAAAAGCAGCAACTTACGTCATTTCACCGATGATAAAGTATCGTCCGGAAGCCGATAAGACGCACGGCGGGAATGGGAACAGTGGTTAGAACAGCATCTCCCTTTCCACTTTGTTTCAGACGGCGGCCGCTGCGTATCACTGATAGCTGGGTCTGAGGGTGGTTTCCACGCGTTCCTGTGTTCCCTTTCATATTGCTCATAATAGTACATCTTTTCTTTTAAATTTATGATATATGACACCTGCTTCTACGGGAGACGCGTAGTTTCCGAAGATGTCAACAGATGGCGACCGTTAAACGAACGCGGGAAAACGCAACTGAATTTTACGTACAAAAGGACGCAGATTAAAAAATCTCGCTGGCCTTCTTATCCGCATGTTAAGAAAAAATCCTGAAATGGTGTTTTGGGCAACTAAAAGGCAGCATTTTCAAGAAAAAACGAATGGGAGATATCAACTGGCTGTGTGGTTATTTACGAAATTTTAAAAACACAGTGTTTTCCCGAAATCCCGCTTGCCTCTATTAGGAGGGTGTCATTGAAAAATGTTATATAACAATGTTGAGATACGTGAGTAAGTTGCCTATCTCAACAAAAACCAGTTCGATATCTCAGACAGCGCGCGGTAAAAAACAATTAATACCTGAAAAACTATTTTACCGCTTTTCACTCTCTCCAAGGTGCAATTTTTAAAATGTTAAGAAATATTGACCTCCAACACCGTAATCAGAATGTGCCCTTGCAATCTGTAGCCGTTTGAAAGAGCAGTTTGGCTAGGCGTGTACAGAACCTGTAAGTCCTTTTTGGCTCATCAGCCGTGTCATCTGTAAAAAAAAAATTGACCCTTTTAGTGGCGTCGCAGAGCGAAATCCTTAAAAACGGTTCTGGGCATGTGTATGAGTAACATATTCTAGCAAAAATCAGTTCGATTACTGAATCGGTGACAGATTTATTTGAGAATCTTTAGAAACACCATTTTAGTTCCGGAATGCGGAATCACCTCGCTGGTGTAGGTTAGGGTGAAATCCAAAATTACTTTTTAGGTATTCTTAAGGGCTACTTGTAACGTTCCCCTTGTTTGGGTCGAGTTCACTAAGTAGACAAACAACAGTCCGGTTCTCGTCCTTTCACCTCCTCCTCTTTCTCCTCCTCTGGCTGCTGCCCGGCTCCTCGTCGACCTCTTCCTCTTCCTGTTACACAGGCCGCCCCTCTGTTGTCAACCCTCCTGGGTTCATACGGCACTACGTTGCACATAGACGCAGCTTCCACGATGTTATTTGGTCCATTGTAGCAGATGTACTTCAAAATTCCTTGTTTGCGAGCAGTCTTCACAACCATGTAGGGCCCTGAGAAATGAGCATTTGAACCCTGCAGGCCTTTCCGGACAAGGACATAATCCCCAACGTTAATTTCCGGAACCTTGCCCGTGTGAAGACGGTCGTAATGCTTCTTCATTGTGATCCGGTACCTTTCATTTTCTCTCTTGCACCTTTCTTGTTCACGGAGTACTACTGAATCGGTAATCTCTAGGAGGTGATCGGCATGCAGCCACTCAGATTTCCCATGATATGCAAAGTATGGACTGCATACTAAAGCTTCTGTGTGCGAGTGGTTGTGGTGTGCAACAGCGGCTTCTAGAGCACATTTACAGCCCCCTTTGAAATCTGGATAGAGGGAAATGAACTGCTTGATGTCACGTATAGCTCTCTCAGCTAACCCGTTGGCTTCAGGGTGGTACGGCGCTGAGAAACACGGCTTCACATTGCGCTGGAGAGCCCAATTCTTCAACTGCTCGCTCCGAACGCTGGTTCGTTGTCGGCCACAATTGTTTTGGTGTCCTTAAACATATCCCAGTTCAAAAGAGAGATGACGCTCCTTGCATCTTCTTTTCCGGCTTTACACGCGGCCATCCGCGTGCGCTCATCCATTGCCAGTAGAACGCTTGCGTGCTGCCTCTTCCCTCGCCTTTTTTTCTGAGCTCTGCGAAATTGAGGTGGATCGTGGCGAATGGTTCTTTGGAATGTTCTGCGATGATCATTGCACTACCTCTGGGTTTGAACTTGGCCTTGCTGATTTGACACTGGTGACAGGTCCGTACGTATTCAGAGATGTCTTGCTTCATGGTATTCCAATGACATCTTTGCTTGATTTTCTAGTATGTGCGCCAAAATCCGTCATGTCCACCAGAGTGAGGTGAATCATGGTAAAGAGCCAAGAGTTTTGGTATACTACTCTTCGGTACCTGTAAACGACCATCTTTCAGCGCCATCGCCTCTGTGCCATCCCATAAGAGCGCGCTCACATGGTGATCATCACGTGGGGCAGGTATGTAGAGTCGTGGCATGGCATCGGCGTCCGGTAGCTTGTCACCTGGTCTGTGGGCAATGTCAAATGCGAACTGCTGCAGTTCACTGACCCACCTGGCCAGCCGCCCTTTTGGATGGGACAAATTCAGTATATAGGTCAAGGCTTGATTGTCTGTGAATAATCTGAAGCGTCGGCCCTCCAAGTACGTTCGGAAGTAACGTAGCGCCATTACTACCACCAGGGCCTCTTTTTCCGTCGTAGAGTAATTAATCTCTGCCTTGGTAAATGTGTAAGAATAATAACCAACGGCCCTGAGCTGTCTTTTCGGTGATTCCTTATCATCCCTTTGGTACAAAATCGTCCCTGCTCCGTAATGCGATGCATCTGTGGTCAGTTCGAACGGTTTGGTGAATACTGGGAGGGTCAACACTGGGTCCGACGATATTATATTTGTAAGCTCGTGATATGCGCTGCCGCATTCCTTGGTCCATTCAAAGGGAACATCCTTCTGCGTCAATGCTGTGACGCATTTCGACTTAGTGGCGCAATCCTTGATGAATGCCCTGAAGTTGCCGGCGAGTCCTAGGAAGACGCGTAGAGAATGCACGTCATGGGGCTTGCATAGCTGTAAAATTCGCTTGACGGATTCCTCTTTCGTGCTTTTCGTATTGCCATCAAAAACTCTTCCCAGAAAGACAACAGAATTTTTAAAAAACTCATTGTTCTTGAAATTAATCTTCAGTTTAGCTTTACTAAGGGCGTCTAGCACCTGTGAGAGATGTGATATGTGCTCATCTCTGCTCCTGGAATAGATTATTATGTCGTCGACGTACACTCCACGAAATTGTCCAATGAGCTCTTGTAGAATGGTGTCCATCATTTTCTGGAACCATGCTCCAGAATTCTTCCATCCGAAGGGGAGTCTGTTGTACTCATATGTACCAAAAGTAGTCACAAATGCACTGAAGTGCTTCTATTCCTCCTGAAGTGGTACTTGCCAATAGCCTTTGCACAGATCGACTCGAGAGAACCAAGAGCAACCACCGGTTTCAGTGATGATGTCGTCTATTCTTGGCATTGGGTACGGGAACAGGTCAGTCTGGCGATTCACAAGCGTGTAGTCTGTGCACAGTCTATATGTACCATCGTCCTTGAGAACCGTTGTGATAGGTGACGCAAATGTTGATACGGAAGGTCGGATAATACGATAGTCCAGCAGACTTTGCAGTTCAGTTTTTAGCCACCTCCTTTTTTTGTAGGACATGCCATTTGTTTTTTTCGTACAGCCGTAATAACGCGCAGTTGAAACGGCACTTCCATGACTGCTGCGGCTGGCGGATAAGTGCCTACACACAAAAGTTCCGCATATTGTGAACAGACGTTCTCGCTATTCGTGACCAGCCTGATGGACGGCTTTGTCTCCGCGCATATCGTCTCAGTGGGATGGTCAACGAGCACCTCATCCTTCCAAGAAAGGTTGAGCCTCAATCTCTTCATGTCAGGACGGGCTAGGATGAAATTAAACTTCGCGTCGTCTATTGTAATGCTTCTACGAGCACTTTACTTCCTTGGCACTTGACTTCGACGCGCGTCCATGTATCAAGTACCCTAGCAGTCCAATCGTAGCCATGTACCTGGACAACCCTACCAGGAAATACGTCATCTGGCGAGGCACGTCCTGTACTCATGATGCTGATGCTCCTGTGTCCACTAAAACGTTTTCTACTCGCCCGCTGACATACATTGGTGCATACAGCAAAATGGATTCAGATTTGAATTAAGTATACAGTCTCGCTTGGGGTCTTTGGGTGGGACCGATCACCCTCTTTTATTCGTTTTTTGGCTGATGACCACCACTAGGCGTGCCGAGCGATGGTAGGGCATTCCGAGCAGTGTCGTACTATCGGGTCTTGCCTATTGGTGGCAGAAGGTCGACACAGACGTCCCTCACTGCATGGAGGAGTCCTTCCGCTGTGGTAGGAGCCCTTGGAAGAACCTGGCGTTGAACGGCTTTCGTCATACCATGGATGATGAGTGGTACAATAAACGACTCGGGGAGATTAGGATCGGCAAGCTGCAGGAGTCTTCGCTTCTCGTAGAAGTAATCCACCAACGTCCCCTCCTTGTGTTTGAAGAAAATGGCCTGATCCCAACGCTCAACGGGTTCAAGTCGAATGCGTGGATGAAGCTGGCTCGCCAGTCGGCCCAGGGCTTGTCAGCGTTCCCTGCCATCCGCCATTCATACCACTTCTTCGCGTTCCCCGAAAGGTATACTCGTAGGTTATTTATCCGAGCAGAGTCTGTTATCCAGTAATTGTTGGAGCACGCGTATTCGTAGAACTGAATCCATGCCGCTGGACTTGAGGTGGTACCATCAAAACAATCAGGTTTAACTTCCTGTCTGTACCGGGACGGATAACGACTCAATTCCATGAAAGACATAAATTGCTGTTGCTGCTGAAGTTGTTGTTCTTGCAAACGCACAAGGTGTTCCATGATACGCGTGAGTCCCTCTGGATGGTCTGACCTTGCGTTCACTGATTCACTTGGCTTAATCATCCAAGCTTGAAAATCAGCGATGCGCATGTTCACCTTGATGTTACTCTTCAACGCTAACTCTTCTTGCGTCAGTTTAGCTTTCGTGGCAAGGAAAGTTATGAAGTCAGGTGTGCTGACCTTTTCTGGGAGGATCACGGTCGCATCATCCCCGTCCTCTTGGTAACCGTTGACCACCAGACGACCATCTTCACGCTGGGTCAGATTGAACAACACCCACATTGTGCGGAATAGTCGGCTGCGCCAAATGTAACGTTTCCCTTTATTGGGTCGAGTTCACTAAGTAGACAAACAACAGTCGGGTTCTCGTCCTTTCACCTCCTCTTCTTCCTCCTCCTCTGGCTGCAGCCCGGCTCCTCGTCGACCTCTTCCTCTTCCTGTTACACTACTTATATCAGCAAAAAGCGCTTCGATATCTGAATGGGGGACCGAGAAAATCACGAATTCGCGAAACCACAATTTTGCCCTTTTCTTCGGTTAGGAGGGCAATTTCTAAAAAAACCCGCCTTAGTGAACACCTACGCAATGACGCAAATAAACTCGTGAAATTTCAAGTCTCTAGGTCTAACAGTTTTGGCTGGGCGTTGATGAGTCAGTCAGTCAGTCAGTCAGTCAGTCGGGCACTTCTTTTTATAGGTATAGACTGACACCGGCTCCTACTGGAGGCGCGTAGTTGCCGAAGGTGCCATCAGATGGCGAGCGGTATGCGATCGCGGGAAAACTCAAGTGAATTTTACGTCCAAAGGCATGCAGATTGAAAAATCTCGCTGGGCTTCTTGTCCGCACGTTAGGACAAAATCCTGAAATTGATTTTTGGGCAATTAAATGGGCAGCATTTTCCAGAAAAAAACGAATGAGAGATATCAACTGGCTGTGTAGTTATTTACGAATGTGTAAAAACACAGTGTTTTCGCGAAATCCTACTTGCCTCTATTGGGAGGGTGTAATTGAAACGTGGTGTAGAACAGTGTTGAGATACGTGAGTAAGTTGCCTATCTCAACAAAAACCAGTTCCATATCTAAAATGGCGGGTGGTAAAAAATTAATATCTGAAATCCTCTTTTACCGCTTTTCACTCTCCCCATGGTGGCATTTTTCAAATTTTCAGAAATAGTGACCTCCAACACCGTAATCACAATGTGCCTTTAAAATCTGTAGCCGTTTGAAAGAGCAGCTTGGCTAGACGTGTCAAACCTCGTTATATCGAACAGTGCGCGAACCGTGAAATAGTTCGATATAACCGAAATTTGATATATGAAATTTGATCAGAAACGCGTCAAAATGCAGCGCGATTCAATCACTAAAAAGGCAACGACAAGAATGACTACTCACATGAAGCGTTAAAGTGAACTGTTTATTCCCAGGGGAAAAAAACTGCAGCAGCATTGACTGTTTCTTCGAGTTGACTGCATGTCGTACCACAGCCTGCTCCATGGTTTCCAGAGTCCACGAACGCGAGACCACTACCTTCCATTCCGCCGAAGTAGCGGCGTAAAAGTTCCACAGCGGCCACAGCTTCGCCCGCAGTTGGGAGCGGAGCGGAGTCCTCGGTGGTCGAAGGGCCAGGTTCGCCATTCACCGCCTCTGAAGTCAGCTCGCAGGTGACCTCCGCGGCGATTTCCACGTCGGTTAGTTCACCCGTTGTCCCCGTTTCATCATCGCCGACGAAATCGTTGATGGTCATGCTCTCTGGCACAGCACCCACAAAACGTGAGAAGTCGCTCCACGTCTCTTCGAGCACAGGTTCTTCGAAATCCTCAGACGTTTCATCTTCCTCGGATGATTCCTCGGCACCGACGACGAACCGAGCGTGCCTAAAGCAGCTGATGATTGTCTCCTACTTTACGTCATCCCACGCACCTTTGAGCATTTAAATGGCAGTTAAAAGGTCGATCTTGAGGTCTTGGCCCATTCCCAGCTTGAGGAGCAACTTTTCGAGCAGTCTTCGCTTGTAGATCGCCTTGAACGCCCGAATTATACCCTGGTCCAATGGCTGTACTTTTGATGTAGTGTTCGGCGGCAAGAACTTGAGCTCTATGTTCTTGAGCGGCACGTCCGTGTGGTGTGCCGAGCAATTGTCGACGAGGAGGCACGCCTTGCGCCTCTGTTCCACAAGCTGCGTGTCCCAATCCTTGAGCCATTTTTCGAAGACGTCGCGCGTCATCCACGACTTCCTGTTCCACGCGTACGTGACAGGAATGTCGCAGCGGTTGCGCATGCAGTGCGCCGTCTTAAACTTGCCGATGACAAAGGGCCGCAGTTTCGTGCTGCCTTCCATGTTGGCGCCCAAGAGGACTGTTATGCGGGCTTTGTTCTGTTTGCCGCCATGACACTTCTTCCCTCGGGTGTCGAGCGTTTGTCATGGGAGCATCTGCCAGAACAAACCTGTCTCGTCTGCATTGAATATTTCCTTTGGGTCGTATTTTTCGAGAACGCCCGGCCATTCTTCGTCCAGCCACTTCTTCATGCTATCGTCGCTGGCGTCCTCGCTTTCGCCAGAAACCGTCTTGCCGACGATCTGGTAACGAGCTTTAAACCGTTGCAGCCATCTACTGCTTGCGGCGAAGCCTCCGGCTTGGTGGATGAATGCGAAATCCTTCGCTTTCTGTTGGAGCATAGGCCCCGACACCGGAATGTTTCTGGCTCTGGCGTCCAGGAACCACCTGTGGAGCAATCTTTCGACGTCTTGGAAGGCTGGTTTCCGAACACGGCGTGCACCGCAGTGCTGGCTTTGTCCCGCTTTCGCCTTTATGTCACCTTTCGTCTTGAGCAGCGTCCTCAACGTACTCCGCGGTATATTGTACGCTACGGCAACGCTGGACTTCTGCTCTCCTTTTTCGACGCGGCGGATGATTTTCAGCTTGGTCGCAAAGGTTAGTGACGTTCGTTTCTTCACGTTTGCCGCCATCACCAAGCCGCACGCGGCTGACACAGCGCCTTGAAAACACAGTCACGTAACTGCACGAACAGTGTCCGCTAGTTTAAACCACGCACGACGCTGAAGAGTTCGTTAAGGCGTTTAGGCTTGAGCTTATCGACTGAAACAAGACAAGACGATGACTGAAGCTGATGAACAACGACTGAACCAACTGGTGAATCGGCTGAACTTGAGTCAGCCAACTGCGTATGCCGCCTAGCCTGAATGGCGTTACCGGCGCCTCAGGCATGCGTTTGAGTCGCAAACGCCTGCTGCGCAACCGCTATTCTCCCCTGCGTTGCGAGAAAGCCTGCCACCTGTCTCCGCAGCGCGCGCTTCCGGCGGCGCTGAGTTCGATATATCCATTTCTTAACCGACCGAGTTCGATACAGAAAATTAAAAATGCATGTAATTCTCTTAAAAACTGACAATGGTGCGATATAACAATAATTCGATATAACCGAGTTCGATATAACGAGGTTCGACTCTACATAACCTGCTAGGCCTTTCTGGCTCGTCAGCCGTGTAATTTGTAAAAAACAATTTGGCCCTTTTAGCGGCGTCCCAGGGTGAAATCCTTAAAAATGGTTCTGTGCAATTGTATGACTAACGTATGCTGGCAAACGTAGTTGGATAACTGAATCGCTGAAATGTTTATTTGAGAATCTTTAGGAACACCGTTTTATTTCCGGAATGCGGAATCACCTCGCTAGTGTTGGTTAGGGCGAAATCCAAGAACTACTTTTTAGATATTTTTATGGGCTACATATATCAGCAAAAAGCACTTCCATATGTGAATGGGTTACCGAGAAAATCACGAATTCGCGAAACCACAACTTCGCCCTTTTCCCCGGTAGGGGTGCAATTTCTGAAAAATCCGCCTTAGTGAGCACCTACTCAATGGCGAAAATAAACTCGTGAAATTTCAAGTATCTAGGTCTAACAGTTATGGCTGGGCGTTAATGAGTCAGTCAGTCAGTCAGTCAGTCGGGCACTTCTTTTTAAAGGTATAGATCACACCTGCTCCTACAGGAGACGCGTAGTTGCCGGAGGTGTCAGCAGCAGATGGCGACCGCTAAGTGAACGCGTGAAAACTCAACTGAATTTTACGTCCAATAGGATGCAGATTAAAAAATCTCGCAGGCATTCTTATCCGCATGTTCGGAAAAAATCCTGAAAGTGTGGTTTGGGCAATTAAATTGGCAGCATTTTCAAGACAAAACGAATGGGAGATATCAACTGGCTGGGTGGTTATTTACGAAAGTTTAAAAACACAGTGTGTTCCCGAAATCCCGCTTGCTTCTATTAGAAGGGTGTCATTGAAAAATGTTGTATAACAGTGTTGAGATACGTGAGTAAGTGGCCTATCTCAACAAAGACCAGTTCGATATCTCAGATGGCGGGCGGTAAAAAAATTAATACCTGAAAAACTATTTTACCGCTTTTCACTCTCTCCATGGTGGAATTTTTAAAATGTTAAGAAAAATTGACCTCCAACACCGTAATCAGAATGTGCCCTTGCAATCTCCAGCCGTTTGAAAGAGCAGTTTGGCTAGACGTGTACATAACCTGTCAGGCCTTTTGGCTGATCAGCCGTGTCATAGATCTGTAAAAAACAATTTGACCCTTTTAGCGGCGTCGCAGAGCGAAATCCTTAAAAACGGTTCTGTGCATTTGTATGAGTAACATATTCCAGCAAAAATCAGTTCGATTAATGAATCGGTGAAAGATTTATTTCAGAATCTTTAGGAACACCGTTTTAGTTCCGGAATTCGGAATCACCTCGCTGGTGTAGGTTAGGGCAAAGTTCAAAAACTACTTTTTAGGTATTCTTAAGAGCTACTTATATCAGCAAAAAGCCCTTCGATATCTGAATGGGTGACCGAGAAAATCACGAATGCGCGAAACCACAATTTCGCCCTTTTCTTCGGTTAGGAGGGCAATTTCTGAAAAAAAAACCCTTTGTGAGCACCTACTCAATGACGCAAATTCTGACGCAGTCTGTAGACCTAACAGTTTTGGCTGGGCGTTGATGAGTCAGTCAGTCAGTCAGTCAGTCAGTCAGTCAGTCAGTCAGTCAGTCGGGCACTTCTTTTTATAGGTATAGATTATGGGCTGTGTTACAATTTGGCACGATGCGCTTGGTCGTTACCTTGCACGGGCGTGATACGCCGACCAAGTTTTGTGCATTGCTGGCAAGTGTCGTGTATGACGGTGAAGCTAGCTTGTCATAAAAGTTTCGACAGGTCAGAGACTAGCTGTCGGCGCCACTCGGGCCGCGCGCGAGTCACCATTCTGGTTATGAATAGACGCTTCCCGTGATCGCCGAACAATGCGTGCTGGGACACCGTGGAGACGTTTCTCTGCCCATTGAAGTTGTTATGTTTGGTAGCACGTTGGTGCGCTGCTTCCTGTGTCGTCGCTGTTGTCAACTCGCAATGCATTATGCAAGTTAAGTTTTTCTCTTGGCTCTGTTTTGTCGAAACGGAGGTAAATCTCTGGCAGGCCGCTCGCCACCACGCTACGCAGACATGACGGAGGTTTCTCCTGGGGCGCATTCGTCAATGAAAGAGCCGGCCGTTACGATTTCCTGAAGCCACAAAAAATTTAGCGCAAATTGAACAGTGATTAGACTTAGCTATTTGGGCTTGAATTTATTGCTTCTTGATAGCGATAAGAATTCCAGGGTAAGAAAGTTAAGGTACCAAGAAACATTATTTGTGATATTATCACGAATAAATGTGTATGGCACAAACATAAACGTTTCCCCAGATGCAAGGCTTTAGGGGCTGAGCACTGATTTTTCAATGTTGTTTTGGTTGCTTGTTTCTTTTACGTGGTTTTTATCTTGGCCTTAAGTGTGTAATGGCGGCTTATAAACATACCTATTTTATTTCGCTCTAACGCTTGTATTTCATGATTATTGTATCTTTATTGATTTCGAAAATTTCCATTGTCATATAATATACGTGTACAATAATATAACAAATGTGGTAATTCTATCAATGATGCATTGTTGCGTATATTAACAATTTACTGTGGCTGTTTTCACAATGTTTGTCATATTTGCCTTTGTGATGTCGGAAGTTTTAATTGGTATTTTAGAGCATGTGCGGGTAGCATAAAATTTTGTTTGATTATTTCATTGTACCTTTTCAGTTGGTATGTTTGTTTTTTAATCCCCTTTCACAAATATTCTCCCTTTAGACTATTGCAAAGCCCAACCTTTTAACAATGCCAGTCATTTGTAAGGTTGGTTTTTTGTGCGCTTAGCTTCAAATTTTACTTCATTATATCATTCTACCTTTTTAGTTCTTATGTTTGTTTTTTTATTCCCCTTTGACAAATATTATCCCTTTAGACTACTGTAAAGCTAAATCATTTACCTTGCCAGTTATAAATTTTTCTGCAGATACAAGGCGCCACACCCTTGGTGCTTGGTGGTGCTCAGCCTAACGGTAGAAACTATTGATAGTATACATCGCAATTCAAGATGCAGGTTGCGGGTTCATGGCACGTATAAGACCTCGCAAAAGAATGTAAGGGCAAATTACAAATCTGCACATCTGCGTGAAGCCAGAAAGCGCTCTTTAAAATTTCATTGGGTGTGACGACCTCCTAACATGCCCACTCAGTTTGGACTGGCCAGGAGTCAGATGCGAGTGTCATAAACTGACGGCCGATTCAAGGATTCCATGTGGCTTCCAACTGGGGCATACGGTGCATGATGTTCCTAATGGAAATGCGACAGACCGACGTTGCCCCTAACAGCGCTTTGCGGAGTCGCAAATCAGTGTCCGCAGCTGGACTTACATTAAGTTTGACGTTGCTTGTTACGCCATTAAGTGCAGCTTCCGCCTAAAGTTAAGACTTGGTGTAGCCGTAACAACCTTCCCTACGAGGTAATTTGGCCAGTGATGATGAAACCGTCCGAAGCTCACAGCCGATTTATCAGTTTCCATTCGGTTGAAAGGTGAACATAAGGACGCACAATCCAATCATACACATTGAAAGGAACTGGTCAATGATGACTGCGCTGCCAGTGCTGTACCGTTTAGGGAACGGAATGGTGTTTCCGTCACAAGATCGTGCCAAGTACAAACATGCCCACTTATAAATAATATTCCACAAGTCACCAGGAGTGATGCTCGCGAATTCTCATTACAAAAAGGCTTAGGTGTATCGAAGCGTCTTTTAATGTGCCGCATTATTTGCCTACTTCCCCCCCTCCTCCACCCCAGCCCAAACCATGTAATATCCTAGATGCGCACAAAAATGTATAATTGGCGCATTTAACAAATTTAATCGTTGTAATACCGCAAATGGAGCGCAAACAAGAAAACAAACCGTAAACCAGAAAAACAAAATAGCTTTACAAGTAAACCAACAAGATCAAAAATATGCATCTTGTACGTCTCCCCCACAAAATAAAGACTTAATGATAAAGTCCAGAACGCAACGACGGATAATAAAGAAACCGTCAAAAAATACCAACCATGTAAGGCCCTTCATTTGGACAAAAATATATAATTGCTGGAGTTAAGACATTTTATCGTTGGAGTAGCGGAAATGGAGTGGATTCGTCAAAAGACATAGTAAATAACAGTAGAAATAACAAAAGTAAAGAAATAAATAACGTTAAAGTGAAATAACCATACCAAAAATATTGTCACGAAGCCAAGGACGACGCAGTTGTCTTGAAAGAGAAACAAGTTTATTGGAGCGAACTTGTGCTCCCCTAACAACTCAAAAGAATACAGAGGCGACGAAGCAGCGGTCAACAAAGTGACTACCACAGGCGAATGTCGTCAAATGAATGCCGCGGCGTGTGCTCTGCAGGCTTTTATCTTTCGGCGCAAGTGTTTCTGGAAACTTCGATTCACATCCAGAACATTGTAGATCACCGAAGATTATTCTGGGCTAGTGACGTTAGGGCGAAACAGTCTGCTTATCTGAATGTGATAGCCCGTGCGTCATAAAAGTAAAGAATGTAAGACGCGCTTCGTTTGGAACGCAGATAACACAGCCGGGCGTGGCCAGGCAGTAAAAACAAACAATAAAGAAACAAACTCAGACATGGTTCGCGGCATTACCCCCCTCTAAGAGTACATCGACCCGATGCTAAAATAAAACACAGTCCGAACGAACAACAAAATAAAGTCCGTCATCTTGCATAGTAAGGTTTGAAGCGAACTACGTGGAGGACTTCGGGCCGCGTGCGTCGTCGTGATGTTCCGGAATCACCATCGGGGATCACCTCGTAGGTAAGTTGGCCGACACGTCGTAGAATCTGGTAGGGGCCGAAATACTGTCGCAGAAGCTTCTCACTCAGTCCGCGTCGACGGATGGGAGTCCAAACCCACACACGATCCCCAGGGTGGTACTCGGCGTCTCGGCGTCGGAGGTTGTACCGCCCGGCATCCACCAGCTGCTGGTCCGTTGTACGAACTCGAGCCAGCTGGCGGGCCTCCCTCGCACGCTGAGGGTATCCTTGGACGTCGGCGTTGATGTCGTCGTCTTCTACGTGCGGAAGCATTGCGTCGAGCATCGTAGTAGGCCGTCTTTCCGTAGACAGCTCGAACGGAGTCATCTGCGTAGTTTCCTGGATAGCCTTGTTGTACTCAAAGGTGACGTACGTTAGCACTTCGTCCCAAGTCTTATGTTCAACGTCGACGTACATTGACAGCATATCCGCGATTGTCTTGTTCAGCGTGTTTCCGTTATCCGTTCGTTTTGGGGGTGGTACGCCGTCGTTCTTCGGTGATCCGTGTTGCTGTAGCGTAATATCCCTTGCATCAGCTCCGCAGTAAAGGCCGTTTCCGCGGTCCGTGATTAGGAACTTCCGGGGCTGCCATGTCGCAGCACAACTTGGCTTATGAAGAACTTGGCGACTTCTTGTGCAGTCCCCCTCGGATGTGCGGGCGGTCTCTGCGTAGCGCGTCATGTAGTCTGTCGCTCAACAATCCACTTGTTCTCGGATCGGGATGTAGGGAACGGCCCAGAAGGTCCATTCCAATCTGTTGGAACGGCCTAGATGGGACAACGATCGGTTGCAGAAGTCCGGCGGGTCTCGTCGGTGGCGTTTTCCGTCGCTGGCAGTAACGGCAGCTCCGGACGTAGTGGGTGACGTCGGATGCAAGGCGGGGCCAGTAGTAATTCGCCTTGATGTTCGCAATGTGCGAGCTGTGCCGAGATGTCCGGAAGACGGGTCGTCGTGGCACGCTTCCAAAATTTCGTCACGAAGATCTGCCGGTATCACAAGAAGATAATTTGCTCTCGTTCCGGGGCTGAAATTCTTCTTCACGAGGACGGAGTTTTTTAGTCTGAATGCAGGTAAGTTGCGTTTGAACGCCCTGGGCACGGCGACGTTGCATCCTTGGAAGTAGTCGATCAATGACGTGTAGATCGGGGTCAGCACGCTGCTGGGCGGCCAGGTCAGCTCGTCAGTCACGGAATGCGAAGAACGCGCTGTCTTCATCGGAGTCTTGTGGTGGTGGGTCGATGGGGGCACGGGACAGGCAGTCGCGTCCGGAGTGTTTCCTCCGGATTTTAGACTACTGTACGTCGAATTCTTGCAGGCGCAAGCTCCACCTACCAAGACGGCCAGAGGGGTCCTTCAAATTGGCGAGCCACACAGCGCATGGTGGTCTGTCACACACCCTTGAATGGTCTTCCATACACGTATGGGCGAAATTTGAAATGGCCCATATAATCCCGAGGCACTCTTCTCAGAGGCTGAATAGTGTTCTTTCTTCCTTGTACAGACCACGGCTGGCATAAGCGATTACTTTCTCGCACCCGCTTGCTTTTGTACGAGGACGGCACCCAAGCCTATATCACTGGTTCCGTGTGCATTTCCGTTTTGGCATTTTCGTCGAAATGCGCGAGCACAGGCGGGCTTTGCAGCATTGTTGCAGCTCGCAGAAGCTATGGTTGTCTTGGGCAGTTTCTCAGCTGAAAGGGGTGCTATTTTTCGTCAAGCGCGTGAGTGGCTCTGCAATGCCGGCGAAGTTTGCGAGGAAGCGCCTGTAGTATGCGCATAGTCCGCGAAATCTCCGCACGCCCTTCGTATCTTTCGGTCTTGGGAAGTTCGCTATGGCGGAAGTTTTAGCCGGATCAGGCCGGACTCCCGCGGCGTTGACGACATGGCCCAAAAGCCGCCCGCATCTTCCCACAGGGGGAACTCGAGTAAATGCGTCGCATCTACTCGAGTCAAGCAAAGCGTCACGTCAAGCGAAAGCCAAGCAAAGACGCCCTTGACTGAATTCCGAACGGGCGCTCCGCCGCTTATATACGTTGAGGGGACTGCGTAAGCCGGTCCCAGTCGACGACGTCGGCGTACTTGTAAAGCGGCGTGGACTCTAGGTGTTTGAGCCAAGAGCGGATGTTGCTTCGCCGGAGAACGGCACATCGGTTATATGCGCAGCGCGCCCGAAGGAGAGGAAACCGCGGAAGAGAGCGTACTGCACATGCGCCAGCCCCAGCGCGTCTGCCGCGGCTATGACGCAACGTGCCGCGGCTATGACGCAACACAATCCAACACAATCCACTTTAATCCAATCCAAATCTAATCCAAGTCAAGCCAAGCCAAGCCAATCCAATCCATGCCAATCCAATCGAATCCAATCCAATGCCCCTCGCGAGAGTGTTCGCTATCGCCTCGACTCGACGCGCATGCGCAGTGAGCGTGCGGACTACGGACGCCAACGCGGGTGACATCGTGAGTTACTGAAATGCTCTGCATTTAAAACTTGAGTTCCTCGTACGCGAAGCGGCACTTTTCAGGCTTCAGCGTTAACCCCCACGCACGGATGGCATCGAGTACAGACTGCAACCTTCCAAGGTGTTCGTCGAAAGTCCGGGAAAATACCACAACATCGTCGAGGTATACGAGGCAGGTGTGCCATTTCAGGCCAGCTAGCACCGTGTCCATGACTCGTGGAAACGTTGCTGGCGCCGTGCACAACCCGAACGGCATCACCTTGAACTCGTATAGGCCGTCCGGGGTTATAAATGCAGTCTTCTCTCGGTCTCTCTCGTCCACTTCAATTTGCCAGTAGCCGGTCTTCAGATCCATCGATGAGAAGTACTTCGCGTGGCAGAGGTGGTCGAGGGCGTCGTCGATTCGGGGGAGGGGGTACACGTCCTTTTTGGTGATTTTGTTCAGTCGCCGGTAGTCAACGCAAAACCTTTATGTGCCCTCTTTTTTCTTCGCGAGTACGACCGGGGCAGCCCAGGGACTTTTCAATGGCTGTATAATGTCGCTGAGCATGTCGCCGACTTGAGTCCGGATGGCTTCCCGCTCGTGTGAAGAGACGCGGTACGGTGACTGTCGCGTAGGTCGGGCTCCATCTTCGGTTATTATTCGGTGCTTCGCCAGAGGTGTCTGACGTAGTATTGAGTTCTACGAAAAACACTCTCTGTAGCGATACAACAAATCCAATAATTTCTTCTGTTCTTGCGGTAACGCCGGATTCACGTCGAAGAGATACAGAAGCTTGAAGGTCTCTTCGGGTGCGCGTTCAAAGTCGGCAACCGCGATCACGTGACTTGCTTCTTGCGTTTCTTCGAGTTATGCAATTGCAGCGCCCCTGTTTAAATGCTGGTATTCCTCGCTGAAATGAGTGACCAAAACTTGAGATTGGCGTTGCGTAAAGCGTGCAATGCCTCTTGCAACGGAGACACCGCGGTCGAAGAGCAACCTTTGGTAACTCTTCACGATAGAGTCGACGTCAGGAACAGCATCTTCACAGTAAACGGTGATCATCAAGCTTGCGCAGGGGGGAAAGTGTGACATGATCATCGGCGATCCTTAAAGCAGCACGGTGTTCGGGGTTCGGTTCTGGCGTCATGGAGTGATCGGAGGAAAATGTTAAGGACTGTGTCTGTAGATCAATTACTGCACCGTTGTCCGTCAAAAAGTCCATTCCAAGAATTACGTCCCGGGAGCAGTTAGGCAAAATGATGAACGCCGCAGGGTACGTTGTGCCGTCTATGGTGACGCGCGATGTGCACGTTCCACTTGGCGTCACGAGGTGGCCTCCTGCTGTGCGAATATACGGACCGTCCCATCTGGTCATAACTTTCTTCAGCTTAGACGCAAAAGCCCCGCTCATGACCGAGTAGTCGGCGCCCGTGTCTATGATGGCGACTACTTCAAAGCCGTCGATGGACGGCTGAACGTCGGACGCTGCCTTCTTCGAGTTCCGGGTGCGTCGTGGCTTCGTATCTCGGCTTCTGCGTGTTGACGGTAGGGCGCTGTGCGTCGTGGTCTTCGTGGTATTCTCATCGGCAGGTTCGGTCATGTCAGGTACACGTCGCGCCGTTTTGCTGTCGTCGTCGTCGGGAGTCACGTCAGGTTAGATTGGGTCGTCGGGGTCGGGGCATGTCTTGAATCACGGTCTTCAGCGAGTCGCTGCGTCGTTGGAGGATTTTCATTTTGCCGCTGTTGTGCAACTTTACCCCCCGAAGTTGCTGCTTTTAGTTTCCCCCGCGTGGGCTGGGGGACCTTCCACGTGAGAAGTCAGCAGTGCTGCGGCGGTTCGGTGACTGATACGGGTAGGGCGACGGTGAACGGTTGAAGCCTGCTGGTCCTCGGTTGGTGTTGGAGAGGTAGTCTTCGATCTCAGCAGGGCGCTGGCCGTATCGGGGGCGTGGGGCGTCGACGGAGAACCCTCGCAAACCGAGCCTCTTGTAGGGACAGCGACGGTAGATGTGGTCGGGTTCTCCGCAGTGGTAGCACAGCGGGCGATTATCGGGCGTTCGCCACACGTCGGTCTTGCTTTGCGTCTGGTATTGGTCTACAGGGCGTCGGGCGGGCGGCATATTGGACGGCGGAATGGCTCGGCCTCTTGACGACAGGTTGGAGCAGGGCGGGGTTGACGACGAACTGTGGAGTATGTCATCGCTTGGGGCTGACGGGGTGCTTCTGAAGGCGTAGAAGTCCCCAGCGCCTGTTGAACCTCTTTTCGGATGACGTCAGTCAGGGAAGCCACTTGAGGTTGCCGCGTCGTAGGAAAAAGCTTCTGAAGCTCCTCCTTGACCACTGCTCGGATGGTCTCCCGCAATGTATCGGAGCTTACAGTTGCGGCACCGACGGTGTCCGAGAACAGTGCGTTGACAGGGCGGTCGTACTGCCTCGTTCGAATTTCTAGCGTCTTCTCCATCGCGGCCGCCTCAGACGCGAATTCCGCCACTGTCTTCGGAGAGTTACGGACTAGACAAGCAAAAAGCTCTTGCTTCACTCCTCGCATTAGAAACCTGAGCTTCTTTTCTTCAGTCATTTCAGGGTCGGCACGGCAAAAAAAAATTCACCCCACCTCCCCGAAGGGAATCGTGAGGAAATGCGAATGCATTTCTTTTGCGCGAGAGTGCGCGGAATTTATAATTAATCATGAGACGGCGATTTGTAGCGTAACCATTTATTTAACACCTGTTTGTGTTGTTGTACTTGACGGCCACGATCACTGCCTTGTGGTCGGTAAAGTGCACAGTCAAAGGGTCTTTGAGAAGCATGTGGGCGTGGGAGAGTGGGGCGAGCGTCGAGAGGAGAAGCACCGAAGCACCGCGCCTACCCTCGCCTACACTCTCCCACACACGCGGGAGCTCCGGCGAGCTCCCGCGATGCGAGCGCCGTCACACGCCCGAGCGCGCTCCTCCTCCTCTCCACTCACTCGCCGCTGATCCGCCCGCACCACCTGCTCCGGTTGCTAGGGGAGAGGAGGAGCGCGCGCGCTCGCAGCTGTTGCTATGGAAGAGGGGGTGAGAGCGGAGAGATAACACCTGCGGGCGCGTGGACGCCGCACGGCGCATGACATGGCTTGACTAAGAAATGCATTCGCATTTAAAAGTCGCTTCATTTCTTCAACGAAAATCGCGACCCCTTCGTTGGGGTGCTGCGTTCGAGTTTCAAGCAAAAGAGCAGCTCGTCCTTTTCTCACCACGGTAGTGAAGGTCTTAAGAAACTCCCTTTTGAATTGAGTCCAGTCGGTCAAAGAGCTCTCATGGTTCTCGAACCAAGTTCGAGCAGCATCTTCTAAGTAAAAGAAGACATGCCGGAAAGTTTCTTCGTCGTCCCACCTGTTGAAGATGCGGACGCGCTCTAGCTTCTCCAACCATTCTTCGGGGTCTTCAGCGGGGGCTCCCCAGAACGATGGCGGTTCTCGGGGCTGCTGCAGGATGATTGCCGACGTTGTTTCTTGCACCATTGTGTTGGTTGCAGCGTTCCTTCTCTTGGGCCCTTCTGGCAGAAGACGGAACTCGGGTAGCAATCCTTGCAGTCGGCGGCTTTCTCTGGTTGGGCTGGCTTGGCGGCTTCCAGATGTCGTAGAGAGCATAAAGGCATAGTAACCCGCACCTCCACCAGATGTCACGAAGCCAAGGACGACGCAGTTGTCTTGAAGGAGAAACAAGTTTATGGGAGTGAACTTGTGCTCAGAGGCTAAATAGTTTTTTTTTCCCTTGGACAGACCACGGCTGGCATAGGCGATTACTTTTCGCACCCGCTTTGCTTTTGTACGAGGACGGCACCCAAGCCTATATCACTGGCGTCCGTGTGCATTTCCGTTTTGGCATTTTCGTCGAAATGCGCGAGCACAGGCGGGCTTTGCAGGCATTGTTGCAGCTCGCAGAAGGATGTTTCTTGGGCATTTTCTCAGCTGAAAGGGGTGCTATTTTTCGTCAAGCGGGTGAGTGGCTCTGCGATGCCGGCGAAGTTTGCGAGGAAGCGCCTGTAGTATGCGCATAGTCCGCGAAATCTCCGCACGCCCTTCGTATCTTTCGGTCTTGGGAAGTTCGCTATGGCGGAAGTTTTAGCCGGATCAGGCCGGACTCCCGCGGCGTTGACGACATGGCCCAAAAAGCCGCCCGCATCTTCCCACAGGGGGAACTCGAGTAAATGCGTCGCATCTATACTCGAGTCAAGCAAAGCGTCACGTCAAGCGAAAGCCAAGCAAAGACGCCCTTGACTGAATTCCGAACGGGCGCTCCGCCGCTTATATACGTTGAGGGGACTGCGTAAGCCGGTCCCAGTCGACGACGTCGGCGTACTTGTGAAGCGGCGTGGACTCTAGGTGTTTGAGCCAAGAGCGGATGTTGCTTCGCCGGAGAACGGCACATCGGTTATATGCGCAGCGCGCCCGAAGGAGAGGAAACCGCGGAAGAGAGCGTACTGCACATGCGCCAGCCCCAGCGCTCTGCCGCGGCTATGACGCAACGTGCCGCGGCTATGACGCAACACAATCCAACACAATCCACTTTAATCCAATCCAAATCAATCCAAGTCAAGCCAGCCAGCCAATCCAATCCATGCCATCCATGCCAATCCAATCGAATCCAATCCAATGCCCCTCGCGAGAGTGTTCGCTATCGCCTCGACTCGACGCGCATGCGCAGTGAGCGTGCGGACTACGGACGCCAACGCGGGTGACATCGTGAGTTACTGAAATGCTCTGCATTTAAAACTCCTCGTACGCGAAGCGGCACTTTTCAGGCTTCAGCGTTACGCCGACGTACGGATGGCAATAGAGTACAGACGCAACCTTGCAAGGTGTTCGTCAAAAGTCCGGGAGAATACCACAACATCGTCGATGTATACGAGGCAGGTGTGCCATTTCAGGCTAGCTAGCACCGTGTCCATGACTCGTTGAAACGTTGCTGGCGCCGTGCACAACCCGAACGGCATCACCTTGAACTTCGTATAGGCCGTCCGGGGTTATAAAGCAGCCTTCTCTCGGTTTCTCCTCGTCCACTTCAATTTGCCAGCAGCCGGTCTTCAGATCCATCGATGAGAAGTATTTCGGGTGGCAGAGGTGGTCGAGGGCGTCGTCGATTCGGGGAGCGGGTGCACGTTCCTTTTTTGTGAATTTGTTCAGTTGCCGGTAGTCAACGCAAAACCTTATGTGCCGTCTTTTTCTTCACGAGTACGACCAGCCCAGGGACTTTTCGATGGCTTGTATAATCTCGTCGCTGAGCATGTTGCCGACTGAGTCCGGATGGCTTCCCGCTCGTGTGAAGAGACGCGGTACGGTGACTGTCGGGTAGTCGGGCTCCATCTTCGGTTATTATTCGGTGCTTGCTTCGCCAGAGGTGTCTGACGTAGTTTGAGTTCGACGAAAAACGCTTCTGTAGCGATGCAGCAAATCCAATGATTCTTCTGTTCTTCTGCGGTTAACGCCGGTTCACGTCGAAGGGATTCGGAAGCTTGAAGGTCTCTTCGGGGCGCGTTCAAAGTCGGCAACCGCGATCGCGTCACTTGCTTCTTGAGTTTTTCGAGTTATGCAATTACACGCCCCTGTTTTAAATGCTGGTATTCCCTCGCTGAAATTAGTGACCAAAACTTGGATTGGCGTTGCGTAAGCGCTGCAATGCCTCTTGCAACGGAGGGAGACACCGCCGGTACGAAGAGGGACCTTTGGTCACTCTCCACAATAGCGTCGACGTCAGGAACAGCATCTTCACAGTAAACGGTTATCATCAAGCTTGCGGCGGGGGTGGCAGTGTGAAATGATCATCGGCGATCCTGAAAGCAGCACGGGTGTTCGGGGTTCGCCCCGCCGCAAGGATAGACAGGCGTGTGGGGTCTACGGACCCAGGAAGACCAGCGATGGGCCGTCACGGCAGCTACGAGGGTCGCACTGGCGCTGACAAAGGCGAAGGGGGGGACACCCTCAGTAACCGAGCGGCCGCCGGGGCACGAAGGCCCTTGAGGTCCTAGGCCCGCGTGACATTAGGACTGCTAGTGTAACGTGAGATAGGGGTGAACCCCGCGCCCTGCGCGGCCGGAGGGAATCCCGCATGCTGGAACCCAATAAAGTCGACTCTCCTCTCTCTTCGGGGTCGGTTCTGGGTCCGTATAATGGAGGTGATCGGAGGAAAATTTGTGGGACTGTGTCATGTAGATCAATCTATTGCACCGTTGGTTACGTCAAACATGTCCATTCCAAGAATTACGTACCCGGGATGCAGTTAGGCAAAATGACGAACCGCCGCAGGGTACGTTGTGCCGTCTATGGGGAACGCGCGATGTGCACGTTCCACTTGGCGTCACGAGGTGGGCCCTCCTGCTGTGCGAAGTGCGGACCCGTCCCCATCTGGTCATAACGTTCTTCAGCTTAGACGGCAAAAGCCCCGCTCATGACAGATGTAGTCGGCGCCCGGTGTCTACCGATGGCAACTACTTCAAAGCCGTCGATGGACAGCTGAACGTCGGACGCTGCCTTCTTCCAGTTCCGGGTGCGTCGTGGTTCGTATCTCGGCTTCTGCGTGTTGACGGTCGGGCACTGTGCGTCGTGGTCTTCGTTGTATCCTCATCGGCAGGTTCGGTAATGTCGGGTACACGTCGCGCCGTTTTTCTGTCATCGTGGTCGGGAGTCACGTCAGGATAGATTGGGTCGTCGGGATCGGGGCATGTCTTGAATCACGTCTTCAGCGAGTCGCTGCGTCGTGGGAGGATTTTCATTTTTCCGCTGTTGTGCAACTTTACCCCCCGAAGTTGCTGCTTTTAGTTTCCCCCGCGTGGGCTGGGGGATCCTTCCACGTGAGATGTCAGCAGTACTGCGGCGGTTCGGTGACTGATACGGGTAGGGTGACGGTGAACGGTTTGAAGCGGGTTGTCCTCGGTGGTGTTGGAGAGGTATTCTTCGATCTCAGCAGGGCGCTGGCCGTATCGGGGGCGTGGGGCGTCGACGGAGAACCCTCGCAAACCGAGCCTCTTGTAGGGACAGCGACGGTAGATGTGGTCGGCCTCTCCGCAGTGGTAGCACAGCGGGCGATTATCGGGCGTTCGCAACACATCGGTCTTCCTTTGCGTCTGGTTTGGTCTACAGGGCGTCGGGCGGGCGGCATTGGACTGCGGAATGGCTCGGCCTCGTGACGACGGGTTGGAGCAGGGCGGGGTTGACGAAGAACTGTGGAGTAGGTTATCGCTTGGGGCTGACGGGGTGCTTGTGAAGGCGTAGAAGTCCCCAGCGCCTGTTGAACCTCTTCTCGGATGACGTCAGTCAGGGAAGCCACTTGAGGTTGCGGCGTCGTTGGAAAAAGCTTCTGAAGCTCCTCCTTGACTACTGCTCGGATGGTCTCGCGCAATGTATCGGAGCTTACAGTTGCGGCAACGATGGTCTCCGAGAACAGTGCGTTGATAGGGCGGTCGTACTGCCTCGTTCGAATTTCTAGCGTCTTCTCCATCGCGGCCCGCCTCAGACGCGAATTCCGCCACTGTCTTCGGAGGGTTACGGTCTAGACAAGCAAAAAGCTCTTGCTTCACTCCTCGCATTAGAAACCTGAGCTTCTTTTCTTCAGTCATTTCAGGGTCGGCACGGCAAAAAAAAATTCACCCCACCTCCCCGAAGGGAATCGTGAGGAAATGCGAATGCATTTCTTTTGCGCGAGAGTGCGCGGAATTTATAATTAATGATGAGACGGCGATTTGTAGCGTAACCATTTATTTAACACCTGTTTGTGTTGTCGTTGTACTTGACGGCCACGATCACTGCCTTGTGGTCGGTAAAGTGCACAGTCAAAGGGTCTTTGAGAAGCATGTGGGCGTGGGGAGAGTGGGGCGAGCGTCGAGAGGAGAAGCACCGAAGCACCGCGCCTACCCTCGCCTACACTCTCCCACACACGCGGGAGCTCTGGCGAGCTCCCGCGATGCGAGCGCCGTCACACGCCCGAGCGCGCTCCTCCTCCTCTCCACTCACTCGCCGCTGATCCGCCCGCACCACCTGCTCCGGTTGCTAGGGGAGAGGAGGAGCGCGCGCGCTCGCAGCTGTTGCTATGAAAAGTCGCTTCATCTCCTCAACGAAAATCGCGACCCCTTCGTTGGGGTGCTGCGTTCGAGTTTCAAGCAAAAGCGCAGCTCGTCCTTTCTCACCACGGTAGTGAAGGCCTTAAGAAACTCCCTTTGAATTGAGTCCAGTCGTGTCAAAGAGCTCTAATGGTTCTCGAACCAAGTTCGAGCAGCATCTTCTAAGTAAAAGAAGACATGCCTGGAAAGTTTCTTCGTCGTCCTACCTGTTGAAGATGCGGACGCGCCTCCAGCTTCTCCAACCATTCTTCGGGGTCTTCAGCGGGGGCTCCCCGGAACGATGGCGTTTCGGGGCTGCTTTGCAGGATGATTGGCGACGTTGTTTCTGCACCATTGTGTTGGTTGCAGCGTTCCTTCTCTTGGGCCCTTCTGGCAGAAGACCGAACTCGGGTAGCAATCCTTGTCAGTCGGCGGCTTTCTCTGGTTGGGCTGGCTTGGCGGCTTCCAGATGTCGTAGAGAGCATAAAGGCTTAGTACCCCGCACCTCCACCAGATGTCACGAAGCCAAGGACGACGCAGTTGTCCTTGAAGGAGAAACAATTTTATGGGAGTGAACTTGTGCTCCCTAACAACTCAAAAGATACAGAGGCGGCGAATCAGCGGTCAAGAAAGTGACTAGCACAGGCGAGTGTCCGTCGAATGAATGCCGCGGCGTCTGCTCTGCTAGGCTTTTATCTCTCGGCGCAAGTGTTTCTGGAAACTTCGATTTCACATCCAGAACATTGTAGATCACAGAAGATTATTCTGGGCTAGTGACGTTAGGGCGAAACAGTCTGGTTATCTGAACGTGATAGCCCGTGCGGCATAAAGTAAAGAATGTAAGACGCACTTCGTTTGGAACGCAGATAAAACAGCCGGGCGTGGCCCGGCAGTAAAACAAACAATAAATAAACAAACCCATACATGGTTCGCGGCAATATGCGTTTAATACATCTTCTTCACAAAACGAACGCAAAAAAGTAGCGCCCTTCCAGTCTGTAAAGAAGGATGACCTTCGAAGCTTGACGCAGTATACGAAATGCACGAAACAAAACACGCTTGTTTGAAATTTGCGAACAATCAATTAGAACTTAGCCGAAAGACATTTTGAAGGACTTGAGATTTATTCTAGTTGAAACATGTGAGGGAATGACTACATCGTTGTCGAGGGGAACGGCCAAAAAGGTCAAAAAAAGTAAAAAAAGCCTGACCAGGCGACGTCCCTACCCCTTCCCCTACCCGTTTTGGCACGACTCTGCGGAAATGCCACGTCCTTTATGTCTATATAAAATAACAGAAGAATGTACGCAATTATACACGTAGAAAATCAGCTTTTAGTTTTCAGAAAGAAACAATAATTACAATAAAAACATCACAAGAAAAAAACTCATAAGATGTCAGATTGTAGAAAACAATAGTAGTATTAAATATTTCACAGTAAGAAAGAAAAGAAAGCAGTTCTCAGTTTTCTCAAAGAAACGAGTAATTGCAATACAAGATTTCATAGTGCCAAAAAATTTCACCATCTTCCCGTAGGGGAACCCTGAGTAGTATGCGAAGCAGCCATGGGATCGACTCAAGTTCCCATTAGTTTTCAGTTCGATCTCGGCGTTACGGGAGGAGAATGAGGGGAGCGGAAGCGTGCGCGCATCATTTATACCGCGGAGCTACAGTGGCGCCCCCAGAGGAGTATGCCGCGGCTACCGTCGCGTCTGTAACCCTAAGCTGCTTCGCATTATAGCGCGCAGAGCCGACGCTGTTGCCATTCGTTGCGCAATCCCGGAGATAAGAGGAGCGTAGGAGAAAAAAGGAGGAATGCCTTGCATACTACTCAGAGTCTCACGGTTCCCCTACGGGAAGACGACGATGGTGGTTGAACGAGAAGCTATCTCGTGATGGATTCTTTGGTTGGCCAATATCTAGTGGCATCCTGCCACAACCATCATCAGCGGTGCCAGGCCAGGCATGCGCAGTGGGTGTGCGGACGGCGGACAACAACGACAAGGGAGGGAGGGACACAGCCCCGAGCATGTGCTGCTTCGCATCTACTCCAATCCCTAGGGGCATCTTGCCACAATCATCATCATCAGTGTCTGGCCAGGCATGCGCAGTAGGGGTGTGGTACTCAGGGTTCCCCTAAGGGAAGATGACGACGGTGGTTGAACGCGAAGCTATCTCGTGATGGATTATTTGGTTGGCCAATCCCTAGGGGCATCCTGCCACAATCATCATCAGCGGTGCCTGGCCAGGCATGCGCAGTGGGTGTGCGGACGGCGGCCAACGACAAGGGAGGGGGGGACACAGCCCCAAGCATGAGTTGCTTCGCACCTAATCCAATCCCTAGGGGCATCCTGCCACAATCATCATCAGCGGTGCCTGGCCAGGTATGCGCAGTGGGTGTGCGGACGGCGGACAACGACGACAAGGGAGGGAGGGACACAGCACCGAGCATGAGATGCTCCGCATCTAAAAATTACCCCTAAGTTTTCAGCAGGAAACAACCAATCACAATACACGTTTTTACTGTAGTTCTAAAAAGTACATGCCCTATTTCTTTTTACATGGTTGTTCGGATTTAGCATCCTGTGTCATGGTTAGAATTGCGGGTTGATTGTTTGAGAAGTCAGGAATCTGGTAGCTCAATTTTTGGTGAATAGTTTGTGCGGGTTTCTAGGTTGTGTGTATATTATCTGCCTAAACTTGTATTCATGTCTTCTTGACGTGTTAAGGTCAGGACAAAGTCATTAGGGTCAGGACTAAACATGAAGCTGTCGGTTTCCCTTCGGCGTCGTCAGCATCTTACTCCCTGCCCAACATACCAACCAAATCCGCTCGACCCCTGGGGACACGGGAAAGTTCGCCTTGGGGCGGTGGACGTATACGTTTAAACCTCCTGCCAGCACAACGGACATGTTACGTGTGAAGGCATCAAACCTACATCTGCGTGTACGCCCCCCCCCTTTCCTCTACTCTCAACTGGCGCCTGATAAACTGTCAACCATTTATGTGCGCGTGCTTCGAAGTGAAAGACAGCGCCAAAATTGTCACCCGGAAAGCCATTCAAGCTGAGCAAGAAATATTAGCTCAGGTCGACGTTGCTGTTCATGCGGCAGAGATTCCCAGCTACTCAACGAACTGGAACTTGCGGTGAAAACGGCGGTGTCAGGGGCCTTTGGTTGTTTTCGCCACCATTTGCGAGTTTGTTCCTGCAGCCGCTTCTTTGATTCCCGCTGTTCTTCCTCCAAAACACCCTGAAGGACTCGAGCTTCATTCTAGCGGACGAACATGTGGCTATCCGTTTCAGTCCCGCATCGTAGGCATGTGACTGTCTGTGTAACACACCACCCAAACCCAAACTGCTCAACCATTGAGGACAACTGAGAGGTCGCATTGAGCCGCCAGACTTCCACGTTTACATTTTCCGCCAGCACAACGCGCGTGTGATCGGTAGCGGCAAGTAGACTAGCTGTGCTTGCACGCCCCCTGCTTCCACCCCCAACCAGTGAATGCTTAAACGGGCAACCGGTGATTTCGCGTGCTTAGGCGTGAAATAAACGGGCGGAAATCTTGTGCGGAAAGCCTTTCTTCATGAAAAAGAATTATGGGCTCACGTCGGCGTTCAAAGCGGGCAAGTTCCTTTGGTAACGCCTGATAAAGGCACTACCGCCGTTGTCAGTCAGAATTCGCAGCTTGTGAAGGAGACATCGGAGGTGGCGAGGGGAATAACAGTCGTGAAAGTGATGTTAGTGGTGGCGAGGAGGGGCGTTGCAGCAGCGCCGCGTAAATCGGCTTCACCGGAATGAAACCTGGGGGTGTTAGACATAGACTGCTTCGCCGTAAAACAAATAAAAATATGTAGCGGCCACTTCGTCATCAACAGCAAGCGCCCACGATCACCATCATTGGTCCGCTGCCTCCATCGTCAGCAGCGCGTGGCCTCGACACACGACGAGCCACGCGCCACAGAACACCCAGGCAACTGCGCTGCTCGGCCGCGTTCCACGGGCGCTCCCCGACTCGCGCGGCCTCTGCTGCGTGGATAGCAGCCCAGAGGCATGCTATCCACGGGGTAGAGCGTGGCCGCAGTGGCCGTGGTGTCATCGCAGGGTGGTACCGCCGACGCCAGCTTGCTGGTGCTAGGAGCAAGGTCCCCAACCGGAGTGGTGCAAGGCCGGGCGGCTGGCGTGCGTGGTTTGAGGTACCGACCGTAGCGCGCGACCAGGACTGCTCTGAGCTCGTCGTAGGGCTGGGCTGCGGGCCTAGGCAGGGTGGAGACTAAGCTTGACGGTAAAAGCTCGTACATCAGCGCGTAACGGTCCTTCTGCGCTGTGACGTGGTAGAGATCGAAAAAGCACTCCATCTGCATAAGCCAAACCTCGGGGTTCTTAGGGTAGAACGGTGGGCGGGGTGGCAAGGTCGCCGCACTGAGTGACGTGGTGGAAGCACTTTGAGTGGAGTGACTGGGCGCAGCCGGGTTGGAGTGGCCCGTAGAATGACGTTCAGCGAAGCCTGGAGGTGGTAGAAGGCCTTCAGGGCGCGAGGGAGACTGAAAGCCGGGGAGCGAGGTTTTTATTCCATCGTGAGTCACGGCGTGCGAGGAAGAAGTGGCAGGAGGCGATACACTGTCATTGTGGCGGGAAGGACTCGTGTCGAGGCGCGCCATCACGTAGGCCTTCAGTGTATCGTAGGGCCGCTCGAAGCGTTTTAGGTGCTCACCGCGTAGGTCGGCCGGAAGCAGGGCGGTGGTGATGCGGTAGCGCTCGGCCTGTGAGTCGATACCGCGAATGAGGAAGTGCGCTTCCATTTTGAAGAACCAGGCTCGGGGGTAGCGTCGCTCGAAGGCCGGGTAGGGTGGCAGAGGGCAAGCTAAGTGGGGCTCCATGCTGCCGACGTCCGGGTCACTAATTATGTAGGCGGCCGAATGAAGTGGTGAGGCCTAGCCCACATTTATTCACAGTTGCGTGAGGACGACAACATGGGCCCGAGAATCGGAGAGCGCCCGTGGAGTGCGGCCGAGCAGCGCGGAAGCCATGATGTTCTCTGGCGCGTGGCTCGTCGTGTGTCGAGGCCACGCGCTGCTGACGATGGAGGCAGCGGACCAATGATGATGATGCTGGGCGCTTGCTGTTGATGACGAAGTGGCCGCTACAAATTCATGAAGGGAAGAACGGAAACCCAAAGAAAAAATTACCTCGACATTTCAGCCCTGGAAAATAGAATGACCACCGAAGCTCCTCAGATAACGACATACAGATGACGCAGAATTTAGTTGGATGGTGGGAGAAAATTTTACTTGTCTCGAGCATTGACGGCGCTCATCCCTAAAAAGGACACATACGTGAACGTACAAACTTTTGTGTTGACTTACTGATCTTGGAAATGGTGCCTATCAAATATTACGAAAGCACTCCAAATGCATATCAGGTGGTAAGACGTATAAGCTTGAGATCGAAATCGCGTATTCAGCGGTGTGCGATTTTGGTGGTGAAAGCGTTCTAATGCGCACGCACAGGGATGTTTTTTTTTCCAACGCCACGCACTTGGTCGTTTTATAGGGGGCACACTACGTCCCGCACAACGTCATACATTCACAGGGACACATCGGCCGGAGGCGAGCGGCGGTACGCCTTTGCTTTGGTTATTATTGTAACAGCCACGCTGTCTAGGAAATCGTAATTTTTTCGTGTGCGCAGTAAAAAATCCCAAGAATTTGCCGAGCACGGGCACGTGAGCACGGGCCCAGCGGCGACCGCCCGGCCGTTAACAAAACCAAGAAAATGCCTAGCACTCGTGTGTGCGGGCCTCACGGCGACCACCCAGCGTCCTCTGTGCACGTTCTTGAAGCCAAGCATACCCACTTAGGTAGAGTGGCCAAGATTGTGGCGACCGCACGGCAGTTAAAAAACCAAGGAAATTCCGATCCTCGTGTGTGCGTTGCTTGCCGGGAACGCCCAGCGTCCCCGGCGCACGCTTGTCAAACCAAGCATATCTACCTATGGAGATTGTCCAGGATAAGCAACACAACTGCAGCGTTCACCCTAATCGTGGCAACACTTGGTCGGAACGAAAATGACTCCACATTCTCCGCAATCGGGGCAGCGCTTACTCAGAACAAGCAACATACTTCATAGCGTACGCCCCTCTAAGATGAAGTACAATGATTGTCACTTCCAAAAAAAGAAAGTAGCTCACACTCTTGGCAGCAATGTTGGAGTAGAGGTCGCTGCGGCACCGAAAAAGAAGCGAATAGGCTGCATTCGTGGACTTAAGCCTTCGGAATGGTCGTGAAGGTTGCGTACAGCTTCGCCATATTCATAGCCGGTTCTCCATAGAGCTCACTTACGCAAGCGACACATTTCTGGAGGTGAATGTCCCCCCAATTCAATTTTTAAAATGTGATACTCCGTCGAGTAGCAATGAGAAAGGAGTCACGGGGTTCACGTAGAAACTTGCAATGCGGGCAACAATGCTCGACTATTGTTGCGGGGACATGTTCGCAATCGTACACTTGTTAAATACCCCGTAGGACGTCTTCGCCCCAATACTCCACAAAGACCAATTGCAGTGGCCTAGTGAGGAAATACGGCGATTGGCGTTGTCGATAATATAATTTGAGCGGCAAATGGCATGTGCGCTGGGACATTGCTCAATCCAAAACGCCTTGCACGCCTTGCGTGTCGCCCCTGCGCACGTGCCTTTTTTGGCCCAATATGTTGTGCTTCGTCATACGCCTAATTCGCGCTCTAGGCCACATTTATTGGTAATTCTGAAGCGTTGTCGTGAAGACCCCGTCCGGGGACTTCTTAGGGTGCACACAGTCAAACAAATAAAAAGATTTACCTACATAAAAGAGCATTTTTCGAAACAGGGCTTCCATAGATCAAAGCGCACCGAGTAAGAATCTCGGGGGACGCGTTCCTCGCCGTCTTCACCCAAGTGTTCAGGTTCAAAGACAACAAAGTAAGAGTGGGCGGGAGTATAGATGGATAGATAGTATAGTATATATAACGCATAAATGTTTTTATTTTCGGAGTCAATGTGTTATGCCTTCAGCAGCTTCGATATCTACCACCAGAATTATCCATTTCTTTACAGTTACAGAGAAAAATAAAAAATGAAAACAACCACAAGATTATGTGGAAGGCGCTCGCGGGTGCCCAAAGTTTTTTTTGATCCGGCTTGAGCGTATTGTTTGGTTTTGTGTTTGTTATTTTTGCCCGTTATTTTCACCCAACCACCTTTTTTCGCAAGGGGAGGTATGCTGCTTTTTGTTTGGGGTCTTTGCCCTTAGTGGGACTTGCGCCAATAAATTAAACATCATCATCATGAGAGGTATGCCCCTTGAGATAAATGTCGCGAAAACCCCACTTAAAAAAGTGCTTCACCAGGAGCCTGGACAGAGCACGCTACAAGGTAGGGAACCACACAAGCGCAAAAAGTGCGGGCCCTTGTCCAATTGTCTATACCATGGCGTGCAAAGACTTACTTGGTGGGGTGAGCACGCCAGCTGGGTGAGTTTTTCCAGCTTCGTGATTTCGACGTACGTGAAGTAGTAGTCAACAATGATCAACCTCCACTTGTTGCTTTGATATAACGAGTTCATAGCCAACCGCTGCCAGGGCTTTTCCGGGAAAGGTGTCGGCTGACGGAATTTCTCTGTTTAACCTGCTGTCTCCACGAGTTTCGGACCCCTGCGGACAGTTTGTTCGACGTTCCTTTGATAAGCCCCGCCACCAAACCTCATCATTGGGCTTTTAAAGCGTTTTTGAAATTTCGAAATTTTATTGATGCCGTAGTCACAAGATGTGAGGGTTGCAGGCGCCCGGAACTACTACTCTTATTCCGCGCTAGAAGCGATGATTTTCAACGTTTACTTGATGGCCCCACCTCTTGGTGTAGGTCTCGCTGGAAAGGCCATTTATTGCTGCAGAATTTCCGCAGCTCATGGCACACTTGGTAACCATTCTGGCTACACCGAAGCAGCTCCAGGCAGGCTGGCTTGATTGGAATGTTAGCCGTGAGCTGTCTGACAAAATCCCGGCCCATCTCCACTAACGTGAAACATGGAAAGGGGGGAAGCATACAGTGTATAAATGTATTCTTGGCGCCTTGGCGTTTTCGCTAACACAGATGAAACCATTGGTGCGAGAGGCATACAGCTTTTCTGGAAAAGTCTCTTGTATTTGAACCACGAAGCTCTCTAGCGCAAGCGGTAAACGAGTGTCCCGGTGTTTTTTTTTTAGTACGTGTTTGGAAGCGCTCCAGCGCGAGGCGAAGTCAAGTGTCCCCGTGCTTTTTTTTAGTACGCGCTACGTTCCGGCGCAAGGCGTAGACGAGTTTCCCGGTCTTTTAGTCCCGTGACTATATTAAACGACAATTACGACGACGAGTACGACGACGACGACGATAGGAGACGCCAACAGCCCAAACCCCTAAGAAGCTTTGCTCCTTGAAACCTTCTTTTGCATGTTACTAAGATAAGAAACAGCAAGAACAGTGCGGTTATTTTACTTCAAGTTCATGTCTTTGATTTCACCATCGACACAAACGGCCCTTTAATTCTCGGGCCCGTTCGAAACCAGATCAGAAGTTTCACGAGCGAAAATATTGCAAGCCACCGTTCCTACAGCACCAAATAACTTCCAGAGCTCGTGCTTTGCGGATGTGAACATAGGTAGGTAGGAGGTACAGCACGGAGCTTGAATCAAGCCGGAACATATGACTGAGGCTTTAAAGGAGTAATGACACTAAATTTCTCACTTTCAGTTTTTATGCTGTAAAGAATACCTATTGGCCCAGTAATTACGAACATCGAACCGAAAGCCGTCAGCCGCCAACACAGAATTAATTATAGCACGTTTATTGCAACCAGTTTCAAATTCGGTCGCCGCGCGGGCAAATGGCCGTTCGAAGGCCAGCCTGCAAGCGGGCCAGTCTGACGTCACGGTCTCACCCGTGACGTCAGGGACGTTCGCCGCATCGTCTGCTACGATTGCACATGGTCCGCACTCGCCCGAGCAGTCGACATGTCGTCTGAATCGTCAGACTCGGATGAGTCGCTGCCACCCGACAGACAGAGCAACTTTATTTGGCCAGGCGATTAGGCCGGCGATGTCTTCGCCGTCGTCCGTTTTTTAATATCACTGCGGCTCGAACCGGCGCAGACCGTGATAGCAACAGCTTGTCGCCACTCTTATAATCAATCTGATCGCGAAAAAGAAGTTCCACATGCGAGAAAGTAGGTGTTAGTGTGGTGAAAAATTGTGCTAGGGGTTGTTATCAGCGCTGAATTTAAAAGCGGCGCTCAGATATTTGCCGCGATGGTAAGCCTACGCCGACCGGCAGCGGAGGTTCGGCGCTCCGACCCAGCACTGCCGGCACCGCGGTGCGGCGAGCGGCCGAAAGATGGCGCCACCTGCGCGCTAGAATCAAAACAGGCCACGGCAGATGTCTTGGTCACCGATCGCTGAAACGGCAATTATCGCCAAAATAAAGCTCAGTATGCGAAAAAGGGGATGATAGTGTGGTGAAAAGTTGTGTAAGGGATGGTCATTCGCAGTTGTACAGATACCGGCGATCAAATATTCGCCACGATACTAAGCCTGAAGTTCCCAACACCCAAGCTGACCCGAGCAACGCCGAGCCCGCTGGCTTGGGCGACAGTTCTTGCGGCCGCCGCCGCGCACGAACTCAGTCCACGTTTAGCGCTACATGTCGTCGCGTGGAAAATGATGCATCTTGGCGTCGTCGTCGATTTGCTCGGACAGGCTTCCACGAGCAGTACTTCGAATTCCGCGAGCTTGCCATAGCACAACTTGGGCGAGCTCGGCGACGCGCACCGCCGCGTCGCCACGGTGCGCGTCGACATCGCGCACCGCGCGGTGCCGGCACAGCGCGGTTTTTGGCACCCAGTGCAAGGGAACACCATGCGCCGGCCACGAACTGAAGAGCAAAGACGTCGAACACGCAAAGTGCGCAAAGTTTACAAGCATTGCTCACATAGCTACACCCATACGTCTCCTGCCCAAACGAATGCCACCGACAACAGCAGCGCAGGATATCGTTTCCGGTTCCGAAAACGACTGTATGACGTCACCCTGAACCGGCCAGACACGCCGGCCGATGTTTCGTCACGCCGAAAGCGATTTCGCTAGTGCTGCCGATGTGCGAAAGCTCGCGGCCGGCACAATAAAAATCGATTTTAGATGTGATTCCGGCATCGGATCGCTGCAAAAAGTTTTGTGAGGCACCTGTGCAAACTAATGAAGCCAATTACATCATTTTTAGGCGTCAAAATTAGGTGTCAGTATTCCTTTAAGCTCTAACTTCGTTTCAAAGAGCTTTACGGGGACAGAAAAGCTCACTGCAGTACATATGAAGTTATGAACTACATTTTCTGGTCATAGGAGAGTTTGTCCATTTGGAATAATTGCACTTGCATTTACTAACAGCGACTACACTTCTATATAAAACTTAAGCGTCGGGTTGTTGTAAATACACAGAATTTATTTCAATTTTTGTAGGCTCCATGCGCACAGACGTAAGGGTCGTAGCCTAAAGAAATAAAAGAAATCGTTCATGTTTTCGAGGTGACAAAAAACTGCAATGGAGCAGGGTTGTCCATTTCTACATGTGTTAACACTTGGAAAAATGAACATATATTGTGTTGGCGCCTACACAACCACAACCGCGTACGCTCGAAGCCCTGCCCATATGTCGCTCTGGTTTTGCACCAAAAAACGCACAGTGGTGTCTCAGAAGAGCGCGCCACACCTCTGACTGCCGCATCACGAGAAAACCTACCTAACATTTTACTGTTTGATTGCTGCCTAATAGGATGGGGGTATCTAGACAAATATTCCAGTCAGCGCAGAGCTCTGTCGATCAGGGTCGAGCTTATTTTGAGACTGCAAGCCATTTTCCGAAATAGAGGTCCTGTCTGTTATTCCAAACGTGTTGAAAAAGTGCGGGAGCTGGAACCAGAGTGTCCTTCGAAGCCCGTAGGTACCGTAAGAGACCGGGTCGAACACGACGTGTAATGCAACAAAGACTTAAAGAACACGTGCAGGACACATGCAACACAATTTGCGCCGAATGTCAGGTGAAAAGCAGAGGGGCGCCAACATACACGAAAACAGGCGGCGCGACAATGTTTCAAGCCAAGCTGGCTGCGCGGATTAGCACAAGGTGACGCGACGTTCAGAAGCCATCGGAAGAGTTTTATTTCGTGCACTAGACGAGCAACACGTAACGTTTACAGTATGATCCCCTGCATCAATGTAGATGCGTCCAGCCCAACCCTACCCACTAAGTGGCCGCATGCAGTCTCGCAGAATCAAAAAGAAAAAAAAGGCATGCGGCTTTAGCTCAGCTAACCTTGGATATGCAAAACAAAAGCTTGGCTTAATCTGGTTGAGTCTTGGTTTCGCTTGGTTATTTTTCGATGTAGCTGTATTGCCGACCACGGCTCACAGACGTTCAGTCCCGTGCAACACTCACAGAAGGCGGCCCGGCATCGCTTTCATTCTCGGCGAACGCGGCGTTCCTCTTTCACGGCGAGCGCGGCGCAAGATGCGTCACATAGCCCAGGATGACCAAGTGGCGCATGCGAGGGAGGCTGCGGGTTTTGTCGGCGGCCGATCAGCTGAGCGGCCGCTTCCGTCGCGGCCGCCGCCGCTACGTGAGCAGAACGACTTAAAAATGGGCGTTGTGCGGAGCGCCGACAGCGGGCCAGGTGAATCCGGCGATGCGCTTCGAGGACTGTGTCACCTGGGGTATGTCTTCGGTGAAGAGGTTAACGTGTGCATTCCCCGCGAAACCACTCGACGAAAGTAGTAAAGGTTTGCTTTAAAATGATATCAATGTCCTGCAACGCTTGTTGGTTCACCCAGCACAGTTGCTGAGAATATAGCGGCTACAAACGCACCTCAAGCACTCTACGCCTCCTGTGTGTATGATTCCCACGTCCATCCATTCCGTGCAGTTGGCGGCGGCTCAGCGGGCAGCGTGATCGCCAACCGCCTGTCGGCCGATCCCAGCGTGAGCGTTCTGCTTCCTGGAAGCTGGGGGACCAGAGGCGGCCTCGCGACAGATTCCCCTCTTGGCACCCTACAACCTCGGCGGGCAGGACGACTGGGCCTACTGGTCGGTGCCCCAGCGTAACGCCTGCCTGTCCTTCAGGGAACAGGTGAGTCATACCCTTCCCTTAGCAGTGGTCGCTGGGAGTCTAACACCAATTTTCTATACTTCATACCTCACGGACAATTTATGTCTATTAGGAAGGCGAAATGTGACCATGCGCGTTCTATTTAGAAGTTGGAAGAAGCCAGGTGCAATGAGCGGCAATGTAGGTGGGGTCTTCTCTGCGTGAAGGAGAAGCATTATAAATGCGCAATCAAAGTATGGGTCATGAGTCAAAAAGTTAGACGGTGTGAATGGGTTGCCCAAAAGATGGTCGACGGCGCAAAAAACTTGCCTAGAAAGCTCGTAATGACGTCAGATTTCTCAGGAAGGTTCTTGTAAAGAAAGAATATTTAGGCTCTGGAAAGAAAATATGGTTCAGTTGTTAGGGGGAATTCAACGCCGGCTTCCCGGGCGCGAGAGAAACGCGATGGAATGACGCTTCTACTTCTCCTTTGTTTTGGCCGACTAAAGGCGCTCCCAGTGCGCGCGTAATGGGGCGCGTGACGATACTTTATTCTTAGGAAAGGCATAAAACGATAAGTATGCCATGAGATCACCTTATGATATACTGTGTATACATTCACAACACCGTCTAGACTACACTTATCCTTGGTGATGTGATTCGTCTAGAAGGCCAGACTCTTCGCTGCAGCCTAGGAGTGCCTAGACGGGTGCCGGTGATGTTGAACGGAAAAAAGGTGTTCCTGCACTGTAACTAGGTATTAAATGCTTGCAGCGGGGCCTTCTTGTAAGCCTATGACTCGGTGGTCCACACAACAGAATGCTATTTAGCTTTATTGCTAAACCAGCTGCGTTTTGGGCACCACCGACCCAGATCTTACTATACGGAAAGTAACTTGTATAAAGCTTTTTAATGGCCACTCCTACTCAAGTAACTTATAAACAGTTTTAGGAAGGGGAACAACATGAAAGTGCTCGCAGGCATGGAGAGTTGCTATTCCTTCAGTGTGGAAATAATCTGGCAGGGGGCAAACACTACAGGAAGGATATCGGGCTGCCATTTTTTGTGAATCCGGTAGCAACCTCACAGCGAAGGCTTCATGCTCACCGCCATTAAAGGATCATATGCGCAGCGATCTCCTTTGCCACGAGGCAAAGTGCTTGGAGGCACCAGTGTGTTAAACTACATGGTATACGTGCGTGGCAACCGCCACGATTACGACCGCTGGGCCACGGAGTACGGAGCCAGGGGATGGGCATACGAAGACGTGCTACCACACTTCAAAGACATCGAGGCCTTTCATGTGCGAACGCCGGACGGTGAGTACATTTATGACGCCTGTTGTAAACCAGGGTTCTTGCACTCTCGGCTCAGTAATGCCCAGCCGTAACGTCAAATTGCACATACCTTTTATACAGCAGAACGCTTGTAGCAATGTCTTAGTATATCGCTGAGAGCCGGTACCCGTTCAAAAACCGTGGTTATGAACACTATTCTGGCCTTGCTCTATCGCGTGATTATGAACGCAGAACTTTTACTCCGTACCGCTGAGGAAAATTCATTTGATACGAAACCACTTTCCCCAAATTTGGTCTGTTAGTTTAAAATTATTCTCATGAGACAATTCAAAACCCTCGGTGTTTTCGACGAATCATAGCACCCGGAAATATCTCATTCGCAATTTCCTGAACAGTGAAAACTGAAATAAACGAGTCCATAGGCTGCGAGAGAGAGAGAGAGAAAATTCTTTAATGAGACCGAAGAGGTCAGCCCTGCATAATGCTGGGCTTGCTACTTCAGATGGTTGGTGAACATGTGATAAGGGTTATATGCTTACATGAATATTACAGATAAGAAAAAGAAAAAAAACGAAAGAAACTCTACCAGACAGACACATGAACACACATAAAAAAATGAGTCAGAGGCAGTCACAGACTGGAGTCGAATCCAGAGTCTCTGAGAAAACGCGCAAGAGCTTTAAGACCCCGCACCGCCCTGTCTTCGCTGTTCCAGGGGCCGAAAAAGTCCTCCATGCTGACAGTTCTCGCCTGTAATAAACCTCCCGCTATCGGTCGCGCCGAGTTAAGACGTGGACAAACGCAGAACAGGTGTTCAGTGTCTTCTCGTACACCGCAAAACGTACACAGAGGTGATGCCATCAGACCGATTTTGTTAAGAAAGGTTTTTCTGGAGGCTACTTTGAGGCCCAGGCGATGTATAGCACACTCTGTTTGCCTCGATAAACCATGAGGTATACGAAACGTACACTGCGGGTCGATAGCGGAAAGGGTGGCGTACTGCAGGTTCGAGTTCCGCCAGCGCTGCAATTGCATGCGCCATCCAAGAGTTGTGGCTATTCCGTTGATGTCCTGCTTGGATAAAGGGAGTTGTACTGGTGAGCTCGTGGAATGGCCCTCGCGTGCGAGCCGATCCGATTTCACATTGCCCGTGATGCCGCAGTGTCCTGGCAGCCACTGCAAAGAAATAGTGTGCCCGTTGCAGAGCACCTCAGTTTGTATGACGTTGATTTCTTGCATCAATCGTACTTGATTACTTCCTCGCTTGAGAAGCGTTTGTAGCGCAGAGCGGGAGTCCAGGAAAATTACCCAAGGTTTTGGAGGGCAGTCCCTGTCAATCTGCAGCGCAGCTCTTACTGCTGCCAGCTCGGTTTTTGTAGCCGATTTCTTGTGGCTGAGCTTTTGGCTCACAGAGACCCCCGAAGATCGCACCCATACACCTATGGCGGAAGATTCAGAAGTCATGGACCCATCAGCATATACGTGGGTATACCCGCCATAGCAGCGAGATATATGCTGAAGTGTGTAGTAGGTCAAGGCCGGTGGAGGCATCGCTGACTTTTTCCCGATTCCAGGCACTGGTGTTGTTATTGACCACGTAGAAAATTGCCAAGGTGGTAACTCGGGTCTAATTGGACGTTGATAGTAAACCGGCAGGAATTCCTGCACATTACTTCTGGAGCTATCTGCCAAAGGATGGGCAAATGAACCGCTAACATGGCGGAGACAGACATGGATATTTTCTTGTCTTAATAGTACCCTGGCTGAGAGGCATCTCGCTTCACAAATTGTCCTGGTCGTTGAAGTGCACTTAGGGAGTCCCAGGCAAATACGCAGAGCTTGCGCCTGTAGTGCCTCTAGCTCTATGACGTTGCTCTTGGACAGGGAACCGAAGGTAGGCAGGCTGTAGCGAAGCAGACCAATAAAGAATGCCCTGTAGAGTCGTAGGAGTGAAGCAACCGAGCAACCCCATGCAGTGCCTGCAAGCATCCGTAGGATGTGCACGAAAGACTGTAGTTTGTCTTTGAGGCATCGAATATGATAAGTCCATGACATTGACCTGTCAAATACAATGCCTAAGAATCGATGACATCGCTCATATGGTATGGTGCAGCCTGCTACAGTCAGGGCATAACGAGACATGTCGCGTCTTGTAAATGCCATCGCAGCGCATTTTTCAGGAGAAAGAACCAGTTCACAATTTTTCAGGTATCGCGCCAATCGTCGGATCGCCAGTTGCAGCTTCGCTCGTATGCTTCGTTGTATAGCAAACCAGGCGCAACGGGTATAGCAGTTAGTAGCCTACATAATCAGACTTTTATTAACATTTTGTTCTTTAACGTCCAGAATAGAGATGGCGTAAAGTACGTTTTATATGGCTAGCACCTTAACTTTGCATCGTCTTAACGTCAGAAACCTCTTAAACCTCTAAATATTAGGAAAACTGGGAAGGCAAGTTTTCTTACAACACATTCAGTTGTTAGCCTGCTCTACCCCAAAGCGTGTTCCCTATCGGTGTCCACAGAAGGTGACTTCTCCAATGAGCATGCGGGTTCATCTTAGGCATCTTTCGCAACGCGTCTAATGTAACCTCTGTCATGGAATCGGCCAACAATGCCTTTTTAAAGTGAGCACTTCAGAGACACCTCTATGGACCTCAGGTCATGTCGGTCTTTTAGATAGTTTGCTACGGAGTGAGATGCTGCGGTGGAGGAATTTGATGATGTTGCACACACACGCTGACCGGCTACCGTTGGTAGTCAGCGGTCACTAAGCCTTGGACCTACGGATTTGTTTCTAAGACACCAGGGACACTTCCGGTCAGCTGCTTGGGATGTTCTGCTTCTTGATGAGATAGCTTGTGTTTGAAGATATCGACCTGCACTAGAGCCAGTTCCCTGCTTGTACACAGCCGGTTACATTCTTGTGTTGTTGACCGTTACGCCTGAAGCGCTGCTCCCACTAAGGACAGTATTATCAGCATCTGTTCTGCATTCATTTTCTATTCTTGTTTCTTCCAACAGACTATCATGGAGCTACCGGAGAGGTGCCAGTGGAGTACGCGAATACCACGACTCCGCTAAGCGAGCTTTTCCTGCAGGCATGCGAGCAGGCTGGTTATAGCAACGTGGACTACAACGGACACACGCAGTCAGGTTAGTTCTCATTAGGTTTGGCCAGTAAATAGTACGCTTTCCCCTTAATGACCTGAAAAAAGTATTTGGAATTTTTACTGTTCATTTTTTCCCATGATGACGTTGTGTGAACTGCGAGCAGTGCACGCAACATTCCTTGAAACAAAACGCAGGCTGTTCCCGGCTGCAGACCAACATGAGAAATGGAGTTCGTGTTAGCGCAAGCAAAGCCTTCATTCAGCCCATCCTTAAGACTCGCAGGAACCTCCATGTAGCCGTGTACAGCCATGCCACAAAGGTAAGTGCAGACTCTAAGACCATTCTTCGCCATAGCTTTGCCTGCGGGAGCAGGGATGGTGCAAGAGTGACAAACGACAACTCGTGACCAGCGCCGAGCTTACAGGGGTCCCGGCCGAGATGGCGACAGCGAAATTCCCGTTTGGTAGATAGACAAGTAGACCGAAGGTTAATTTAACCCCGGCTGGTGAGGATGAGCTAGCTGTGTCAGTCTAGGCAGCCGTGCACAGCCCTGATGTGCGCCTCCAGTTTCAGTCGCTTCTGGATGCATGTCGCTCCTTTCGGCCATGCGCAGGTATAATTCTGCGGTTGCGCCGGGTGGCGGGGTGAGTTTAGGAGCAGGTGTGCTTAGGTGGAAAGGGCAGAGCAACAGGCAGTGTGGGAGGGGGGTCTCTGCGCTTAGAGAAACAAATAGAGATGGCTGAACGCGTGTGTTGAACTGGATTGTTCCCCTCGAGAGAACGTTTTCTCGTAACGTGCAAGCCGGCATGGAGAGTAGGGAAGATGCTATGTAAGCTGAGAATGACAGCTATAGTGGAAAGGGGAGAATCTGTGCCGCGGGCGTCTTGAGATTCCAGGGCGAGTTTCTCAGGCAAGCAGATGACCGCTCTCATTCCCTGCAATCCGTGTGCAACCATGTCCTCAATGTAAGAAATGTACCTTAACTTTGATGTCTGCCGACAGTGCCGACTAAGTAATGCTAGGTGGTAATCTGTCGAATTCGAGTTCCAACAGACTTGGCTGGCGCGAATGCAGGTGAGAATTGTCACTGACAGAAAAGGTGATGGAGAGATTCAGCTTCACACAAGGAATCGCATGGCAGAGTGAGGGAGTAGTCATTGCCTCTTCAATTGGTGGTAGCGAGGGAACGAAGGAATTCGAAAAATGCCCCCTCACTGAAACACACGGCACCTATCACTAGTTCACCCGGTGTTCGTGGTCCAGCATTGCGCACAAAGTAGATGTTAGGTGGGGTTACATTTTTTGTCCATGTGATGGAGAATAGGGGCCCCCGTGGTGTGTGCGAAAGATCTTGCTCCGCTCCAGGACCACTGTATGCTCAAAGAACACGACAGCTGCAGGACGTGCCCGGAATCCGACAACAAACATTGTTTTATGCGCCTTTTGCCATCATTGACAAGCTTCTCCTGAGACATTTTTGGGCCTCCAAATGCGTTTCACCTCGGGTGTCAAAAATCGTTGACTGTGAAAAAGTAAAAAAATTATTGACCGCGATTTTTTCAAAACTGCGTAGGAAGCCTCTACAATGATGCCTCTGCAAGTCCCAACAAAATGAGGGCTTCGACCTTGAATAGCTTTGCACAGCTGAAGAACAACATCATGTTTTTCATACACACGGATGAGAAATTGGGAGCGTTTAATTGATGTAGAGTAACCGCGCTGAGCGAGAGATTCGGTCTGATATATTCTATGCCGAGATATACATGTAAGTTTACTTTTCCACGGCGCTTCCTGCGCAGGTGAACTTCGAAGGACGACACGCCGTGGGTGTTTCCTTCACTCGGTTTGGAGAGCCTCAAATCGTGAAGGCCAGACGCGAGGTGATCCTGTCAGCGGGGGCCGTGGGTTCTGCGCAGCTCCTGCTGCTCTCCGGTATAGGTCCCAAAGAGGACCTCGAGAAACTTGAGGTGAGATGTTCTTGAGAATTTTTCTAGCTTTCCCCACAGTGTTTAATATTGCTCCGATTTAAACTACCATCCACACTGTAGCCCAATACAAACATTAGTGACGTTACAGTGAACTGTAGCTCAACACAAAAGTAGTGCTGTGATCTTCAGTAGTCTTCAGGGGTTCTGGTTCCACAGAGTTAGCAACGGGTACGAGAAAAAATTGTTTTTGCCTCTCCTGTAGTCTACACAGCGCAACGTCGCCACCGTGACTGACAATGCGGAAAGAAAAGTCACTGCTGTTATCATCCTAACTACGATATCCAAAACAACAGAAGAAGCCGCCATAGCCTTTGCTCTCAGCACACGTGAAGGGTACAACACAATTTTTACGGACTGTCGAACAGCCCGCCTTACCTCATATCATCATCATCAACACCAGCCTATCTACGCCCACTGCAGGGCAAAGGCCTCTCCCATTATTCTCCAATTCCCTCGGTCCTGTGCCAACTGTGACCAATTTACCTCCGCAAACTTCTTGATCTCATCTGCCCATCTAACTTTCTGCCGCCCCCTGCAACGCTTGCCTTCTCTAGGGATCCACTCTGCTACCCTTAATGACCAGCGGTTATCTTGCCTTCGCATTACATGCCCTGCCCACGTCCATTTCTTCTTCTTAACTTCTACTAGTATGTCTTTAACACCAGTTTGCTCCCTGACCCACTCCGCTCTCTTCTTGTCCCTTAATGTTACCTCTTATGCCGCGACTCAACTAAAGCACTTCCATTCTTCGACGACAACCCAACTCCCAGTCGCCGACATCGTATACGGAGCGCTGGCTGCACGGGCCTGCGTGATAAAGAAGCATTCATGGTACGGCCCGAGATAACGTACATCTGGCAGTTGACCCTCCAACTAATGACAACAAATCTTTTCCCTCACCCTCACCCACTGCTTCCTTTCTCACCTATACATATTTCTCGTCCACTACCGAGTGCCCCGGCATATCTTCCCACCATCCCACCACATATCTTCCCACAGCTCTCTCGACTCAAGGCTGCCACCCTCCCAAAACTGGGGACCTAGACATATCGTTACAAGACCCCATTCCACGCCATTTCCCACACAATACTCAGCCGTATGTCACTGGCCCCGGTTAGGTACTTTCTTCCGCATAGCTGTTCCATGCGCACACACACACACAAACTTCCGCCTTCCAAACATTACGCCACAGTAGTGGGGGGAGCTGCTGACGAGCTCGGCCCTAGCCGTCCACCGCATGTCGATAGAGATCCCGTCTCGCAAGCACCAAGGTATTCTGGACTCAGGACGCCTGTCACCGGGAGATGGCGCTTGCTGTTTTATCAAGTTTATTAACTCACTCACTCACTCACTCACTCACTCACTCACTCACTCACTCACTCACTCACTCACCACTCACTCACTCACTCACTCACTCACTCACTTCCCCCCCCCCCAGTCAATCATTCATGAGATCGTTACATCGCACCATCACGACGTTTGCAGAGGTAAATGATATACATCAACATAGGCCATGCCAATAGAAGAAAGGTCATTAAACCCTTTTTTACCCGCTGCCAAACATAGGAATATACTGGTACGGCTCAATCTGACATAAGAACTCGACAAGCACATCAGTACAACGAATGCTAAAGTGTCACCTCTTTTGCTCGATGCGTAAGTGCTGAACGCAACATCAAACCATGGCACGCTGTCGTCAAGCTAAACAAAATATCGCCCAATATCTTTCAAGTGGCCCACGCGGCATCATAAATGCATGAGTACGATATCGCATTATATAACTCTTTAGAATAGTAAGACATGTCCTGTACGAAATAGAAAGCAGGGTATGGGCTAATGCTTCCAAACATTATTACTAATGCTTAAACTTCAGCATAAGCCGTTATAGGCGAAAAGACACCATAAACCGGAAAAAACCAGCAGTAACACTATGAAAATTAGGAACAATACATATATTCCCTACCTACCTATCTTGCACTCTTTGGAGAGGGATTAAACACCGAATCGGTGTGGTACGCCTTGCTGGAGAAAAGAACAGAAGTTAGTGCATACTGGTGGTTGAGAAACTTACGAAACATTAGAAATAATAATGCGCGTTTCGCGAACATTGATTCATTATAGCTTGTTACGTAGACCTTGCGTGTAAGGGAAGGTTTCATGGTTATTTTCTTTTTATGGTTCTTAAAGAGACACATGTTTGTTGCGGCAGCTCAAGGCCTCCAGAAAAGAATGTGTGAAACCAGCAGTTGTCTTTTTTCGAAATGTACAAGTTCAAATCCCCTACATTTATTATGAGGGAGCTGATGTTTGAGATTGGAGAGGTGATGTTTCAGACAGAACATCAAACCTTTAATTACCGCCTGAATTCCTCTTCATGATAACTTTGATCTTTCACATGACAGATTCCAGTGGTGGCCGACCTCCCTGTGGGCCGAAGCTTGCAGGACCACGTCATTTCTCTTAACGCGGTGCCCATCACCACCGACCAGTACGTCGTCATGCCGCCAGTCAGTCGGCAGGACATCGAGCGGTTCGCTCGTGACAGAGCTGGTAAGAGAATGGCTTTCTGGTATTCTTTGTAAGTGACTTTTAATATCAGATTACAATTTGGCTGATGGAAAACGGAAGTACGGTTCACAGACCATTCGAAGGATTGAGTTCAAGGTTGAAGCTTTCAAGGTTGAAGCTTACGGAAGGAGCATTGTGCCGTATGCACATCGACTGACGGCAGTTGTGAAGGCAGCAATCCTATCTCGCTTTCTTTCTGAAAAGAAGCCGCGCCTTACATCGTTGGCTGTCAAATGAATGACTCTTGGACAATGATGATGATTGCACTCTTCAGGAAGGCAATGGCCGGTCTTACTACCTTACTTTCTACATTCGCCACACCCTGTCACGCGTGTCCTAACTTTATGAAGAGGAGAGAGAGAAAGGGTGGCAGGGGGAATAAAGCGTAGGATTGAACTTTTGCTGTTTGGTCTGTTGCTCTTGTTACGAAGAGTCGCTCCTGGCTATGATGAATCTGACAAGGGCTATCGGTCTTTTCTAGTGCGCATACGCACGCGCAGACAGGTTTTTGATTTCACTCGAGAATACAGCCTACTGTGATAAACGATTATAAGGCACCTCGATGCATTAGACAGTGGCAGTATTCAAAAACGTTAAATAAACTTCCACACACGACGCCGCTAAGGATGAACTCCACTATATAGCTAGTTTTACACCCCTCTAACATCGCATTTTTTCCCACCACTCTTTGTGCAAGGGCCCATCTCGATCCCAGCAGGCGTTGAGGTCCTGCAGTTCCTGAACTCTGACTACACTCAGACGAAGCCGGACTCCCCCGACATCTTGGTCGGCATCATCTCGTCAACCCCGGCTAATGATCTCGCAAGGGCAGAAATGCTCAACACAGGCTTCTTACCGCAGGTGGGAAACGCAGCGTAAATAGAAACAACTCCTTCAACGCAAATTAATACGAAAAGTTTTAAAAAGTGAGCGCTTGTCCCGCCACCCTGCGTAGGCATGATGTCGCGACGACACTCGAAAGTGGCGGTGTGGACACAGAAGAGTTAACGCTGGAAGAGCTCGAGCGGCATTCCTAGTACGACTCCACGTTCAGTCACGCCATGGACGAAAGCCAAGGCCAGGACGGCGCTCTTTCCTCGCCTCGGCCCGGTGCGTCGGACTCGGCGGCCGACCCGCCGGCCGTTCCCCTATCACAGCAGTTCAGCAGCACCCTTGGCACGCGAAGCAAGAGCGCTCACCTTAAACAGAATCCCGGGACGCTCGGCGCCGAGTCTGTACACAAAGCAGCCGCGTCGGCGGATTGCCTCGAAAGCGCGTCATCCCTATTTCATATTTGCCGCGCTTTCGAGGCGCTTTTTCAAAGAAAGTGCTACGAGTTGTGCAGCGCCTCCGCCAGATGGCGCCACGGGTCCCGCGACCGAGAGAAGACGCAGTGAAACATCCCCCTCACGAGGGGCACGATCAAATTCAGAGCATTTCCGGGGGCGCACGACGTTAAGTAGTTTGCGTTATGTTAATGTTGTTGCACTTGTGGCAACTGCTGACAGAGAGCGCTCGTCAGCAGTAATTTGAATGAGTCAACGATATAAGGCGCGTTCGTAGCGTCCAGATCTGTGTCAGCTTTGTGGCGCAGTGGGTAGAGCACCATGTACATTGCTTTCCACCCGCAGGGTCGAGGGATCGAAACCGGGCGCCGGATAGTATTTTTTTTTATATATAGTAGGGAGGGGTGCGGTGCGGACTACGGTCGTCAACGCGGGTGACATCGTGAGTTACTGAAATGCTCTGCATTTAAAATAAAGGAAACAAGGGCCACTCAGTTTCGAGAATAGGTTTTTTTCGAAGACAGCATCCTTTTCCTCGATTATAACTTAGCAGTTTTACATGCCAAGTGCACCCAGGGAAAGAAAACCTCCCCTTAGCCTACGTTTCCGTGAATCGGGTTTGGAGTCGGCAGCAATAGCGAGTTCTCGACGCACGAGCTACAGGACTCAAAAGTGCCTCTAAAAGTAAGACGTAATTGCGTGTAACATCAGGTTTCATGCCAAGCGACTGAAGCCGCAAAAACGATCGCTCTTCAAAAATAGAACTCAATACGCGATCCACAACACGCAGGATTTCACGAGTAGCGTAATGGTCGCGGAATTGGTGGTATTCAGAATCATACTAACAGTCGACAAACGCAGAGAGAACTCCACAACAGCAATAATGTTCAATTTATGTGGTTCGACAGTTAGCCACCACACTTCAAACATTGTCCAAAAAAGGAAGCCACAAACAGATTTGCAAAGTTCCCTTGAAAGAGTCAGCTTGCAAAGAATATCCGCAACTATCATACCTAAACAACTACCCACAAACACTAGAAACGTCATCCAACGGTGCCGCCTTTCGTAAACGTGACGAAAATTTTCTTCTTTCGAGTTAACCTGCCCTGCCTACGTACCTACATTTAAATTAGCACAATATCAAGCTGCGAGCGCCTTGTCGTGCCAGATTGCGACGTGGCTTGTAAACTACCTGCTACATCGAACGTCATTTGGCCTACTTCAGAAACAACGTGCAGTACTGACAGAAATGAAGCTGGCAGAAATCTATAGAAAGCAGACGCAGCACCTTGAGCATATGAGGCCAGTTGATGAGCAATCTTCTTCAGCGCCTGCAGCATTATCTTAACCCTGAGTGCACATATTGCGCGATAACGAAGTGGAGATAACTATTGTAGAGACATAAGGCATTTTTTGATTGCATCGATTTCAAAGCCAACAGCCATCGTTGCAGTTGAGAAGCGCCTGAAGGAATGAGTGAAATTAAGTAGAAATAATGGCGTCACTGTGAATTGATAGTCATTGCTCTGGTTGCCCACCCAACAATGCAGTCAAGAGCAACTGGAACATAGTCTGCAACTTGTTTAAATTTACTAAAACGTGGTAACACCGATGACTTGTGTAACGGGGTGGCATCGGGTGTTGTTTGTGTTTAAACACGGTAGCTCTCGATATATTTACATAATTAGCTGAGATGCAACAATTTCACACAAACAATTAGTTAAAGCGACCCTGCAACGCTTTTTTCTAGTCTTTTTGAAATCTTAAATGCTTGCAGAACGTAGTCACCCAAGACACCCAGTACTTCGATTAGGGGGTCGCAAAGTACCTCAGCCAAAAATTACTGCTCCATGCTCATCAGATAACTTGGAAACTCGTTCAAAAGACTTTTCTCTCTTTACCAGTTTTGACGTTATTCGAAGCCCCGAATTCCGTCCCTGAGGCCATGTAGCCGCTATTGGCCGCTTTTACTTCAGTTGCAGCAATGAACGCTTTTCGATGGCAACTTTAAAAATCAAGCCGCAAAAACAAAGGGGAAACGGAACGCGTATCTGTTGCGACAAGATAACCGCGCAGTGCTGCTCTATGGTAGCGATAACTGTAGGTATTGCAGTGTTTCCATACGCGAAGGAAAGAGCGAAAGCATTAATCGAAAGTGTTGCAGGGTCCCTTTAATGTTCTAACCAAACTGGGAGGTGCATTTAGGAGGCAGCCACGTTCCAGCACGCTAAACTGATTTTCTGTTTTGATTTAATCGAAGGAAGCAACCGGGCTATGTCCTAGTTCACTATCCTACATGTGGGAAAGGGGAACAATTGGTGGAAAAGAAGAAAACAGAAATAGAAGGGGAAAGGTAAGAACAGAGCGCAAAGAGTTGGGCCCAGCGTTACGACGCTATAGACGATGAAGGTCAGTGAGCTCGTAGAGAGTAGCCTTTTGTGCTAGAGTCTTCTGTACAAGTTCCTTGTTTTTAGGAAGCACAGGAGCGTTTTTTTCGCCTTGCGCGTAGATGACGAAGAAGGCAAGTAGCGCAGGATTTTCTCAACAGATAAACGGCCGCCGAGAGTTTAGCTTCCCTAAAGTTGAGGGGAGATGCAGCATGTGCTAAGGGGTTGCCGTTAACAGACATCACCGTCTAACCATCCCCAGATTCGCACAAACATAAGTCCAGCATTCATCCGTTCGTTTGCTTGGCGCATAAGCACTGTTTTGATTAGCAAGCACAGTTTTCTATTGAAGCCCTTCACCCCATTTTGCTTTTTATTGCTTGCTACTGCCAATCAGGCTTCGGTTAGGCGACAAATGTGCAAAGTCCACACAGTAGTAGCGGGATCGCCAGCTTCTATTCTGCTTTCATAATTATCTTCATCTACTAATCGTAACACACGGCACGATCGGCCTGTTCGTTTTTACTACGTAGAGGTGGAACCAACACCATGATAAATTTTTGCAAACTTTATGTTATGTGCATTAGAAGTGCTTAAAGAAATCCTTATTTCTCGTTTTTAGAGTGGAGCGCGCACTCTTGCGGCAGAACAAAAATTCGAAATCTGTGCAGTGTTTGCGTGTGTGGAAACATTTGTTGACGCACTCAGGTTTTGTATTGAAAACGAGGATGAATTCGGTAAATTTTATGAAGGTTCATGTACATAAGTAAACGGGAAGGACTACCGTGGGGCCACTGGTGAGGGTAGTGATAAAAAGCAGGGATTAAAAGATGTTCGGAAACGTCTATTTTCTTTTCTCTGTCTTCTGCCGAGCGGCGATGACGGGTTGTAAAAGACAATGACAGCGATGAGTTAACTGAAAAGGTCGCTGAGGGTGCAGTGCGGTCTTAAAGTATCTGACAGGGACCTAGGCAAGCCAGGCCCGTGAAACCCCAGCCATGTCCGGGTAAGCTAATCCACTTTTGAAATCATTTACTGGCAAATAGGGCAGTCAGGTGTTGAGAGCGGCTCTTGCCTAAAGACCTCCCACTTATTGGCCGTTGCCGTCACTTTGAATGTGCTCGAATTGATTGACTGCAGGCTTACGACAGCTACCTGGGGCCGCTAACGGATCAGCCGGGTTTCCGAGTGGGACTCATCCTCGACCGGCCAAAGTCCCGAGGTCGAGTCACTCTGCAAAGTAGAGATCCGAACAACTCCCCACTCATAGACCCGCATCTACTCGAGCACCCTGACGACATCAAGGCCATGGCTTGGGGTGCGTAGTTGTTTTGCAGTACATACACATTTTCCATTTTTTTTCAAATTTTACTTTCCATGGTTTACTGATTTTGATTTCGTATGCAAGAAGTGGCTAGCACTGAAGGATCCCCAATAACACACCAGCGGAAAGAGGCGTGATAACAGTTTGCTATGCTGCAGCGATCCGGCACTTTTTATTCCTTTCCGACAAAAAATACGCCGCAGTGCGCTGCCCATACGGACGAAAATCTTATGGCGAGGGAAAATAAAAAAAAAGATTCCTGAATTTTATGCTTTTCTGGATGCTAGATCGTAATCCCAACATTCGTCCTCGGTATTGATGATCGCAACATAACATGCAATGTGTATTGGTTAGCGAGTTAGTGGGTCCCAGAATGTAATTACCACTCGCAGGGCGAAGAAGATGACGGGACAAGCGGTGACTTTCAACTGAATATTTATTTTCATAAGCTGCCCGTTATACACCTTACCATCTGGTCCAAATGAACGACACGCAAAAAATGCGGCACAATAAAAACAGAGCGCCACCCCATCAAGTTTATTCGCTTTGCGCGAAAGATACCAATACTACGGTCTAGCATAATATCGATGTCACACCAGACAATTAGTCCTGGTAGACATAAATCGCAAGTATCTTCATGATTTCTGCTGTGGGAGCGCCCGCCATGGTGTGAGGAACAACCTTTTCGGACACGCATTCAGACGACATGCATGCACTGCCGAAGGGTGGTAAGCATAACAAGGCTGGTGCGTGGGACATTAGTAGCAGCGTAAAAATACCGCGCGAGTACCAAACAGGCAGACGAGAATAGGGATTGTATTGCGTCCCCCTCTCGTTTTACCCCCATTCGTGCTATCGTCTACAAAAATCACAGTTATGTTCTATATGGCCGATTAATAATATATCCACATATCTGCGTAACAGCAATATACGTCACATACGCAATAGTAATTTGAGACGCAGGCAAACCCTTAGTCAGTGCAGCAGAGATAATTTAAATTATGGTTTTAGAAGTGGTTATATAGAGCTTTCTTTTGGCGAAGAACTATTTCAACTGGATTAGCTTCACTTTTCTACGCTGAACCCGAAAGCATTACGATGCGGAAATGCCAAATAGTTGTCTGCCAAAAGCTTTCCCGCATACTTAATGAAGACGGTGAAACAAAGCAATAGAGGGAAGAAGGAAAAATTAGGAAAAAGCTATGAAAAATTCAGGGAAGAAGCAAGGAAGAAGGAAGGAAACGGATGGACGGGCGGAGGGACAGACTTAAATCTCTCACCCTGAATCTCGCACCCGAGCTTACGCAGTCATAAAGCGTTTCGTGATTGGGCAAGATAAAAAAATTGGCCGCCCCCCGCCCGGCGAAAGTGGATATCCAGCGAAGCTTTTTTAAACCACTACACATGCTGTTGTGGAAGGGTATGAAATGTTCCTCGTAGTCTCGTCGGGTTTTCAATTGCGCTCGGCTTCTCTGGCGGCAAGCCTGACCCTACTGCGCTCTCCCTCGAATGACTTCAGCCCCCCGTTTCGCGAGCAGCTGCAAACGTAGTATTTACCAGGAACACATAGGGGGGTCCCATTGTTCACAGGTGCCTTATCATCCATCGTGCGGTTTCGATGCTTTTTCTATTGTTTTATGAATGAATACTGAATTCTATGCTGTACGCCTGATTGCGAAGAAAGATTGCGTTGAGCTTTGGCGGCAAATGCTGGTCTTCCTGCCTTGCCTGACGCATGCTCTCAGCGTCTCGGGCTGAGATTTGCTGAGTCCTGCCTAGGTTTTTCGTTTACGACACAAAATTTTCCCACCAACGAGAGGTTAACCGCTTCGCTGTAAAAAATCAATGGGCCCCGCCAACGCGGCGGAAGTGTCATGTTGGCCCCGGCTGTGTCTCTTGCACACAGATTGCTGTGTCCCTCGGATCCAAAGGGAGGGTAGGGAGCAGGGGGGTACGGCTGACTGTGGTTGTTCGTCGGCGCCTTGCAAGTAGGTTGGAGGTAGTGATGGCTGGAGGGAGGGGAGAGGTGTCAACTGCGGCAGTTTGTTCCATGGTAAACCCTCAGCAATTGCAGCGGCGCAATGTGGGATTACTGTTTCCCTAGCTGGAAGTACATCAGAAGCTCAACGATTGAGGCTGCATTTCGCGAATCAGGTCATTGGAAAGGTCGTGTTTGACTTAGGAGTTGAGATACCGGGGCTCTAGCACATGACACCGCTGTGGATCTCCACTCAAAAGTAAGAATTGCGACGATCCTATGTATTTAAGGAAGCAGGCTATGAAAAGTAACCCTCAGAAGCCGCAGTAGCGCCACCTCGAGTGCTACGTCCCATCAAGACAAGGCTGCGATGTTTTGCAGAAGGCTGTAGACTGGGCTAGTTCGTAATCATAGTGGTGAAATGTAGCGCAGAAGCACAGGGGACGGAAAGATTACACACGGACGAGCGCTCATCCGTGTGTATTCTTTCCGTTCCCTGTGTTTCTTCTTGCGCTGCATTTGACCACTTTGCAGAAGGCCCACTTTTGAGTGCAGAAAACCATGTGAGGGTGCCCGCGGAACGAAAAAGTTCATGGTGGCTGCCAAGCCGCCCAGTGTACCCACGACGCTGAATATTCTCTGCGTACACCATGTTCACTTGCGTCAGATAACGTATCACCGCCCACGTGGAGATTATAATGCATGCAGTGCCCCGTGACACGATAGCAATGCCCCTGTTCAGATTTTCAGGGGCAGTATGAAAGGCGTCAGTTGCTGTGGTTGCCCAAAAGGTTGCTGGAATGTGGCCTACATTTATATTTTATTTCTTAAAATATCCTTACCTGACTTATCATGTTAAATTGACTGAAGAATACTTTTTTGTCCAAGGCTTTCATATTACATTTGGCTGATGCGTATCCAGATGAGGATACTAATGAGAACGGCGGTGTATTCGTGTCACTTGGGTCACGCAAAGATATGCACTCGTCACTATACAGTTGGCCAATTTGTTCGCTAAAGACCTAGCTATCGAGTGCCACAAACGCAGTTACATGACAAAAAAAAACAGGAATGCCTTGTTCCAGCAATCCTCGAGGCGTGCAGTAATTTCAGTTATCAAAAGAACACATGTATTCGAGTCAACGAAATAAACTCAGCGAAGGTGCGTGGGCTAGAAGCTGAAAAGGGCTGCCTGTGCATTGCAGGTACCAAGAAATTTGTGGACAGCATGCTGAGCACGGACGCCATGCGGAGCATCGGCGCCCGGGCCTCGCACGTCCCGTTTCCAGCGTGTACCTATGCGGGAGCCTTGTGGAGCTGTTGAGTACATCGAATGCCTGTACCGACACGTGGCGCACATGTCTTGGCACACGTGCTGCACGGCCCCGATGGGCTCCCACCCGGAAGCGGTAGTGGACGAACGTCTCAGGCAAGTGCAGTCAGGATAGCTTAATGGCGATTCTTTTGCTGGGGTCTTCCAAGCCATTGGTACATGTTGCTTGTGTGTTGGGCGGATGTGTCCATTGCAGACGCAGTTGAAGGCAAGAATTGGTGCGGAGAAAGTGTAAAGACGTTCAAGCAGGGTCTTCATGGAGAAGAGAGGTCCGCAATTGTGTAAAAACATATAAGGAGATGGCATCGCGGTTCAAGTTCGACGTCTAATCATAAAATGTACAACTAAAATTGTTGAGCTAACGTGTAAAGGGAAAGACCAGCGGTAGCGGCAGCTGCGAAGGCTGGATGTCGTAACGTCGCACCGTCTCATAATTTTTCTTACTTCCCCGTTACATTAAAACTTCGCGCTGCCTTGCTGTCGTTCTATTTCCTTGCCCCGTTTTCTTCCGTTGGGATTAAGAAAGGGCCCGTAAGTCAGACCTCTCGACTTCTAACCTCGTGTGCCTTGCTTCACAGCTCCCTGACATCAATCTAACATGTCCTTGCTTTACTCTTCGCCTACCTATCACGCTATCGTTTTTATAGTCATCCCATTTTATGTTCCAATTTACGCAGTATAACATTTAATCGTTGCTGCACCCCCCATCTTATAATGATCACAACCCTTAGAGAACATCTTGCTGTTCACACCTCGCCACGGCAATTACATGCAGAACTCGGCGTCCGCACTATTGTTCGCTGACTGTTCACGCTGAGATTTTAACTTCTGCTGGTGGATGTTTAATGATCGCGTGGTTCTGCAAGGTATTTCTCATTGTGCAAGCTTCATTAATTCTGCATTGCTGCAGGAAAAAATCACATATTTTATGTGGCAACTGGACATGTTTTTTTTTCACTAGAAATTAGAAATACGCTTATATCTATTGTAATGAATAGATACCGGCTTTAGAAGCATTAAAAATGGCGTTTTAAGTGCCAGAAATAGACAGTAAAAAACGCTTTAGCCCTCTAACGTTGTAAATATGGGCACTATAACTCCTTACTTAAATACCAATAATTTTAAAAGACGACGTGCGCGATCTGTATCTACGACTGGAAAAGAATATAATGTTCCTGTTTATGAAGGCACAAAGGCGCCCATAGTCGTTCAATTGCCCACAAAACTTCTGCGATTCATTGTCTTAATTCAACAAACGCACCATTCCCATTCATGTTCAATGGCCACTGTCGATTGCGCGACCATCGAATATAATGAAACATGGACGGAATATCGTACTTGAGTGCCGAGAATAGTAATTAAAAAAGCACTTATTTATGTCTCATGACGCAATCTGATAACGACACAACAAAACACACCTAAATAATAACTACAAGAGAGCCGACGATTTTTCAAGAAGTTAAGATGACCTTCCATGAGGTCTGTTAGGTACAACTCTTGGACTTTTCTCATGCGCCGTGACATTATCCGAATTCTTCAGGCAAGACATCCCGACACGGGCAAATACACTTCCACACATTTGAAGAGCATTTTTGAAAACCTGTTTGGCAGCCGAACAAATTTTGATCGAAAGGCGTGTTTTATGGAACCCGTCGGCTGTGCAAATTTTAAGGCATAAGGAAACGCAGCTGCTGAATGGTGTTTCGGCGTTGCCTCTTCAAATAAGAATAATCTGTTAACAGAGGCGTGCTCGATGCTGAACCGTTGTGGGGAAAATGAAGTTGGATTTGAGAATGCTTCTATAAACGAAAATACGACTACACGTGTTTGAAGAAGCCTGTTCGTAGAGCGCGCGTACGGTTGTCTAACTCCGGTATTCTGAGTCCCTCCTCTACTCCAGCCTACATTCGTGAAGATCCGTGAAAGCTATTTTTGGATGTAAAAACATTGCGGAATCTTCCACCTACCCGAGGCGAGGAAGCACACAGAGTTGAGGACAGATTCTGAGTACGGCCATAAGAATCACCGCACAAAATTGTGGAAACAATGGCAAACTCACACCATCTCCTGGTTTCTGGATTCAAAATTGCGTCTCTAGTGATTAAAAATCAGCTTGTCATTCCACTGCTGCTAGGGATTTTATTTCTGGGAGTGTGCTGAAGTAGGCGACGAAGTTCAACATTATTTATTTATTTATTTATTTATTTATTTATTTATTTATTTATTTATTTTTATTTTTATTATTTATTTACAGATACCTCAAAGACCCCAATGGGTGGGGTATCGTGGGGTGCCATACCAGTAAATACTGCCCGGTAACGTGAACAACGATCTCAAACTGTTCTCAAATTAAAACTTGAGGTTAATTAGGGTTCATATGGCGCTGATTGTTAAAATCTGCATTTGTAGGCATTTAGGCACGAAAACCAAACGGGCATGTAGCCAAACAGGCATTTAAGGCAGCATAAAAACGCCGAAGAAGCCCTCTTAACCTGTAATTCATGGTAATAAATTAAAGTGGGTGGATATGAGGGCAAGGAACAAAATAGGCATTTCTGCATTTCTCTAAAATCGGGGTCGAGTTATGAACAGCGACTACCTGTCGGGACGTGATGTTTATTCTGCCACGACTTCTTTTCGCTCTGGCTGTGACTGCTGTCGGAAGTAAGCCCGGTTATCTCTGGTTTATCTTTGCAATTTTTTTCCATAGGCATAAATATAGCAGCTTGTTGGGTTGGTGTTGATCAGGTACGATTAGAGTTGTAATGCCATCTTTACGACCTATTCGAACCTTCTAGATAGTTTTGGTAATACCCATGAACCCTGCATCTTGCGTGGTGGCTGGTTTTTACAGCGGTGTCTTTAACTGCACGGAATATTTATTTACTTGCAGTGCCTTATGTCTCGCCGGTTATTCAATCGCATTGCTTACAATGTTGCGTCCGCAATTCGGACACCATATGAAATTGAGGACATGTTAGTATAAATTAAGAAGAAGAAATGGGCGTGGGCAAAGCATGTACTGCTAACGCAAGATAACCGTTGGTAATTAAGGGTCACAGAGTGGATCCCTCGAGATAAGGCAAGCGTGACAGGGGGCAGCAGAACGTTAGATGGGCAGATGAGATCAAGAAGTTTGCGGGGATAAATTGGTCGCAGTTAGCACAGGACCGGGGATAATTTGAGATGCATGGGAGAGGCCTTTGCCCTGCATTGGGCTTACGATGATGATTATGAATAAATTGAAATACATGTAAAACATAATAACCCCCGCATTGGTTTCACCCTCCCAGTGAAACAAAGACATAAGAATTGGTTTTCAATCAATCATTAAAAACGCAACGAACAAAACCATTCTGATTTACGTCGATGATTATGCGCTCCACTTGTGAGACGTTAAGTGCACATAAAACCGTGTTCACGATCGAAGCATGGCCGTTCGTTCACACGGGCACCTGCGACTCGATATCTTAGGGTTCTATCCTGAATTGTTGGAACTCGCCAATGCCACCCGATTGAGGCAGGGAACGCATCTTCTACCAAATTTTGCCTAACGCCGCTGTCTTCGCATACGTATATGCAGGGTCCGTGGTAACGTCACTGGTCTGAGAGTGGCCGACGCCTCCGTGATGCCAGATATCCCGAGTGGAACCACGCATGCGCCCTGCATGATGATCGGGAGTAAGGCGGCGGAAATGATACTGGAGGACAGCGGCCGGACCGAGCATGGAGATGGTGGTGTTCTTGCTCGCGAGGCAAAGACGTCAACAAAACAAGTCGACGTTTCGGGACATGCCGAAGCAGGAATGGGACATTTGCGTACGGAGTTGTGACACTTGCGAGGGTGGAAACAACGCGCACAACCGATAACATGGTTACGTCTTCTGACAATCCGTTCGTTCGCACCTGATGTTCAAGCCCATTTTTAGCAGTCCTGCTAATTTTCTGAACTTGCTTTCGTGCCTAGAGGATGTGACGTTCTATCGAAATTCGAAAACAACAACAACGAGTCACCATAGACACTTGGGATGATGCCATAGGATGTTGCCATAATGAATTGCCCCTCTTTGCTTTGTTTGTATCTTCGCCATGCATGTTGGTAGTTTCTTAATACTCTCAGTTTGTAAGCGTTTCTTGCGTAATTTTTTTCACTCGCTCTACTTGGGATGGTTCTGCGGCCAATATTATAGTACTGTTTTGCCCAATTAGGAGTCGATTCTTTCTCCGTGAGTGCCAACTGCTAGGAGCGAGGTTTTAAAGGAGTACTGACACTAAATTTTTCGCTTTCAGTTTTTATGCTGTAAAGAATACCTATTGGCCCAGTAATTACGAAAATCGAACAGAAAGCCATCAGCCGCCAGCACAGGATTAATTATAGCACGTTTATTGCGACCAGTTTCAAATTCGGTCGCCGCGCGGGAAAATGGCCGTTCGAAGGCCAGCCAGCAAGCGGGCCAGTCTGACGTCACGGTCTCACCCGTGACGTCAGGGGCGTTCGCCGCATCGTCTGCTACGATTGCACATGGTCCTCACTCGCCCGAGCAGTCGACATGTCGTCTGAATCGTCAGACTCGGATGAGTCGCTGCCACCCGACAGACAGAGCAACTTTATTTTGCCAGGCGATTAGGCCGGCGATGTCTTCACCGTCGTCCGTTTTTTTAATATCACTGCGGCTCGAACCGGCGCCGACCGTGATAGCAACAGCTTGTCGCCACTCTTATAATCATCTTATCGCGAGAAAGAAGTTTCCATATGTGAGAACGTAGATGTTAGTGTGTTGAAAAAATGTGCTAGGGGTTGTTATCAGCGCTGAATTTAAAATCGGCGTTCAGATATTTGCCGCGATGGTAAGCCTACGCTGACCGGAAGCGAAGGATCGGTCCGACCCAGCACTGCCGGCACCGCGGTGCGGTGAGCGGCCGAAAGATGGCGCCACCTGCGCGCTAGAATCAAAACGGGCCACGGCAGATGTCTTGGTCACCGATCTCTAAAACGGCAATTATGGCCAAAATAAATGGCGAAAAGTTGTGTAAGGGATGGTCATTCACAGTTGTACAGATACCGGCGATCAAATATTCGCCACGATACTAAGCCTGAAGTTCCCAACACCCAAACTGACCCGAACAACGCCGAGCCCGCTGGCTTGGGCGACAGTTCTTTGCGGCTCCGCCGCGCGCACGAACTCAGTCCAACGTTTAGCGCCTGCATGTCGTCGCGTGGAAAATAATGCATCTTGGCGTCGTCGTCGATTTGCTCGGACAGGCTTCCACGAGCAGTACTTCGCATTCCGCGAGCTTGCCTAGCACAACTTGGGCGAGCTCGGCGACGCGCACCGCCGCGTCGCCGCTGTTCTCGTCGACTTCGCTGTACTGCGCGGTGCCGGCACCCGCGCAGTTTTCGGCACCAGTGCAAGGGAACCCCATGCGCCGGCCACGAACTGAAGAGCAAAGACGTCTGAACAAGCAAAGTGCGCAAAGTTTACAAGCATTGCTCTCACAGCTACACCAGTACGTCTCCTGCCCAAACGAATACCACCGACAACAGCAGCGCAGGATATCGTTTCCGGTTCCGAAAACGACTATATGACGTCACCATGAACCGGCCACACACGCCGGCCGATGTTTCGTCACGCCGAAAGCAATTTCGCTAGTGCTGCTGATTTGTGTAAGCTCACGGCCGGGACAATCAAAACCGATTTTAGATGTTATTCCGGCCTCGGATCGCTGCAAAAATTTCTGTGAAGCATCTGTACAAACTAATGAAGCCAATTATATCATTTTTTAGGCGTCAAAATTTGGTGTCAGCACTCCTTTAGGGTTGTAAACCAGTGCAGCCATGAAATGAGATTTTTAGAAAATCTTAATTTTTAGAAAACAAGTAACAACACTAATCAGTAATCAGACAATCATATCACCGTAGTACACGACGCAAAAAGCAGGCAATTTCGAAAAAATTGGCTTTAATCCACTCTGTGAAGGTGGTTAGAAAGCAAAGCTTTAAATGACACTTACAACAATTGCCCACGCGACCTCACCTGATTTCACTCGCGTGGCTCTACAAAGAGTGAAACTATAGATTTCTGCAGCCAGTTACCTGGAATTCGAGGGGGGGGGGTGTCCCGAACGCAGCAGAGCGTCGGCCACGCCCGGGCAAGAGCGGCGGACGCCGCCGCTCTTCCGTGAGTCGGGCGAAAGGAAACGCAGGTGAGCGTCTTTCGGAGGGTGAGACAGCGGAACCTAGCCATCCTGATGTGCTAGCTTGGGGTACACCACCACCCGACACAGGCGCAGACACCGAAACAATTTGGCATGTGAGCTTAGTGATTCTTATTTACACAGATTTAAACTAGCTAGTTTAGTAAGTTTGAGAATTGCGAGAAAGCTGAGGGAACTTTTATAATCGCTATTTATCAGAACCAGTTGCTACTTTCGCCTTTATGTAATACACCTAGAATCTCGATAAACGGAAAATGGGCTTACGGAATGGCCGCTTAACAACGGAAACAGCTTGCCTGGAATTTGGTTGGTTTGTATTCCAGATAACGTAAAAAAGACTCTCGTGTAATCGGAACTAAAACTTCCGCATCCACCGTGTAAACGGAACCAGAAATGGAACTTCTTGTGAAATACACTGGCATGAGAATCAGCTTTTTACGGTTCCGGCTGTTTCGTTCTTGTTTTTTTTTTTGTTCCTCCATGCTTTTTTAACCTTGTTGGCCTCGTAAGCCTCGTCTCGTAAGTGGTTAGCCGTGTTAGCGCAACGAAATGCAACATCGCAGTTCTTGTTCCAGTCGTTCGGTCTCGATTCTAGACGCCGAGGTTACAGGGCTCACCTCCTGTCGCCTCGTTCGTGCCATCGTTGTGCTATTCGTCCTTCATTACCACGTTGCCGTCTTCTAAATTCGGTGGCTCGTAAGCACTCGCGAAGTTGAGGCCTCTAGCCTCTCGTGAAGATGCAGTTGCAAGACTCAACAAAAATAATTGACGCATTTTGTAGTGCACAGCGACTCATTGTTGCCAAATCAACTTTGTGAATGCTGTGCCTACGCTTCTTGTAGTTTTCTAGCTTTCTGAAAACTATCAGCTACGTCACTTTCTAGTGGTTAGAGTTCCATGAATGCCCTTAGAAGTGTGTACGCACATAAATTTGCACCTTAGAACATCTCTCTCAGTAAACGGAACTCCTGTTAAACGGAACTAATGGTCCCTTGAAGTTCCGTTTATCGAGAGTCTACTGTCTCTTAGAACAGAACCGAATCGGTATTTACAAATTTAGAAAACGGAGTCCCATTCGTGGCAAGCAGTGCGCAAAAGAGCACTTTTCTAGCGGCCAGATGTCTGTATGTGGTTTGTACATTTTGCTTTCCCGCCCTGCAAACCAATCATTAGTGTATGCTTGGCGTGCGACCACTTAATTCCGTAGGTTGCGGGTTACCCTGGAGGTGCTGTCGAACAAGTTAATCAAGCCGTGTGAAAGCAGTGCGCAATGGACGCGAAGCTGCGCCAAAACAGGCCCGAAACACCCGTCGCTAAAGCAGACGACAAAGCCGTACCGCAGACGCCGCCCACGGCGAGCAGGCACTTACGCGCGGGGAACGCTTGGTAAATTCAGCCTACGCTGCGTTAGAACCGTTGGCTGGTAGAGCTCGCAAGCTTTGATTTAAAAGGTTAGCCAAACCTCTCCCGAAAAGGCTTTTTTGGACATATGTTTAATATATGCATAGTACGGTTGCATTTTCTTGTTGCTTGTTCTAGGGCTGCATATACGTCGTCGATTGTATGTTCTAACCGCAGGGGAAAAAAATTCGACCGGTAAAAACGGGAGAGGAAAAGTGTGGTGTCAGGCCTGGTTTTCGGTATGCAAAGGAGTTTGTGTGGCGGCTGTTATATTGACAAAGCGGGACGACGTCTGAATATTCGGCTCCGGGCGCAGCATTCTGATCACCTGCAATAAACCTACTTCTCTCCCTAAGCCTCTCACTGCACACAGTGCCATTGCACGCGGTTATTACACGAGAAGGAAGTTCATTTAAAAGAATTTTAATAAGCGTACTTGGAAAGTCGCGGAAGCATTTTGAATGTGAAAACATCAATAATATATCGCAGCAAGAAATGTTTTATACTTTAGCCAATTGTCTACTAAAGCGCAGCATTCTTAATGCAGTTCCCTCTTCTTATTTTCTCTCCCGCTTCTTCTTTTCTGATTCGTGCACTTCCTCTGGTTAGACACTTTGCACTGTGACTCAATTTGTCAAAATGTTGTATTTTGGAGATTGTGTGAATTGCTCTGCCGCTTTTCAACTGGGCCATGCCACGAACAATGGGGAGTCATGGAAACTTTGTCGTTTATATCGTAGTCTCTCAGCAAAGAAACCCCTTTTTGCCTATGGTCAAACGACACAAGAAGGATGTATGAGATATTGTTTTAATATACCTCTATTCGCCTCGCACACATAAATGGGCTATGGACTGTACCATAGTGAGGGTACGACGGATGACTGGGGCTGTGAAAGCTAGAGTTCTGAAATTTGCAGCTGCCAATGTACAAAAAAATCAATAGCTTTCAGCTCGATAGGTAAAAAAAACGAGGGGTCGTCCCACTAGGCCCACTGACGTATCTAACCGCCTGAGCTGCACCAGACGCGAATGCCCCCATTGGATTCAAGGTTGTTAAGGCGGTGTGCTGTTGATGAGGTTCAACTGAAAGAACACTGCATGGTGATGCAGCGGTGTGGGCGAAGCCAGTGATCCTTGCTGTAATGGACATTTTTTGTGATGAACACGGATGCTTAGTTCGCCCGGTGTATAGCGGTCGGCATTTGTAAAATGCAAGCGGTTACTAAATCTCCCATTAGCTGCAGCAATGCTTAAAAGAACAGACAACCGATTGTTGTGAAAAGAAAAAAAAAGGGCATCACTTAAAATACCTTGAACCAAATTTTTTTCCCTGATAAAGGCTTGGAACGTCGGAAAGCGGACGTTTTAGATAGGCCAACCTTGCGTATGCTGCCAAAACGAGTTCCGGCAACCATGGAGGTGAGCCGTGCGGCAACGTACTTTAAACTGTACGGGATTTGAAAGGCCCTCATATTGTCGGTAAGGGCCCCCTATAGGTATGCTAGTGTGGCCTACATCAAGGGGCTCGTTTTACTGCGCTTCATTAGGAACCGTTGCGTTTTTTTTAACATTTATGTAAAGCTTTACACCATTCCTACATTAGTATCCAGCTGCTTACATGGCCCGAAAAAGTTTTTTCCCTGTGACGCATTTGTGTTTCAAGGCGTTCGCCGTATACCTTAGCGGATCGCGGATTTAACCTACAAAGACCACTTGGGAGTTTTTTCAAATTGTTGCTGTGAAGCTACAAAACAAACGCTAACAAGGCCATCTAAGGCGTGACAATCCTGTTCTTTGGGAGACGTTTTCAAGAAGACCGGGGCATCGCCTTGGTCGAGAAAGTGACAAAACTGCTAACATGCATGAAATAATGATCGGTTGTTATCAGGCTCTTATCAGCGTACTTTTGTATTCATGATATAATTTCTTTCCTGAACGGCTTTGGCATATTCAGCCATGCACACCATCACACCATCAACATCAAGGGGTGTTTAATGCCATTGACGCGGTGGTTATGGATAAAATGTCTTTGTCGTAGCTAATTTGTTTTAAGTGTGATTAAAGGCCAACTGCACTCAAAATTCGACCTCTTGAAAACCCTATTCCCGTATAGTCTTTTTCAGCAGACTGCAGTAGTCTTCAGTAGTCTTTTCCAGCCGACGGGGGCTGCGTGGCAGCCCTCGTCGGCTGGAATGTTACAGGAACGCCATGGCTGTTTATGCGATCCGCCGGCAGGTACAGCGTGGTCTGCGGCGGAGCTTTTTTAAACGCTTCTGACTGATTAACGAGGCGTTTCACAGGGCTACCACTCGTGTCCCAGCTGATTTGGGGGTACTTACTACACATTAAAAATAAATTTGGTCGAGGTGAAATTTGAGTGCAGTTAGCCTTCACATAAGAAACTGCACCATTTTGGTTGTAATCCGTGGTCTCTTTCGAGAATATGACAGTAACATAGAAGAAGGATCTCTGGAAGAAATATGGTCAATGAAGAAGACTGTCCTGGATTGATTTTCTGGGTTTTTCCTATAATAGATTCCACATTCCAGAATAGATTCCTCATTCACCGCTTGTTTCAAAGCTTGGAATGGCATTGTTTAATATTTTTTAACGTAATCATTATGTTGTTAGTTTCATCAGTAACCGTGCGCTTGTACGGAACTTCAGGTACTTGCTTAGAGAGGGAATGACGGCGCTCAAAGCCTCTCGATCGGCGACACGGTTGCACTTCAGCAAAGCGCTGTGATTGTGCCTGTGGTAGGGCTCCTCGGTATTTGTCACCATGAAACGCATGTAGCTATGCCTTCACGTTCTGAATTTCATCCATAATACCGAATTTAGAATACTTTAGGCAAGAATACCGACTTTAGAGTTAATAATGTTCTATGAACAATTCATTTAAATCATTTACGGTTTCTTTTCTTTTTACGTGCCATTGATTGGATACTCATCAATAACAGTGACTTTCACTTCCTGTTTTAATTATTCCCCCCGGGCGTATATAGGCATATCTTAAGCGTTCCGTGCATATTGAATAATTCCTGGCACACGAGTATAAATTTTTCTTGGAACAGGGAATTATTATTTCTGCAATTGCCAGTGCAGCCAACGTCTCTGACGCTGTTGACCACCATATGGGACATATACAACCCAATGGTAGCGGAAAAAGTTAGGATCCGCAGAATAGCGAAAAGCACATGCACGGCTATCGAAGAAACATAAATACGTTCTCGCCTAGTATGAGGCGCCTTAAAAAGCGTGAGGCGATGTCGCACCAAAAAAGCTTCTATAATATCAGAAAGGCGGAAGTAACAGACGGTCTTATCCTATGTTATTGCACTGAAGACAGACCGCGTTGGTGCCCACATGTCTTATCATGCGCGTTACACACACAGTGGTCTCCTAATAGCATTGCGACGCTCAGGGCACAAGTGGCTCTGTAATAATAGGAAACATCCTTCCAGTTCACTATGCTAAGAAGGTGCTTAAACAACGAACATCCCAGAACCGCGTGGGATCATTATCATTACGTCCCATGAGTTTTGGCACCCCTCTCGAACGGTGTATACAAACTCTACTCTCCATTGAAGGTGCTTTTTTAGAAAAAAAACCGCATCTATCAGATAATCCCTTCGTATTGCTAACTCACACTTTATACATTCGGCTGAATTTCGGTTTTACTGCGAATCAGTATACTCAGACCAACGAAGGAAATCTTCGGGTCCGCGTCAGCACAACTGGCTACACAAGCATACATCCCAGACTACTACTGACTACTGGCTACACCCTGGGTACACAAATAAACTTGTTGCACCGCCACGGATCGAACCTGGGCCAGCGTAGAGAAGAGGAGCGAGAGCCCATCGTTTTTCTGACTACGCTAGGCCCAGAAGTGTACAAGGAGGCGGAGGAGACGTGTTTTCTTTGGATACAGCGTCTGGGGACGGGGAGGGCGCTCTTTGGCGGGGACTCATGACACTACAGTGAGGGGGAACCAGTGAGAGACCTGAAGTCACAAGACGTGGATGTAACCCTATCCTCAACCCTTCGAAAGAAGATAAAAGAGTTAGGTGCTGGCAGTTAGACGCCGGCACGTGCTGCACCATGAAAAGCAATAAAAAAAAAGAACAGAACTCCCCGCTCGCTCCATTTCAGGCAGGGGACGCGTGAGCACTGCCGGAGGCGGGAAATTCGGAATTGCGTTGGCCCAAACCTCCATTCAATTCATCAAAACAGGAGTGAGACAGTGATGAGGCGGAGAGCGTGAATGAGTGGTGTAGCAGTGAGCGGATGCCCCACGCGTGTTAAATCAAGGGACGCCGCATGGATAATCATTGTGGGTGTCGTTTACAGTGATCCCAGTGCAACCAACCACCTTCACAGCGTGGATTGGAGGAATTTTTTTTAAATGTCCAATGCACCAAGCATCCAATCATGCATTGAGTGGAGGAGCTGCCCCTGCCGTCTCTTGTCACGTAAGCCACGTGGCGTTCCTAACTTTGGAACGTTCGAACGTTACGTTGCAAACTGAAAATGAAGAGCGCCTAATACGAAACCCTAGGGCAGTGCAGCGTCCGGAATCGCGTTCCCACAGTTCCATCAAAGTTTGGATTCTTGCACTCGCGTTCATTCTCTAAAAAAAGGTGGTAGCATTTACTAATCTAACACTAGCCAGTTACTGGTCACAGCATCCACTAGGTACTTGGTAACCGGAGGTAGTACGCTACCCTAGTAACATTTACTAACTGAAGCATTTAGTATGCACCACTACCTCCAGTAGGAATGTCAAGTCAGCAACATTCCCTTAGCTGCATGCTTTTACTAACTGGCTGTGCATACCCTAGTAAAAACCGCGACCCTACTTGTGAGTACCCACTACACCTTTTTGCGCACTTTTTGGCCGAAGAAGGTGTAAAAATCTTGTCCCATGGCAAACACCTTTAAAAGGTCGTATGAATAAAACAGGGAGTAAGGATGAAAAAAGGGTGGGCTTGTGGACATCGTAAAATAAGGGTGTAAGGCTGCCTAAACCCCTTAAAGTAAAGGTGTGGAAGCGCAGCTACTCGTGACAAGGTGTACTTACTGAGCGCACAGCACGACATACATACTTTTTTTCGCACCAAAAGAATTATTTGCAGGACTATATGCAGCTAGGGCCACCTCAAGTAACTGTAGAGGATTCATAGAACACAAGAGCACCTTCACGCATACAGAAAAATACACGCGTCCCGGAATTACGCGGGCCAAGAGTCGGCTTGTTCTGCCTGGATGTGTAAACCAGTCACGTTGTAATACCTAGCAAAGCCACAGTGTGTTGGCGATGATTGTACTAGAGTGTCAAGTGGGGGACAGCGCCTTTTGTGCACAGCTTGAAGGAAACGGGATGGAAGTAAATGGATGTGAGTGGAGGTTCTAGGTGACAATCGTTAGTGAGTAGAAGTGGGCTCCTGTGCTGCCCCGTTCCACCCCTTAAACTGAGTCCCATCTCCTCTCCTCTTTTACCTCGAATTCCGAAAGGCCTCGCAAACCCTGCGCCAGTACATTACGGAGCTCGGAGTCTGAATCACGCTAGTGAATGGCGGCCACCGCCCACTGCGCCGTCTGAACGAAATGTCTCCACGCCGGCCGAGGGCGTTCAGCTCATTCAACAACATTGACTCTTGCCCTTTACAGCGATAGGCGAACGATGACATGTACGCAGTCGCGGTGGTCCGGGCTTCCCGTGGCTGCATCCAAGAACCTGATGTTGTCCCAGGACACCTGCCAGTCCGTGTCAATGGAGCACTGCAGCTCGTCCCAGAAATATAACGCCGTATTGCACTCTAGAAAAAAACGCCCGGGCGTCTCCCGCCTTCCACACAGCAGACAGTTGGCTCCTCCAGGAAGGACGAAACCTCGCTCCTCTGCTCTTGCCTTAGTATGTATAAGCCCTGTGTGCAAGCAGAAGAAACCTATCGAACTCGTTGAACGGAGAGCTCCCGAACACGCCCCTGGACGTCACTTTTCAGGCGTCCTAGATGTGGTGAGTGGTACGCGGGAGGTGGAAGGATCTGCTTCACGAGGTCCCAATACAGCTTCCTCAGTTTCGCTGCGCCCACGAGAAATGTTCCTGCAAGAGGGCTGCTATCCCCGCCACATCTCTGTAAGAGCCTGTGGCACGGTCAACATGTGTAGGCTCGCTATTGGTATTAGCGAAGGGTCCAGATTAGAGGCGCCTACACTTTGGAGAGCCGCCTGGAGGAAGGCCTTACGGCGATCGCAGAAGAACACGCATCGTTGCGCTGTCAGCTTAAGCTCCACGTTAACAAGTCCAGGACCCTCAGCCTCCGCTCTCCGCGAAAATGTCGGTGCGGTGCGCAGGCTCATGCGTGGAGGGCCAGAGAAACCCTGCGAACATCCTGTGAAGCTCAAAAACTGAGCCTGCGTCGATGGTAGCGACTCAGGCTGCGTACTAGATGACCGGATGAAGCACGGTATTACAGACATGTGGCCTTGAGAAGAAGGCTATCCCTCGTATTCTGAGCCTCTTCTCCACTCGAGCTTCCACCCGAGGAGATACTTGCAGAGCAATTGTGCAATGTAAATAGATGGCAATATCCTCCCCTCAGCCGAGTGGAGGGAGCAAATAGAGTGGAGAAGGAACTCAGAATACGGCCTTATGCGTCGCGCTCTCCAACATTCCAATTTGCTTTCAGCGGTTGCCAGTTTTGACTGCCAACGGGGGGCAATGACAGAGCCGTTGTCTTGAGTGACCCCGTGGTAGCAGGTGATGGCGTCCCTGCATCGAACTCCGTAAGGTGGTAATGGTTTACTGAGCCATTCGCCCAGCCATGCTTCCTCTGACTTCGACAGATGAGCTGAGCACCCGAGAAGCGACAGAATGATTTCGCAGGCACGATGAGGAGCATCAGCAGAAAGGCATGGTGTTTAATACGCACACGTCACACTCAAACCAGAAATGAATTGAGCCATAAAACCAAGGTGATGCACAGGGAGAGTGAGTACATACTTACTCACCTGACAAATAGATCTTCTCTACTTGTTTTTATAACCACCAGAGGAAAGTCTTCTGATAGAGTCGGTGGGTTTGTCGCAAAATATCAAATATTTTAGCGATCATTTTGAAATTTTGTTTTTTAATGTGAGCCCAAACAAGTAAGCATGCTGCTTTGCAACAGCTTTTAATCGTAAAATGGACTGGAAAATGTGCTGTAGTTTTTGCGTTCGGCATGGAGGTTTTCAACTTAAAGAAATGTTAGTATGAAATAACGTTAGTTACAAACAAGCAGCAGTTACTAAGTGCACGGTCTAGACTACTAACGACATCATTTGGGGTCCATACTTAGTGGCAGAACCTACCTATCCTTCGACGTAGTAGTAAAGTTCGTAAGAAGTTAGGATTAGTAAATGCAGCCGTTACTACCCTTTACTAGCATTTTTTTAAGAGTGTTGATGCAACTTTTTGAGCTGTCGTACGTACAAGCCCATGTTGTTTGTGGGCGCCCTTACAATGTTGAGCAAGCAGCACCGCCGCTTGCATCAGCGGTAACTATAGGCGTTGTAGTGACTAGTAAAAGCAACATTTGGGGCAGTTGGTTCGGCAGGCGCAGAAAAAACGCGGACACGCGAAGAAAACAAACAAAACGTGTTCGTTGTTTCCCTTGTCCGCTTTTTTTTCGTAGCTTTGAACCCTTTTTGTAGCTTTCGGTGTAATGTCAGCTTCGCGGAAATGCTCTTGCCAGTTTAGCGCAGATTAGCGGATGGGAGCGACATTTTTGTCATTTTAACAGCAGAGCAGTTTAAGCTTGTAGTTCCACATTCGAGCGTTACAGCTTGAGTGCACGTGAGCGTGCGCCTCTGAGGAGCGCCTGGCCTTGTGCAGGCTTGCGCGGGGGCTTGCGCCATGTGAGGAGCTTGCTAGAAAATAGCAAGAAAAACGTACCGAGTGCACGTCAGCGTGCGCCACGTGAAGAGCGCCCGGCGTCGGCCCTCTCGGAAGGTAAAACTCTGCCTAGCCTTCGTGGCGTGATCTCTCGCGTGCTTCTCTCCCCTGAAGAAACAGGAGCTTGCATGTCGTCGAGTTGGTGCAACATTCTGAAGAAACAATAGCGCAAAAGCACAAAGGTTTACAATAGGAACCTTTGCTTCTTCCCAAAAAAAGTAGTTGAAAGTTAGCGCCCGCCTGTTGTACTGTGTTCCTTCGTCCCGTCTTTCGCGCTATTGTTTCTTCAGTAGGCTGTTCTCATCGTCAGTTCACGTGAGTTTGCACCTGAAGTGGGGAGCATGGATGGCGAGTTGGGGTTACAGACGCCGAGTTCGCGAAGCTGGTTGTCGCGGGTTCTAGCGCGTGCTAACGCGGTCCACTTCTGGGAGATATTTGAAAGCCTGCGAACAGAACGATCCTGGCCTCCCAGACATGTGGAATTTTCAGCGACAAGTTTGGAAATCCGTGTGAGGTGCATCAGACGGGTTTACGGCGAAGTGATAGAGGACGCCAGTGCTCTCCTTTTTCCCCATCCTTGTACCCCTAGTGTAAGATGCACCATTTAGGAAAATTATTTTAATAAATACATGTGAATTCTCTGCAATATTTCCCTAAATAAATATGGTTTCGTAGCTTTTAAGTCGATTTACAGGCGAGACACGGAAAATCAACACGTTTAATTACCGGTTTGCATTGCACCGGAAGTGCTCCGGCTTGCACCCGCCTTGGGAGGGAATATTGCGGAAGAGGTATACGACGAGAGGCGGTAAAAGAGAAGGTAACAGGCCAACTTCATCTGAAGAGCTGTAGCACGGCAGACGAGGCGCCTCTGAGATGAACGAGTGTACGGCGTGGCACACATCCCTATATCAGTGGCCCAGGTTTATATTCCCGAAAGCAAAAAAGCACATGAGAGATCGGCAGTCGTAGGCGGCGCGGGTGTTGTCTACAGCAGGCCACTTGTTCTGTTTTTATGACGCTAACATCGTCGTCCTGTAAGTCCGCTGGGGAAGGAGGACTGCCAAAGTTTTCTTACCCTTATGACTGGCCAAGTCCTTGGATACGGCATGATGCAGTCTCCAAGGCACATCATCATCATTCGCAGCAGCTGCACGCCCCGCACGCGACGACCGCGCACGCTCTGCTGTGCGATACTTACTCTCCCAATCGAGCGCCTTAGACTTGAACTAAAAAATTCAGTTCTTCTTTCATTCGGTGCTAGCTGCCTTGGCAAAGCAAGCAAAGAAATTCCTCGCAAAAGTAGTTTAGCCGGGGTCTACCACCCCTCTCTGTGCATTCAGGAACTGACCATTACTCTCCAGTATCCTTCAAATGAACATCACCTCGTGACCACCTCTCCCCTCCCCTTTCTCCCTTCTTCCCCTTCCGGCCCCTGGGGCCCTCCTTGTGTGAATAAAAGACTTTCTCTCACTCACTCCTCCTTCACGAATTTATCACGGCTACCGGAAGACTCATATGCTAGCGGAATCGTCCAGTCATTTATCTGGCCCCGCCCCTAAGGAGTGTAGTTTTTTATCATTATATTCAAGTTCTAAAGAACACTTTTAAATTATTAGACAAACCTCAAGCCTTTGCCGATCCCCCTCAGTGGCCACGTGCCATTACAAATGGAGAAGAAGAAGAAGAACAAGAACAGGCAAGCTCTGCACGAAGGGCGTTTCAGCAAGATGGACGGAAACAAAGGTCAGTAAAATCTTCCGCGGAATTGTTATTTCCCGCCCATACCCGTCGTGAACCTTAACTTATCGCTACCCCAAAGGGGGTTTGATGCACTGGCAAGAGACCCCCGGGTGTTTTTTCTACATTTCAATGAACGTAAAAAAATTGTTCGCTATCCCTGGCGCCTAAGGCTGTCCCTTTGTTAATGACTTTCATTTCCTCATAACGAGGCTTTCAGAGCTCGTTCCCGGCGAAGCCTAAGGGGAGTAGTGCCACTTATTATTCCCTGTGCCCTGAGATTGTTTCCCGGCGGGTAACGGATAGGCCGTTCTTCTAAACCTTGGAACAATATACGCCGTTCGTTTGAACAGTCGCGGTATTCCGTTGTGGGACTGCTAAAAGAAGTGCGCCATTCGGCCTCTGTGGCCTCGAGCTTGAGTTCTTCATGGGTACTGGTTCTAGCAGCCTTGGTTCAATAGCCAGCAGGTCTAATTTTTTAATTTTTGTAACGCTTTCTGAGATAAATTTCCCAGGTTGTTTTCTATTGCAACAATAATTTCGTGTCCGATATGCCTTGGTCCAGGTACGGTGCGTAGGGTACAGTGCCGTCAAATAAACGTTCTGCATCAGGCAGTAAGTGGCAGGCTTGTACCTACATGGGAACGCAATATCGCGCCTGTCTCCCAGCCAGCCATAAAGTTCCGGACTTGTCTCCGTATGCTTCGTTGTACTTTGCAATGTCGGAAAGTGCCGTTGCGTTCGACTTGCCACAAATGAGCCACTTCGTCAAGCTTCTTTTAGATGCGACGCTGAGAGCATCTCTTGTCGGCGGCCCTGTCCTTCCTGCGTGCGTCCGTCGTCGTCGGCGTCCGCACTCTCCTCCGCTCACCCCCTCTCCTCTCCGATAGCGAACGCTCTCTCGCGAGGGGCATTGGATTGGATTGTCTTGGCTTGGCTTGGCTTGGCTTGGATTGGATTAGATTGGATTTGGATTGGTTTAGATTGGATTTGGATTGGATTGGATTAAAGTGGATTGTGTTGGATTGTGTTGCGTCATAGCCGCGGCAGACGCACTGGCGCCGGCGCGTGCCCAGGTGAGAGCGAGCACTCTCTCTCAACATCTGCGGGTCTGCGGCCCAGCGCGCTCTTCCGCCGGTGGGCGGCGCTGCGCGCGGTGCTGCGCATGTGCAGTACTCTCTCTCTCAGCGGTCTCCTGTCCTTCGGTCGCGCTGCGCATATGACCTGTGTGCCGCTCTCCGGCGGCCTTTCGGTCGACGGTTGCTCTCCGCTTGCGCTTGAACCCCCCTCAGCATCGCACCACACCAGGGTTCCCGCGAGGGGAGGTGGGCGTAATTTTATTTTTTGGTCCAGTAAAAAAATTGTTCCCGGCCGTTTGTCATGGTCCCGTAGATTGGTAAAGCCTGTTTTTTTTTAATCTTCATCATGACGATCACATATTTCGCTGTTTCGAACGGCGCCTGTTAACCGCAATAACTTCACGCTACCGGCGTTCTTACCGGCCGATAGCCGCACGGAATGCGTTCCTTAGCGTTGCCACATGCAGTTGCAATGACCGCTGCATTGCCCCACCGTACTTTACAGCAGCTTGCTTGCCATCTTTTACAATCGTGTGTTGCGCTTCATCCCACCTGGAAAATGCTCTTACTTGAGCATTGTGGCCCAGCCAGGCATCGACGTCTTCACCGCGAAGCCCGGCACAAAGCGGGCGTTCGCAGTGGCGGCGGGTGGCAGCAAATGCCAGAGGCGCAGCAGGGGAGGCGCCAGCTGGGTTGCTTCTGGCCTCACGCTGCATTGCTGTTGAAGGCAATCGCCTTCAACAACGGAGCTAGAGGGGTGAGCTTGGAAGTCGTTGTGGATGGAATCGAGGTCCTCCTTAACCACCTGTAAGGCCCTTGAGTAACTGGTGAAGCCGGATGGACGTTTATTTGGCGGTGCAGCCGTATCCGAGCACCGATCCAAGAAGCGATTGCGATGATGTAAGAGAGAAAAGGATGAGGTGGATGTTGATGAGGATGATTATGCCATCCAGAGTATGAAATACAGGAGAATGCCAACATGTAGAAGCAGGCCCCATCAGTAAATTCGATATCCAGGCCGTGGTGGGGCGACATACACGCTCACAGTATTTTTGGGTTATTTTATGACGAACATGGGATTTTAAAGTATAAATTTTGAGATGTTCACCTGCTCACGGCGTGGTGGGCCTGAAATACAGAGAAACAATAATTAAGCCGTCTATTGCGATAAGTAATGCAAGTATATCAATTTGACAATTTGACAATTGGCCATTCGACAATTTTTTTCGATTACTAGTTGCCATAAATGGTGGCTCGGCGTCCAGCCAGCTAGGGTTGTGGACTACCTTCAAATATTACTTAGTCACAAAAAATCCCACATAGACGTTGTCTGAGCGGTGTTTTGAGTGACGCCCGTCGGCATGCTTCCTGTTCAAGCGTTTCCTCCCACATAAAACTATGGCCACCGCTTTAGTTTTTATTTTTACACACTCTCTTAAAGCAACCAAATAAGAGATTGCGGGCTGTAATATGTGCTATAACACAATTGTTCATGCATTAGTAACGTTCTGAACCTTGTTTTGAAAGCTCTTCTTTCCAGCCGATGCTAAATGGTTGGCTCTGGACGCATTTTATTATAAATGCAGAGGGCTGTAAAATAGAAACAGAAAAAAAAACCCTGCAGGGTGGTGTAATATGCGTTCCTCCTTGACCGCGTCTTCATTTTTCGACGAGCGATGAAAAAGTTGCAGAGATCAGCGTTATCAGCAGTCTTGCATCTGACGCTGTCAGCCTATATCCGTTCTTCATTACCAGCTGGAGTCTGCTCGGTATGGGGAAACTTGTGGCTTTCTAAACACGCACGTTGCAATTTTGATGTGTCGCATACAGTGGACAGAAAAATCGCGTTTGCGTAGCACATAATGTTAAGCGCGCCCATTTACAAATCGCAAAATAATACCTGGTACGTACAGTGAAGTTTCAAAACGCTCAGACCCAGTGATGACGCCTTGGTAGGTAGCACGTAGTTTTTCCCGAGGTGGAGCATAAGGCTATTTTATGTATGCTTTTTTTTCGTGTTTTGTACTTTGCATGACATAGTTCATTGGCCGCATATTCGACATGACAATTTTTGGCCGTCCTTAGTTCTTGATTTTGTGAGACTTTCTGAGGTTTGCTGCACTACGTTTGCCTTGTTACTGGCTTAATCGTTTACCTGCCTTTACTATGCTTGCCGCAGATTAGAACCTTACGTAGCACCTAATTACTCAGTGACAAACTTCACTTTTGTGGCACTCTTTCTGTCTGGCGCGGCTTCGAGCAAGTCGTAACTTGTAACGTTAGGATAATCTGCGTTTTTTCTAACACATTTTGCTAACGACGCATCTGGATCGGAAACGAGCGGTATATGCGGAAAACTGAAACTTGCAAAGGCAAGTATTGGCGAGTGCGGGGCTAGCGCCTTCTGCTTCAGGCAGGCCTAGCTGCTCTCTGCGAACTGCCTGTGACGTTTTCATGAGGTGGATCAACTTACTTGCTGAGTAGTTGACCTCGTCGTGGAAATATGTTTCTCTTAGAAGGCATACTGCAGTAACGAATGCTTTGCCCTATTTCTTACAGGCTTGACGTCATTGCTCTCTATGCGCTACATTTGAGGTGTTGGCGTTGTCGTACACCTTGCACCTCCTCCAGCATGCATTAGCATGAAAATGATGTGAATATATGCCTTAATATTGGAAACTTACCTGTCCCGTGCGAATGGCCGATTAATGAACACCAGTGGGGCGAGCCTCACAGGTGGCCGACACTTTTCGACAGAGGACACGGCTACATGTTACACTGAGAGTACACGGCTAAGGATAAAGAAGCGCAGGGTGCAAACTTATACGGACAGCGATTTCGCCTTATAACATTACTTGTAGAAGATGTTTTCTTTTTACCATAGGAGCAGGCGCAAGAAATGTGACAACACGGGTTTTCTCCCGGATTCGGACGGTATATTTAAGGCAATTGCCTTACCATCATTTGATATTTTGTTTAAGCAAATCGTCATGCTAGACTATATTTATGGGGTACGGATTACCAAACTCTCAATGTTAAACATACACCTCTGCGGCCCGTACCTCATTGTATGACGCCAGCTGGGGTCCATACCCATTACTGAATGGCTGGAAGGCCGTATTATAAACAAGCTATTTTCAATGAATTGCGTAAAAAAATGTTCTCTACAACTACGCGGAAAGATTTGCGTGCTGCCATTCTAGCATTACAACGTTACTGAAGTATGTATGTGTGTGCGGTGACCATTTCGCTTCGTTCTTTGGTTTGTAATTGCTTCTTGTTGGTGAGAAAATTGTTAATGTAGTTTTAGCCAATGTTTATTTATTGTATTTTTGTTTGTTTCTGTGTTGGTTCTTGTTTGTCTTTTTTCTCCCTTTTCGTTTGTTCTTTGTTTTTTTCTTTTTCTGTGTGTTCAGTTATCGCTATCAACGAGTGCTTTTGACAGTAGTGATGGCCGCTGCTGCCGAGCGACTCCACACAAGCCCAGCTGCCGGCCTTGGCGGGCTCATTTACCTCTCTACATTTGATCATCAACAAATTATTATTAAATATTTTTCTTCCCCCCGTGTATACCGCAATAAACACAAGGGACGAATAAGACGCTCCGCTGATAACCGACTTGAAGTTTACAGACAATCCATGCTTTCTCGCTCGACATGCATTGCTGATAACTCGGCTACTCGTCTGCCTCCGCCAGGACCAACCATTTGACCGACTGACACACAAAAAAACAGCAGTGTTTTCTAAAAGGGCCCAAGAATTTTTGTTCGTTCACGTTTCAGTTTCTTAGTTCTTTTTTCTGTTTTACAATTTTTCTGCCTCAGTACGCCATTTTTGCCTTTTTCTCGCGGTTCGTCAGAGATCTCGACCCCCCTCCTCTTGACGTTATTTTCCTCCCCGCAAAACTTGTACCGCGACTACCCTTTACTCTTGAATTTCAAAGTCCCCCCATATCTTTTTTTACGCTGTGGGTAACTTTTGATGCCCCACCTCGGAGTAGCTGTAAATGAAACATTTCGTACTTATTGCTACTTTTCGGTTTCTATTCATTTTTTTTTTTTTTAGCGCCCCGTTTGTGGGCGTTTGTCCTTTGCTGTCCACGGGATCATCGGAATATTTCACGAGTGGCTGCCAAGTACGGCCACTTTGGGTAGATATTTGAGTCAGCTTGTCGAGAGCTTGTTCTCAGTTTTTTCTTTTTGCTTTGTTAGGGTCCTGACTTTATACAGAGATAGTAGTCACAAAAATCGTGGGCAGTATTCAAGGAACGACAGGCAGGAAAGCATGTGAGGAGGCGGTCAGGGACGCAGGCATTGTTGTGATGTGGTAGCCCAAGAGGAACAAACTCTTGAAACCTCAGAGAAGCATGCGCCACTCTGGCAATAATCGCAGTTCCTTGGTTGCCAGAAACGGTAGGTGGTGAGGCTACCAGTATGCAGGTTGCCGGGCTTTTATTTTATGTAGAAGCACTCTGTCACTTAATACGCAAACTAATAATCTTCCTTATTAACACAGAATAACTCGTTTTGCGCCTCTCCTGCCTCTGGGACCGTTTTCTTACACGGTTTTTAAACATCCAGGCACAGAGCGGCCGACGCAAGGCGCACTAAGCAGCACACCAAGCAGCGCCAGCAAGCCGCCGTGGCGGCCGCCCGGGCATACCCCGAGCCCGAGACAGAACTGAAGAAGACTTCGCTAGCTTCCGGGACCGCCACCGGAAATTCTATGATGAACTCCGGCGCTCGGTGAGTCCCTGATAAGGCAGACGGTGAAAAAATACACGCAGTTCATCTTTGCTAGAACACAATAAGTGCGTTAGCCGTAATAACACTGCACTAAATGTATTTGGGCGCGAACACTTTGTACATAAACACAAATATCGAATGGTTTACGACGCTCCTTTCAACTTGCTTGAGTGATTATGAGCCTTAACGCGACGACGGTTCCAGGCGATTAGGCGTAGCGTAGTGGAACCTTCGGAATAATTTTGACAACCCTGGGATCTTTAACGTGCGCGAAATATCGAACACACGGGCGTGTCCTCTCTTCGCCTCCATTTTTCCCACCTGCTTCGGAAGGGCAACTACACACACGCACACGCGCACACGCACACACACACACGCACACACACGCATGCACGCACGCACGCGCACACGCACACACACACACACACGCACACGACACCACACACCAGCACACACGCACAAAGCACACCACACCACGTGCACACGCACACACAGCACACACACGCACACACACACAGCACACACACGCACACACACGCACACACACACGCAACCACACACACCCACACCCACGCACGCACCCCACACATACACACTCGCGCGAACACACACGCAAATGCACACACACGCAAATGCACACAACACGCAGCACACACATGCACACCGCCCACACACAACGCACGCATGCACCACGCACGCACACCACACGCACACACGAACGCACAAACGCATGCACGCACGCAGCCCCACCCACCGACACACACACGCACACACACGCACACCCACCGACACACACGCACGCACGCTTCTACACGCATACACGCAAGACACGCACACACACGCAAGCACGCGCCGCACACACACGCACGCACGCACACACACACACACACACGACAACACACACGCACACACACAACATACACACATACACACACACATGCAGGCACGCACACATGCACGCACACCACCATACACAAACACACGCACACACAACACACGCACGACGCACACACGCACACACACCACGACACACACGCACACGCACGCACCTACAAACGCTCGCACGCACGCACCGCACACGCGCACACCACACACACGCACGCACACGACCGCACACACACACACGCACATACACGCACACACACGCAACACGCACACAACGCAAGCACACGCGCACACACGCACGAACGCACGCACACAACGCACACACAGTCACGCATGACACGACACCACGACACACACGACACACGCACACACAGCACAGCACAAACGCATCGCACACCACGCACACGCACACACATACACACGGCACACACGCAGCAGCACGCACAAACCACGCATGCACGCTCACGCAACACACAACGCACACACACACGCAAGCACGACACACACACACAAGCATAGCAACACGACGCACACGCACACACACAACACCACACAACACCACACACCAGCACACACATGACACGCACGACCACCACACAACACACGCACGGCGCACGAACACGCACGCACCACCACATACATAACACACCGCACGCACACACACACGCACGCACAACAGACGCACGCCCGCACGCACAGTCTCCGACACAAACACACGCAAACCCACACGCACGCACACCCACCGACACACGCCCGCACCACCTACATGCACACGCACGCAGCACGCACACACAACCACACACACACTGAACGCACCGCACACACTAACGCACGCACGCACACACACACATACACGCAAAACACACACACATACACACACTAGCGCGCACGCACACACGCACACGCACACATACACGCGCCCGCACAAAGACACACACAACACGCACACTTACACACACACACATACACATGCAGACACGCAAATACGCACGCACAACTGCACACACACAAACGAACAAGCGCACACAGGCAAGCACACACACGAGCGCGCACACACACACACGCATACAGGCACAAACGCACGAACTCACACGCACACCTACACACACACACGCACGGACACAACCACACACGCACACACACCCGCACGCACACCGCACACACACACGCCCACGCACACACAACGCACACACAACACGCAGACACGCACACACACAACACCGCGCCACACACGACACACACACGCACGCACACCCACACACACTACGCACGCACACAGACGGAAGCACGCGCACACACACCCACATAAGCACGCACACACAAAACGCACCACGCATACGCACCAACACCACACACACATACACACACACGCGCGCACACACAAACGCGTGCACACAAACACGCACCCACCCACACACACACACACGCACACATACACACACATACACATGCAGGCACGCACACACGCACGCACAACTGCCCACACACAAACACGCAAGCGCACACACGCAAACACACACATACGCACGCACATACACAGCAGCACACACACGCACGCACGAACACATGAACGCACACGCACTCATACACACACACGCACAGACACCCACCGACACACACACGCACAGACACGCAATCACGCATACACACAGACACACACGCAAGCACGTACACACATGCACGCCCACCTGGCCACACACACTCACCCACGCACACACGCGCCGCAGAAATGCAACACACAAACACGCACACGTGCACGCACACACACGCATGCACGCCCACCAACACACACCCACGCGCACACGAACACACACGCACGCACGCACACCCACACACACATACGCACGCACACACTCTAACACACACGCAAGCATACACACACAACGCAAATAAGCAGACAAACGCACACGCACGCACGCACGCACACACAGACGTAGACACACACACGCGCAGACACAATCACGCGCGCACGCACGCACGTGCACACGCACGCGCACACACGCCCGCACACCTGCCCCAGACACACGCAGACCACGCACACGCGCACACAGACGAACACACAAACACGCACGCACACACACGCGCACACATACACACCACGCAACACGCACGCACACAGACGCACACACACGCAAGCACGCACACACACACGCAAGCAGGCACACACACACAACACACACTCAAATACACACACAGCACGCACGCATGCAAGCACACACACACGCACGCACACACCCACACGAACGCACACCCACCCACAACACACACATACACACAAACGCACGCACACACACACGCACACCTGCCCGCACGCGCGCACACACACCGCACACACAGACACACTCCCACCACACTCCCACATACACGCCACAACGCAGAACGCCAACACACACACACACACGCGCGCGCGCACACACGTACGCAGCATACACACTCACGCACGCACACCCCGCACGCACACATACACACGCACACAAACGCGGGCGCGCGCACACACGCAGCACGAACACACGCACATATGCACGCATACACACAACACGCACATACACAGACACACGCGCGCGCACGCGCGCACACACGTACGCACGACACACACACATACACACGCACACAAACGCGGGCGCACACACACACACGCAGCACGCAAACACGCACGTATGCACGCACAAACACACAACACGCACATATAAACACACACGCACGCGCTCACACACACGCACGCACGCACACCCACCCACACACATGCGCGTACGCACACTCACCACACATACACAACGACCCACACACACGCACGCACGCACTAACACACGCACACAACACACATATACACACACACGTGCGGGTACACCAACGCACGCACGCACACACGCACACACGCACGCGCACACCCGCAAACGCGCGCACACACCACGCCACACCCAACGCACGCACACAACCACACACCACACAACACACGCACGCCACACACACACGCACGCACCACACACGCATGCACGCACGCACACGCACGCACACACACACACGCCCGCACACACACACACGCACACACGCGCGCACACCCGCACACGCACGCACACACACGCGCACACACATGAACGCATGCACAAATGCACGCCAGCACACACACAACCCATGTACGCACACCCACACACACGTACGCACACTCACACAGACGCACGCCAGCACAAACTCAAAATACACCCACACATACACACACGTACACACACAAGACACACACTAATACACGCCACGCACGCACGCATGCACGCACACACGTACGCATGCACACCCACCCACACACAACGCCTGCGCACACACGTATAGACATACACACACACGGGCCACGCACCACAGCACACACACACAACCCACGCGCGCACCACACGCACACACACACATGCACGCACAGCACACACGCCAGCACACACACTACAAGAACACACACATACGACACGCACGGAAGCACATACACAACCCACACATACACACACGCGTACACACACACGCACACAGGCACACACACGCGCGCACACCCACCCACAGACACGCACGCCGCACGCAACTTGCGCTGACACACACACACCACACACCCAACACGCGCACGCCAACCCACACACACACACACACAGTACGCACACACGACACCACGCACGCCACACACACAGCCAGCACACACACACATACAGAGATGCACACACAGACGCACGCTCGCACACACACACGCATGCACACCCACCCACACACACACGCACGCACACACACGTGTGCGCCCGGACACACACACACGCAGGCACACCCACAAACACACACACGCACACACACTAGCACACACCACACACACACACACGCACGCACGCACGAACAACACATACACATAGACGCACACCCACGCACGCACGCACACAGACACAAACGCACGCACGCACGCACCCACACACACGCACACACACCACACAACCCACACACACACACACGCACGCACGTACACACATACGTGCACTCACACACACACGCGCGGGCGCACACGTTTACACGCGCACGCCAACGCGCACCCACACACACGCGTGCACGCGTACGCGCCATTCTTTAGGCGTTATGGAGAAGTCTACAAGTTTGAATGGCCTATGAGAAACGATGACTGTCCTTTACCCTGTCCTAAATCCGGGCATTCGCAATGTCCGACAATCTCCAACCCAGCAAAGCAGACAGCAGGTGTCGTCAGCATGCCTACAGAGCCGTGTGTTCTGTTCCCTAAACAAGCTTGATGCGCACTGTATATTTACTTAAGGCAACGGTTACAATAAAAGGCGGACAGCCTAAGGCAACGATTCTCGGAACGGTACCTCTTTTCAGTGGTATACTAACCTCCATTCCGCACCTTACGGGTATGGAGTCCTGGCTAGCAGCTTTACTCAATAGGAGTTCATCGTAACAGCTGTGACAAGCGTCTTTACTACCATGCTTAGGCATGTTTTTTCCCGAACCAGGCCTGCGCTTTGGATAAGCTATTATCCGCGTCCTGAAAAAACGACAGGAAGGAAGCATAAGCGATGTTCATTATAACGATAGGTGTTAGTTGTTTGCCAGTATCAATTTTTTTGCGTTATCTGGTACGCCACTTTTGCAGTGTATTTGAGACAAGGTAAGTACGTGGCGGAGGAACGTAATTTTTTGTTCCGAAGCCTGCCACGGAATGCATCGCCCATTTCTTTCCTAGCACATCTGCAGGCAGGACGCAAGAAAGAACGACACGAAAACCGGAATACCCGCAGAAAAAAAAACCTTTTTTTGCCACAAAAAATAAGCAGCCACAGAAAACAAGGCGCTAGCGGCACCGTGATACCCACCGCTGGCGATTGCCCTTGAGCGGTCAGAGTCTGTGGGGGGAGAATATCGGAATAATCGCTGCTCGCTCGCATTCTTGAGTGCTGGTTCCTCCGTCAAAAGGCTCATTTTCACATTTACTCAACTCCAAATCATTCCCGCGGAATGCTAGGCTGCCATTGTTTCAGTAAGAATTCTGCCTGAAGTGGCGCTCGTGTTGCGGGCTAGGATAGAGGCAGTTGCATAAATGTTGTCACATAAAAATTGTCGCTGCTTTGGAATAATTTTTGCCACATCCGTGTAAATGGCAGCTAGAAGGTTACCCGGGAGCTGAAAGGAAGTGCCTTTCTCACCCTATATTTGTAGGAAAATGCCGTTTTTGTCGCGGTTGGGCGAGAACACAGAGATCGTAAAAATTTAAACCCAGTTCCACCCAGTGTGAAAGCTGCTGAAACAGGGGAGATCTCGTTCTCTTGTGTCAGGTCGAACGTCAACGGGTGCTCGCCCGAGTCGGCAGCGCCGTTGCGCGCAAATTCTACCGTTCGCTCAAAGGATTTCACTGCTAAAAGACAGCGCTCCCTCCTCTCTGGGAAGGGAGAAGAACCATCCCCTGCGAAACGGCTAGGGCCGTTTATCGGTGGGTCTCAAAACCGGTTTCCGGGACCCCACCTGCGTGACGCGCGACCTACAGGAGACTTACGAAAATGCTCCACCTACGACAGCTCCACTGTGAAAAGAAAATTAGCTCGGAAACAAGGAAGATTGGGGCGCCATTATTGTGATGTTCACGGGGAAGCTTCATTGAATGTGGCAACCGTAAAAGGGCGCAGGCTCAAAGAATTGATTCAGGCATAAAAGGCGAACTGTGCAGATAGAAACAAAGGTCTTAGTAGGAATCAGTGCCGGTTATAACCAAGAACAGGAGCTGCATCAGTGATGGTGAAGAATACTTATGGACATAACAGCAGAGACGAACATGATCGGTAATTGAACTTGGTTAGAATGAGAGTGCTTTTCAATAATACTTTGCATTGTGTGTATTGCGGGCTGCTAGGGAAAGCTAGATAGAAAGTGAGAATAAACTCTAAAGGAAACCTAGCGAACGGTTCAGAGAGGCGTCTTCGTGTCAGGGTGACTTGTAATTGGGCGGCGTCGACAACCCTTCCGATCAGGCGCAGCTGACATTAGAGGCCGACGCAGGGCAAGGCTCTCTTCCAATAGCTCTCTGCTAAGTTTGGGGTTCCGGCGTCTCGAGTAGATCTGCCGCAGCCACCCGAAAGGCGTTTCAGGGTGCATGCCGGGTTCCCGGCGAAAGCGGCAAAGCAGAGAAATTTGTGTTGGATAAAAGAGGTGCAATCTGCTGGAGTGATGAATGCTATTAACCGTTATCTTTACTCGTTCCTGTGTAGTGACTTCAGGGCCCACTGGAGATCCTTCGCGGTAATAGAGGTTGCATGCACCAGGGCTAGGTGTCATCAATGCCGGCTCGGTTGGGAAGGGAACAATGTTTTGAATGTCTTTGTTCTTCAGTGCACTCTCAGCGCTACAAACAGAATACACAAGGGGGGATTGGCAGGCATTACATTGGCTCCTTCTAAATACTGGTGTCGACGACAGCAAGGCCACCCATCTGCGGTAATTGTGCTCCTGCACAAGACATGAAACGGGCTAAAACGCCTTTTCCATGAAAATGTTCGCAGCTGTCGTTTGACAATGTGTCTCCAACAACCCCAAGGGAAGCTGTTGCCATATGCCGACCTGCCCAATCATGGTCTGATGTGGAGTCGGCTGGGCGTCCCCGCTGGGACAGTAGCACGAAGATAATCCCAACGCCGTCGGACTCCGTGTTCTGCGGCCACCATGACACGCCAAAGAAAGTGAACAAGATGGCGGAAAACGAAGTATGTTGAATTTAAGAGTACTGTGTGATCTGTTCTACAGGCGGTGACCAATCTTGCCAAAACAAACTACAGGGGAAGGAAGGTATCACTGGTTCAATTGTATCGAGTGTTCATTACGAAATTACCACAGACAGGGATTGGTGAAAACGGAGAGACCATGTGCACAAAAGTGGGTCGTAAGAAATAATAACTTCATTTGATTAGAAACTTGACGCCGGCATGGCGGCTCGGCTATCGCTCCTAATTAAACCCAAAGAAGACGTCCCACTTTAAGAGTTATTCCCACTGCAGTTTATGTGCAAAGAGAAGGGCTATTGTGTTAGTAAACTTTTACTTCCTTAAATGATTACAAAGGTTAGTGTAAAAAATGGTATTTGTAAATGCCTAACATTTTGTAACTACCCTGCGGTGTTTAGCTTCAGGCTCAGCTTTAGATTATTTGTTTTGTTGTTTGCTCTAAACTTATACCTCAATCCCGTATCCAGTCACATTTTTGCGTACATTGCTGAAATCATAAATTTGACACGTTACCTTACAATGAGTGATCTTCAGATTAGCTTAAAAGAGGGGCGGGTACACCGTATGCCTTTTACGGCGCGGGGTTGGAGCAAAACGATTGAAGTGGGTTATATACATTTATTGGAAATTCTACCAGTCTTTGTTGAAACCACCCGTTGACGAAGCAAGTCATGTAAAAAAATAATTCTAATAAGTATTAATATAAAACTGCTCAGTTAGCGAATCACGCATAACTAAGCGAAATTTGCAGCCGGATCACATCGTGCAGTGTACGCTCTAGGTACGCATATATAGTTGCGTCAGTCCCGATCAATCTGAACGTGATTATTTGCAGTGAAGGTGAAGGGGCGAAGAAACAAACACCAGCGTCATGTTGCGGGTTGAGTCATAGTTGTATCATGCAAGAGACTACGACGGGATGAAGGCACGCTATCTTTGTCTTCAAAGTTCTGAAACAAGCCGCTAGGTAGCTTCATAGGTCCCCCATTCGATACCTCCGCAATCACCCACAAACTGATCGTGACTGTACACGTTACCATGTACTGTAGAATAGCTGTCAAATGCCCTCTTTCGAAGCCTTAGAGGTGGTCATCTCATTTTCTTTGCGAGTGGTAGTAATCACTAGTCCGAGTAGGAAGTCAGATAATGAAGCCGATGTAGTTGCCCCAGAATACAAGCGATCCCACTCGTGCAAAACAGGCGAAAAAACTACTTTTGGGGGTCGCTAGGCAAGAAATATTCTGTTAAAATGTAATTCGTAGAAACTTTATAGGTGTCATCATTGTTGCACCGATGATATCACCATCATCGGGTGCCCGTATTTGCGTGAGAAGCTATAGCACGAGCTGGTTCGTCTTCCTCTCATCACCATCTTTGTAAATAGAACCACCACCTCATCAGCTGGACGTCTCGGCCCTTTGTCTTTCCTCGCATTTTATATAATTAAAGAAACCGTGCAACGCTCACCCCGGCTATTCGGAATGCCATTTGGGGTAAAGTAAATTGACCCAGGAATACCCTACTTGACGGAATTATAAATGCACGTTGGGATTCGCCAGAGGTACGAGAGATAAAAAATCACACATAACCGCGTTTGCGCCGTCCCATCTCAACTATATATTGGACTGCGCCTACGTGACGAAGACTGGGTGCTTTCGGCGGGAGAGGGGTGCGACTCGGGACGTCGTCTTTCGCAGCCTTCAACATATCATGGGCCGCCAAGTTTTAGTTTTTCCTCCGCGTCAATGCAGGTATTAGTGCCTGCTCGCAAACGCGCGGTCAGGCTTGTAGGGCGCTTGTTAAGCAAATGAGGCTTCTTGTCGAGTGGTCTTGTTGAACGTGAAGACTTCAGGTCGCCACTCCAACTCCACCCCCCCCCCCCCCCCTCGAAACACAAACGAACTTCGAAACGGTACGTACAGGAGCACGGAGGAGGTTGGTGCGCAGCGCCGACGATGGTTGATAGTCACTGGAAATGCGAGAAACGAACGTGACATCGTATAGCAACAGCCAATTACGTCATTATAGCGCTGGCTGTACTGACGTAATTAAGGCGCCGAATACAGAAGGAAACTGAGAAGGTGCCGGGTTAGTTTTACCGCGTCTTTCACAGCGATGTTCGAGCTAACCGCTTCAAATGCACGTGTAATGCTTGACTCAAGTATTCCTGGCAGTGTAATCTAACTGTCACGCAGGCTTAGGTGCAGTACTCCAAGCACGCTGAACACTCCCTTTAATACACAACCGCCCAACTAGCGATATCGCCAGCTAGCGCGACAATGGTTTTCGCGGCAGCCTATTATTTTTTTCAACGGCCGTTTTCGCTTGTAGCCGCCATCTAAAAAGCGGCGTCTATGGTCGGGAATCGAGCTCGCGTTGTTGGGCACAGATGCCGAGCTAGCCTGGGGTCCGGACGGAGGGGAGTTGGCGAGCAGGGGAGGTCTACGGCTAACACCCACCGTCGAAAGTTTCGATCCCGGGGAAGGAGGGGAGCGGACCAGGCCAATGACTCTGCCTATCAACAAACAATTACTGCTGTCCCAAGCTGCGCAGCAACCGTACGCGGCTTGGTTGTATGATGTTGCCGAGACGGATCATCCTTTTGGCAATTTTAGCGACTGAAAAAATGAGCAGCGGGTGAGTAATGTAAAGTGAGGCGTCCCTCCGGAGCTTTGGAGGTATTGATATAAATCCATACCCTCCTTTGCTTTCTATTTTTTCTGGTATATTTGTTTAATACTTTTTGCTCCTCTTTATTTTTGCCTTGTTATGCAATAACACTTTCTGGAATGTGCTTGTGGACACCAAACTGAAGATATGCATCATGTCCTGCTTGAGTGCCCTCTATATGCGACCGAGCGAAAAAAATGAGGTGACCAGCTTAGCCTGCTATCTCGGACACCTTTATCATTGCCGAAACTGTTGGGTCCGTGGGATAATGTACGCAACCAAACGAAAGCCTTCCTTGCCTTAAAGGAATATTTTCAAGTGACGAAGATGTGCGAACACTATTAAATGCGGGTACATTCCTCTGAATGGGTGTGGAAACACCCAAGGGTGTTAAGTATATTGGCGAAAGTATCTGTGTCGCATCGTGGATATTTTGTATTGTTTGTATATAGATGTATATAGGTTTTTTTTGGGGGGGACTATATTCCGCTACTGTAAGGAATCATGTGTTTATATATGTGTGTGCTTGTGTACTATACAGAGCAAGTAGTTACTGAGTGTGCATGCGATCTTTCAGCCGCTGCTGTCTCAATGTACTTAAAGTAGCCTTGTGGTTCCTTATGGCAAGTATTGTACCTTTTGTTATACTCCAGTGCCTGGAGTAGCCAGCTCCTGCTTGGGTTGGAGCTAAACTCTGCAATAAATAATTATTTCTCTCTCTCTCGGAGGCGAACCAAGTCTAACGCTAAATGGGTTCGGTATAATTAGGGATCTAGATGCCTCGCAGACGTATCCTGGAATGTGTCTCCTTCTTTTTACGAAATCTGGACACAATCGAAAAGTAATTTCATTATTTCGCAAAATTAATTGTGCATGTAATGGGTTTATATTTTAAAGACTTACTCATTTCAAGTTTATTTAGGTGTGAGTATAGTTCTTAAAAGAGTAAATACTAGTGCAAGTTAATTACTTTTACAAAGGTAATTTTGCCATGTTTGATTATAGGCCATACGGCGGCGCTGCTGACTGCAGCGTGGAGGGGGTAACGCGAGATTCGGCGACTAACGTGTTCCTAAACAGCGTGGATAAAGAGAACGGTGAGAAGTTCATTGTTTCTTCACTTCATTTTTGTTACAGCTCCAGACTCAGTCATATGTATTTTTCTGAGTGCACAGAAGGGAACTTGCAAACCGCCATTTGTAACGCAATTCAATTACGTGTTTTATTCGTGTCTCTGTAAAGGTTGCCCTTTTCAATAAAAAAAGGGCACCGGTCTCTTGAAAATTAACGCATGACCAAAGTTGTGCAAGGGAACGGCTTTTAAGGCAGGCTGCGATATGATTGTGGCTGTTGCTTCCCGCTTAATCCTTCTCTAAAGCCTGCTTTTCGGAAAGCTGCTGTGCTCAATGCTATATTGCTTGCTGACTCGGAAGAAGAAATTTTTTCAATGCTGGATACCCATAAAACAGTGGCATGACTTAGTGGTGCCGGCCGCTGCAAGTAGCTCAGTTGCAGCTAATGCTTGCACCACTGTTTCCATTCATCTTTACCATACGTTGTGGAGCTACGGAAAGCGCGAAAGTTCAAGCAATGTCGCCTATGGGGTGAGAATGTTGAAGGACATGTACTCGTTCTTTTTCTGCTGGTTCGCATTATGCGCTGCAACGAGTCCATTATACAGAAATCTGACACCAAAATGCCGCTTTGCACCAAGTCATGCTAAACTGTAGAGATCGTATCGAGCTATTTCTCATTTCCACAAATTTTCTTGTGAAAGTAGCCAATTTTTCAAAGTATGCTGCCGGTAATGTTCTCAGTTCAGTCCTGAGCCTGCACTGAACAGGAAACTGCACCTTGGACTGCCAGGAATGCACGCAGCGAGCATTTCGTTAATAAAGGTTTGTCATCGGCGTAGTAACAATAATAAGTTGAAATAAAACGACCAGAAGGTTCATTGGCAGTTCCCAAGCAGCTCGTTGGCGTCTCCTTCCACTGCATTGGAAGCGTGAAGGTAAGCCCAACGCGCACGGTTTTCCAGATTCAGAAGCCGGAAAGTTGTCGTTCCTAGCATGCCGTTAAAAAGCCGTGCACTATGCAAAAATGCTTTTAGATGCGACGCTGAGAGGAGCATCTCTTGCCGGCGGCCCTGTCCTTCCTGCGTCGTTGTCGTCCGCGTCCGCACAGCTGCGTCTCTCCTCCGCTCACCCCTCTCCTCTCGCCGTGATAGCGCGCCCTCTCCCCCAACATCTGTGGCGCGCGCAGTACGGCGCGTTCTCTCACTCCGCCGGTGCACCGGCGGAGTGAGAGAACGCGGTTCCTCTCTCCGCGGTTCCTCTCCTTCGGGCGCGCTGCGCATACAAGCGGAGGGCCGCGCTCCGGTGGGTCTCTCAGTCGACGGGCGTCCGCGCTACGCTTGCTCTCTCTCTCCCTCTCTCGCATTGCCCAAGGATTGCTCACGCAATTCGAGTAATCGACCCAACGGAAACGCACAATGGAACCCCCTTCAGCGTCGCACCACACCAGGGTTCCCGCGAGGGGAGGTGGGCGTAATTTTTTGTCTCCCTCTGTCTACGTGGTCACTTTTGCGCGCTTAGCGACGGTATTGGCCGCTTGTTACTCTTTTCATTAATCAGCAGTCTCGGCACTCCGCCACGTGGTTCCCATCGAATCCTCTTTTCCCGCCCACTAACCACTGCACTGGCTTCACAGACCATTTTCCCCAATAAACCAGCGCAGGAAACTCATGACGCCAGGTGCTTAAACGGTGCCAACCGCTTCGATAATTTTTTTCAAGGCTGACGTCCATACAAGGTGGTGGCTACAGTGGCGGCAATAGCGGTGCCGAAGCGGATGCCGCCCCTTTCGCCTCCCCCGATTCTATCGCTGTACAGTCAAACCCGAATCCGGATAGAGCGAATTAAGCTATATAATGGACAAAAGCAAATCCGTTACGAAAATGCATGCGAAGCATATTCCTTACAACGAAGTTCACATCGGATATATCGAACTCGGCGCACCTACCATTGCTACCGAAATGCACGGTCTAGGAGCGGCGATTGAGATGCTGATTGGCCACGATTGAGATATTGAGCCTCGCATGGAGCGACGTGACGCCCGACACCTTCCGTAACTGTTTCCGACGCATGGGATTCACGACAAAGCCCATCCAGTCAGCGAGTCTGGGCCAAGACGGCAGCATCGGCGAACTGCGCAAAGAGCTCGCCAACGTTCCAGATGATGTACCGAAAGAAGTGTCCGTTGAGGACTTCCTGTCAACGACGATTTTGCTCAACTGTGAGCCCCCCAGGCACAGACAGCGTCGCTGATGTCATGGCAGCTGGTGCTGCTGAAAGCACCGAAGAGACTGAGGATGCCACACCGTAAAGCCATCTGATGTTTTACGAAACACTTTTGCCAGTCAATATGCCCCGCCAATATTGCTTCGATATTTAAAGGCACGGACTTGAATTGGTGCAAACGATGTCCCATGTAGAGAATGCGGTGCTAGTTGGCGCCGCCACAATGAAAGTGAAAACAAATATCACCGCTTTTTTGCGAAGTGGGCAGTTAAGGCGGAAAGTAGCTTTATTGCATGCAATAAATGGATTGTTTTGTGTAAGGTAACGCGATATTTTGTGTGCTCCTTTATGTGGCAATGGCAGGGGGGAGGGGGCGTATTGCGAACTCGTAACAAAGAAATTCGTTGTAGACGGGTTCGGCTATATCGAACTATTCGCGGTGCATATTACAGTTACCTATAACCGGGTTTGACTGTATATCATTCGCTCCTTTATCTATTGCTCTCCGCTTCTCTATCCTCCCAGTGCTCCTCGCACCTAGTTCCTTTCAATACCTGGGACGACGAATTCGCCGTTATGCTAGCATGACATTTTTATTGCTAATGCAATAAAACAGCCTACCCATTTTTGCGCTTGTGACAAGAAGAGAGCCTTTACATCAGTACTTAGCCACCTATACATTTATATGGATGTTTATTTCCCCTGTACGGGAAATGTTTTGAGAACGGCTTTCAGTATTTTCATGAAGGTGCAATGCGATTTACATTTTGTTTACAGAGAATCCAAGAGCTAAGCCTGGATCACTCTTGGGGGCTTTCTTCTCGGTCTGGACACCGCTGTGGTCTAAGCGAAGCCCCGGGTGAGCACATTTCTCTTGGTTACAAAGAATTATAAGCATGGATGCAGATACTCTAGGGTTTCGCTCACGTGATAGCATAGCGCACATAGTTCTCCTAAATAGCAACGTCGCTAACTACACGTAAAAAAAAACAAAGAAAATAATTTCCACAAAGTTGAGCATCTCCTTCGCCCTTACGTTTTCGCCTTTTTCCTGACCCTTTATACAGAAATATTAAATTGCGGCGCTTCACCCGTTCTTGCTATTAGAATGTTGGTTTAGCCAAAAGTTCGGAGGCCTTTTTTTAACATTTGAAGGCAAGCTTTGTTGCGGAGTTAGGACGAAAATGACAGTGAAACAGAAAAGTTACCTTAGAGTCGCTCTTAATACAAGCAATAATTTTGTTTCCAAGATGCAGAATAACGTTGGAATTTGTAGTGCTGCATTGCTTGCAGGGCCACTCAGTTTTTTTCGCAGCCAAATGTTGAGTGACTTTTGAACTGAAGATGCGGAGTATTGTGAAGAGCTGGCCGTTTGTATGAGAAGCAAAATTTAATACATATTGCAATCATGCTGGTGGCTAGGGGGTAACGGGTTTTCAGCTCTGGGGCGTTTGTACTGGAAGGTTAGTTCTTACTGATATTAGAGCGTGCGGGAAGAACAACTCAGAAGGCTAAGCGCCCTTACCTTGTAACAAGTCTGTAACTTGGGCTGTCACTTGGCTTGTTACTGTATTGTAACATACATACGGCCATGAGAGACATCCTACCAGGTAAATATGTCTGCTGCCTGCAGGCTAGGTAAGTTTTTGTTGGAGTATTATATCCCTAATGGATTTGTTTAAAACTACACCAACATATTTAAATGAAGCAAGTGTGATCACCGCCATTGTTATCAATTTACCCTGAATTCTGTTTATAAAACGAAGTTAGAGAATGAACTTTTCACAGAAAATAATAATATGCGTGAGCGTCTAAAACTCCCGAAAGTGGCTTACTAATACTAACAGTACGGATGGAGCCCATACAGGATATTTCGGTTTTGTTGGCAACTGTTGTGCCAGAACGGCCGGCCCAAATGCGTTGCACGGGGTGACGCGCCGACAGCGGGGCCGATTCACGCCTCCTCCAAACCGGACCAAACCGCCCGCGGCCGACGGGCCAGACCTCGAGCGCCGCAGAGTCGCCTCTCGTTTTGCGTCACGGCGGCGCGGCCGAATCCTGCCCTGGGTGAACAACCGGCAACCGGCACCCGACAGGCCACACCGGCCTGGAGACGGCATGGGCGTCACCCTCCCCTTTCCCATCGGCTGACGCAACCCTTTCGCCTCCATTCGTCAGACCCGCCGCGGTGGCTCAGTGGCTAAGGCGTTGCGCTGCTGAGCACGAGGTCGCGGGTTCGATTCCCGGCCGCAGCGGCCGCTTTTCTGATGGAGGCGAAAAGCAAATACGCCCGTGTGTACGAGATTTCGGCGCACGTTAAAGATCCCCTGGTGGTCAAAATTAATCCGGAGCCCTCCACTACGGCGCGCCTCGTCGCCTGCGTTGCGTCGGCGCGGTAAACCCTACAATCAATCAATCAATCAATCCATTCGTCGGATTTCAAACTTCGGCCAGCGAGGGTCCTGATTGGAGCGATTCGAACTTCTCGGGGCCACAACGGATGAACCCGGAGGCACTCATCGTCGGCACTCTTCGGCGGCACCGAGTGGAGAGGTGCTGACGCCTTTGTGCGATCCATGTAACGCTGTTGTTACCCTTGTACATTCTGTATATAAATGCTGCTTCAACTTTTCGTCGGCTCGAGAACTTCGCTCTGCTCTGCGGCGCATCGATAGCGGACGGAGCAAGGCAGCGACGCGACACCGGTGGCTGCGCTCGGATGGCCAGTCGCAACAGTGGTGGCTGCGGTGGGATGACTGATTTCCCAACCTCGGTGACGAGCTGGATGCGTGTCACAACCTGGGAGCAGCGCTGGGATGGTCATTCCCAACACAACCCAGCAGCTGTCCATTTTATTTTACAAAGTACCTACCTATAAGGACCGTCTGGGACAGAACTTGAAAGAGTTAAAGGCCCTAAAAATTTGTCCAAGAAAGCTAAGCATACAGTAAAACCGCGCTTGTGCGAGGTGGACGGGGGTTGAGTAGACGCAGATGAGGGAAGCCTACATTCATTTTTCCACTTTATTCCCCTTCAAGTTCTTATCCGGGTTCTTGGTGTGCTTGTGTAACATATTGATTCCTTGCTCACCCATGTAAAATTTAAAAAAAATTACACCATCTTCCCACGTGGGAACCCTGAGGGGATGCAAAGCCGTGGAGTAGTAGCGTGTTAATTGGTTGTTAGAGTAAAGACACGTGTAGTAGCGCATTAAAGGTCTTCTTTATTTATCGAGTAGTGGGGTACGTTTTGCGGCTTCTTGTTCTCGAAGCGAGGAATCCGCTGTTCGACGCTGGCGTTTCGAAGCGTTGTCACGTTGCCGAACGCCATCTGGATTAGCTACTCGCCGCTGGCGTTTCAAAGCGGCTTCTTGTTCTCGAAGCGAGGAATCCGCTGCTCGACGCGGCCGTTTACGTTCGACGTCGCGAGCTCCCCTCTGTGCAGCCTTGTCTTCGGAGGTGCTCGCAGTTCTGACAGTGTGGTGGCTGGCGCTAGTTGAAGGTGTGCCAGCCAGTTCGCTGACGGAATCGTTGGCGTCCATTTCCAGTCATCGGACGGCGCAGTACCGAAGAAGCAACTGAGCGGAGCGCGGACGGGGTTTATTTGCAGAGCAGAGGGAGTGGAGGGGAGGAGCAGCGCGCATGCGCGTGGACAGCTGGTGGGGAGAGGGGAGAGGAGGAGCAGCGTGCGCTAGCGCACATGTTTTTTGGAGAGGAGGAGGGGAGAGAGAGCGGCGTTATCACAGTTGTTGTGGAGAGGAGGAGAGGTGCAGACGCCGGACGACGGAGGGTCGACTAAGAGATGCTTTGCATCTAAAACACTGAATTGAACCCTCGCGTTCCCATTTTTCTTGAATAATAGGGAATGTCCGGCGGGAGAAGAAGAAAACGGAGGCGGCGAGAAAAGGTCTATTTTCCGAAGCCTCCTGCGATGGATGCCAAACAAATAGAGTGAGCATACATTTGCACATCTGTTTGAAGAGCACATTTGAGTAAACGCATCCCTAACATTCCTAGCTGAACATAAAATTGGGCCCATCACCCCGCAAGGGGGACTCGAGTAAATGCGTCGCATAGGGGGTGGGTGTATTGCGTCAACGTTTAGTGTTTGGGGAGTTGGTGGTAGTGAATGCGTTGTATCAGCAGCTTCTTGACGTAGTTTGAATGAGTCAAGGATATAAGGCACGTTCGTAGCCTTTCAGTCTGTGTCGGTTTTGTGGCGCAGTGGGAAGAGCACCATGTACCTCGCGTTCCGCCCACAGGTAGTGATTGCGTTGTATCAGCAGCTTCTTGACGTAGTTTGAATGAGTCAAGGATGTCAGGCGCGTTCGTAGCCTTCCATTCTGTGTCGTCTTTGTGGCGCAGTGGGTAGAGCACCATGTACCTTGCGTTCCGCCCGCAGGGTCGTGGGATCAAAACCAGGCGCCGGTAAGTATTATTTTTTTATATAGTGTAGGGGGAGGGGTGCGGACTACTACGGACGCCTAGAACCGGTGACATCGCGAGGTAAAGAAATGCTCTGCATTTAAAACCGTTAAATTCCCCGTCAGATTTATTTCGTCATACTGCGGAAGACCAGAGCTGATGTTATTTGCGACGCTTGGAAGAGTTAAAGTTTATGCTCGCAATACGGCCACTTTCTGGCCCGGAGTTCCCTGTATTTTATTTCGCGTTTCAGAACTACGCGAATATTTCAGGTGGTTTACCCGTTTGCGGTTATTCCAAAGTATTGGCCGCGAGGCCCACCACTGGAGAGGCCGGCGCTGCGATCGTTTTGACGTCACTTGTGGATCACCGTTCCTACCTTGCTGTTGTTGCAGCGCGTGACACTTCGCTTAGAAGCGCGTTCTAAAAGTATTTTCGTGTTAATTTCCTTCGTTTGAAGTTAATTCTCAGTGCGTCAAGCGCAGTTCGACCTAATGGTGCTGTATAACCGTATCAACTGTGGTGATTATCCGCAAACACCATGAGCGTGGTGGTGTATTACGCATGCGAACGATGCGTAAGCAGCGGCTTGTTTCCCCGATCAACAATGTGGACTACGACGATCGCCGAGTGAAGTTTCTAGATTTCCCTTGTTTGCAAGAATGTATAAAGCAGGAAATCGTGAAGCGTTAACTGCTCGCAGAAGCACACGCACCCGCCTGCCTGCCCGCACGCCGACGGTGCGGCTCAACCGACGCAGGTCACGCAGCAACAACTTGCGCCCTTTTTAAAATCACACAGTCGTGGAAAAGAAGTCCAGATTGTGAAAGTGGATGTTAGTTTGATGAAAAATTCCGATATCGTAGTGTCATCAGCTGTGGTTTTCAAGCGATGCTCAATATCGCCGCGATTTACGCCGACCGGCCGCGTAGGTCGGTCGGCAGCGCCGGCCCGTTCACGCAGGTGCGGCGAGCAGCCGAAGAATGGCCATGCTTGCACGCAAGAATCGGCCGAGGCCGTGCAGGTATCTTGATCGTCGATCGCTTCAACGGAAATCACCGCTTGCGAGTTCCCGCACGGTGAAACGTTCTGTTAGGGACTGTCCTCGCAACTCTAACGGCGATGATTTATGCTGCGACGCCAACAAAGTTCCCAACATCCGATTACGTGCATCCGAAGCGGTGCGTGTTGGCATGCCCGTGCGCACCCGTGTTGCGTTTGGGTTCCTCTAACTTCTTGGGGGCCCCCAACGCTCGTTCTCCTATTCTAATATCCCCATTAGTCCGTAATCATTAACGACGTGCGTGTTCGCCTCGTACGCAGCCTCGCCTCTGTGAGCAATCGAGTTTCGAATTATGCTTGAATGCCGGCTACTGTAAACATACAAACGCTGCATTATAAATTCCAGCCGAGCACAAGAACTAATATAGCCTTGTCCGAACCCGTGACGGCGTTAAATCGCGTTCATACCGTTCATGCATGCGGACAATCGCGAAAGTAAACTCGTGGGCAAAGTAGAGGCTACGGCAGTGATCGTTATCAAATCCGGTTTGTATAAAAAGTAGGGGAAAGGATGAAAGCACGCGACCATAACAATCTTTTAAGCATGTGGGCGAAGGAGCTGATCACCGTTCTCGCGTATTTCCAGCAACGAGCAGTTCGCGTTGAGATCTAAGGAGCGACGCGTTTAATCGCTGTTACAAGGTGTTTGCTTGCACATCACTTTCCGTCAAAGATCATACTGAATTTACAGCGACTTTTCTCGGCGTAGTTGCACCTTGGCGTTAGGGTCGTATGTTGAGCTGTGCGATGGTAGCAAACAACTAGAGAGCGTGCGCCTGGTAAAGCGAGTTTGAGTGCTTCCCGATATTCCTTCTGAAAAAAAATTTTTGTCGATTTATTTCGTCATACTGCGGAGACCAACGGGGGCCCGACTTGAAGAGTTAAACGCTTATGCACGGAAATGGCCTTTCACCCGGAGTTCCCGATTTTTTTTCGCGTTTCAGAACTAGCGATATTTCAGGTGGTCCTGTTTGTGGTTTTTCCAAAGTATATTTACGCGCAGTTCATCTACGATACCCGCACTCGAATTCCCTTGAATGATGACCAGTTATTAGGGCACTGTCATGTGACACAATCTCGTCTCCCCCTTTTAGGGGAGGATGAGAAAAGAAGTGTTTTCAATGAGCTTATGTTGTGAAAAATGGCAGTTTTAATTTAAGCGAAATCAGAAGTGGTATACGGTCATGAAGTCATAAGCCTGATGACATTAACCTTTTTCTGCACTGCTGTACTCAGCCTCTAAGGAAAGAATGCAGAAAAGCGCTTCTGTCTTGGCTGGAGCCGCATATTTATCAGCCAATAAACAAAACAGTTCCGTCTTCATAGAAATGAACTCTGCAATTTTCAGATCACGACATTTTCCTAGCTAAAAACCAAACAGTTCCTTCGTCGAACGAACAAGGTGTCTTTTTTCGGTTTCCATTTTTTTGTGTCAAAACTAGACAGTCCGTTTTCATATTCCGGTTACTGAATTTTCCGAGAAAAACCAACGCCGTTATGACGCTGACGTTATCCCTTATATGTTCTACAGTGAGTAAATGTAGCTTGTCCTATTGGGGAGGGGGTGGGGGCGTTAGCGCGTTAGCATCTTTAAAGTAATTAGCAAACAAACTAGGAGCTCTCGGCCGCGAAATGAGGGCCAATTTAGGCTAACCCATCGAGCCGCTTTAGTTGAACATGCGTTCTCGTTTTTTTTTTTTTTTTTGTGTGGCAACAGTGTCAGGCACACTCATTTAAGGTGCCACAGCGTGGGCAAGCCACCTCCTCCTTTTACCGATAAAAGTACAAAGTCGTGTGCTGAAATAAGTTACACAAATGGAGGCGACGGGCCCTAACTTTATCTGGCTAAATATTCTTCCAGTGTGTAGTATTATGTGTAGTGTGAGGCCTGTAGTATTAGCAGCCTTAGTGTTATGCATGTTGTACTGTTTAACAGTATGCTGAGTAGTATACGCTATGTCATGTTCGTAGATCTGTGAACCAGTTTAGACGCTTCAGGCTGGTATTAGCCTCTACAACAGAGTAGCCCAGTTATAATGAACCAGGTAAAAACGAAGGATTCAGCATTTTAAAAGACGTTATATCGGAAGCGTAACATTCTGCTCTTCCAATGAGCTCCCAAGTAGTCGTTCACCCCCAAGTATTCAGCTAGCAATTAAAAAAACGTCAGCTACGTGTTTTTATGCACCGACGCACAGCAGGTCGTGCGGCAAGTCACTGTGGGAGACCAGGGGCGGGACAGGGCTATGAAACTATTTGTTCCAGATGGGGACGTTCACACGAGCTAGGACATAAGCAGTGGAAAGACGTTTTTCCCTCGGAGAATCAGCGCTCACTTGGCCCTATTTACTACATAGGTTTTAGCACTAAAGCAAGCGCCTTAGCCTCGGAACTTCTACGTAGTGTAAATTGTGACTTTAAAGAAAGAACGTTAGGTTAAACCGTGCAGTAAAGCTAGATCACGACCGGCCACACTCGCAATATGCCCCGCGAAAACACACAGCTTGAAAAAAATTCCACTGCTTCCCTTGGTATTGCTTAGAAAAGACGAGATTCTATGCGAGACACACAGCAGGGAAGCTTCGGCCGAGTGGCCACTTCTGAAACACGTTCTTTGTGGCGTTTGCCTTTTTTATTGCTGTAGTCATGGATCTAGCAAGCAGATTTAAACAATGACGTTTACTTGGACTTCATGCTAACAAGACCTTCAACCATCGATTGTGAAAGGTTGTTCCATCAACCTGAAACACTGTATTCTATTAAACCTGCGACACAATTTCAAGTTGTTGAAAGGGAAGTTGTGTGTTGTTTAATCAGCATTTAGCGGCGCTCGGTGCGCAAGGACAATGCTACCAAGGTTTTGCAAAATGTATCGACAAAACATATTTACATCATCAATGGAAAGTCCCCCCTTGCGTTAAAAGTCCATTTTCTAAACATTGATCGGACCTACTGAAGTAGCACAAAACCGTTGATGTATAAGCAAGCCTTCGAATAAAAATGTTCCGTCTTCAAGCACCTGCATGTAATCTAAAACAATAAATGTAATTATTGTCAACAAACAATTTCCTCGTACACTATGTGTCAAACCTGTACCTGGGCTATTACATGAGCCGTAGTATAGGCCTATAAACATATTAACAACACGTGGGGAGCTATAACAAACGCCTAGATCCCGTGCACAACTGCATTAGTTTAATAGAGCGAAAATGTGCCCGGCTGAGCAAGACACTTTTTCCATGAAGCCAGAGCACAACGTCATGCTCAGATGGAGACAGCGGACTCTGTATCACAAGGTTTTACCACGGAGTTATAACACCGCGCGGACCTTTCTTGAGAACTTAGCCAAGCCTTACATTTTTTACCTCTCTCAAACCTCAGAAGATACGCAGAGCGAACATATTTGTTGGAGGTTTTGCCAGCCGCAGTGGCACTCATACACCGTTACTGTTATAAAAACCTGAGGTTTAGTTGTCCTGAAGCGACAATTAAATTGAGGGCTGGAAATAGATGCAGTTTTCTAGCTTTGGAAGCTAAGAAAGATAAAATCCTTATACCAGCTTGCGCTTACCGAAATAATCGGCTACAAAGAAAAATGATGCAAAATATGTTCTTTCCGAGTTCTCTAATTGATTCTTACAACGGGACCCTGTGAAGCATAATTTATGACTTGGGCTATGTGTGAATGCTGGTTAAGTGCCTTACTTACGATACCACAAGTCTAAAAGTCGGCGCTATTTTTGTTGGACTGGGCGGGGTGAACATTCTAATTTGTTCAATTACTACTGCAATTCAAAAAATATTTTGTTTTCCCTGTTTCTACAGTCCCTGCATGCCCAGATGTTCCGTTTACTGTGTCCTGGGTATTTATATCTTATATATGCTTACATCGGGATTATAAAGGTACCACCTAAAATTTACGCACGACCTAGTTTTAAGGGCCATCACTCCAATTTAAGCGTGAAATAGAATCTGTTGGACCAATAATCAGCAAATCAGGAAATTCGACGACTCAGCGCGGACTCGCCTGAAGTGGCCCTCTAAAATTTCTTGTTCGTATGTATGAGATCCCCTGCAATTAAAATGTAACCGCAGAAAGTATTCTCAACTTTCAAATCAACCTAATTATGATAGAAACATAGAATACTGGATTTTATGGTGACTACAGAGTCACGAATGGCTGCAGTGCTAAGACATGCGGAAAATCCACAAAGGCACCACGAGCAAAACCCCGTGACGGCGGAGAATATAGCGCTATTCCGGAGGGTTTCTTATACTTGCGCGAGTTGCGGGGTAGCAATAAAACAAAAATTTGTATCAATTTCTGCCGCCCGCTCTTTCTTTTCTCGAGATGTCTGATTCTGGTCCACACCTGAACCGGAGCCTTCAGATTCCTGAACAGTACCAGGGTTTCTATTTCCGGTGTCTATCCAGATTTCCTAGGCCAACCCTTCACCCGTTAAACTTCCTGGCGAGTAGCTTCCTTATGTTCTGGGTTTATGGCCCTTATTATAATTAAGAAGCACTTACTTCTTAAGGACGTCACTTATCGTTAAGTGTCACGTGCCCTAGAACACGTTCCCGATCATAGAAGAGAATTGAACTCCTTACTAGAATTTTTTTTGCTTTCAGGTGGACCAGAAAGCCAGAGCCGGCGTCCCGCAAGATCTTCGACGCCAACGCCACTCTTGAACGCTTAAAACCACTGCCCAGGCCCCGTGTCCGTGATAACTTTGCGAGCCCCGCAAAACTGCACCCTGTGCGGGCAGAGTTGCAGCAACGACGATTTGTTGGCAGAGGCATAAATAGAGACCAATAAAAGTACTCCTGAAAGTATCCACTACTTGCAGCAACGTCACAAGCATGATCTCGCGTGCGGGGCTTCATGCCCAAGCGGATTTTTACGCAAAGCACTGAAATTGTGTGTAGGCATCGACAAAACGAGCAACAACACCAGTTCAGCCTCATGACGCACTACGAAAAGAAGCTCGATTTACTGCTAGTACTTGCAGTCGACCCCTAGATTTTTAATTTATATACTTCACGCCTCACCACACACCACACTCACATTTGCACATCACACTCTGACACGCGTGGTGTCAGATGATACTATGCGAAGCTGCTTACCGATGTCCTCCAATTGCGCTATCGTGTCTGGTATCGGCAGACAAACTACGCTTTGCGAAGGGCCAACTTTCTTGTCATGCTCGGGAGGTCTGAAGCAAGAACAAATTCGACGCCGATTAACAACTAAAAGAATGCGTCATTACACCGTCTGTTATTTACTGCCAGCAATTATTTCAAGGATGAAGGGATGTGGATGGAGGGAGGGATGAATGGATAAATAGACGGCTGGATGTATGGATGGATGGATGATGGATGGATGGATGATGGATGGGATGGATGGATGGATGGATGGATGGATGGATGGATGGATGGATGATGGATGGATGGATGGATGGATGGATGGATGGATGACGGATGGACGGATGTGATGGATGGATGGACGTCGATGGATGGATGGACGGATAGACGGACGGGCGGATGGACGGTTGGATGGACGGACGGATGGATGGAGGAATGGACGGACGGACGGACGGATGGACGGACGATGATGGATGGATGGATAGTGGATGGGTGGGATGGATGGATGGATGGATGAGGATGGAACGACCGACGGACGGAGGACGGAGGATGGGTGGCGGGCGGGCGGAGGACGGACGGACGGATGAGACGATGGATGGATGGATGGATGGATGGAGGGAGATAGTGGGTGGTGGGTGGGTGGGATGGATGGATGGATGGATGGATGGATGGATGGATGGATGGATGGATGGATGGATGGATGGATGATGGATGGATGGATGGATGGATGGATGGATGGATGGATGGATGGATGTGGTGGGTGGGTGGGTTGATGGATGGATGCGCAGACGAACGGTGGAATGACGGATGGACGGACGGATGGACGGATGGGTGGATGGACGGACGTACGGATGGATGAATGGATGGATTGATGGATGGAACTGCGGCGATACGGGGCATTTCGCTGCGAGTTGCAAGAAAGGTAAGTTCGTCTTTTCACGTAATAGACCACAGTGAGGACAGCAGGCAGTTCTAAAGCCTTACGTACATGAGCACGTGGTCAGCGGTAAACCGTTGCGAGTTCTTCGCGAATCCGCGGTGACGGTAGACATGGCTCACCCTTCGTACGTTGAACCGGATCAAGTGGCGGAACAGAGTGTTTGGGTGAAACAGGCCGTAGCAGCACGGAACGTGTGCCTACCGATTGTTAGAGTACGCATCGCAGGTCCGTTTGGGAAACTTGTCACGCAGGAGGCGGTATCCCCACAATTTCTTCCGGCATACAGGTACCTATTCTCGAACAGGTCGAATCAGCTGTTAGGTGAAAAGGGGTACAATTTCGAAAAACTGCCCAGGAATGTATCAGCTGAGCTCACAGCGAAGGGCTAAAGTAAGCATAGTGTCGCCAGCTTTTGGAAGAACGGGAAGACTGAGAAAGATAGCGAAGATAATGCATGTTCGGAGGCTCACGACAAAAAGCAGCGTAAGGCTGGTAATGGCTCTACTTAGAGCTTAGATGTGTCAGTGTCGTGTTCGGAGTGCTGAGGTTCACGGAAAGCCTTGAAAACGGGCGCCGACCTGAACGCGTGCTGTACGCTAGCTGGCGACGTTTTCAACTAAAGCGTAGGCGGTGACGATAGCGAAAGGAGGCAATACGATTACGTTGAAACTAGAGGTGTTTCTCCAGACACGAGTTCAGAACAAAGCGACCCTGTGGCAGAGCCGGCAGTCGAGATGCTGAAAGGTTTTCACGGTGCAGCAAAACGTAACGAAGATACCGCGACTGAGCGTCTCGTTAGCGTTCCTCCGCCAACTCAGATACGCGATGTCGAGCAATGGCTAACGCAGCGCGTGGCGATTCCGGTGTCGCCTGCGGTTGAGCCGTCTTCTCAGTCCCGGCAGGTCGTACTTACTTATTGTGGTCTTGACAGCCGGAAACAAGAACGAAAACACCCTTCGGTGTTCACTCACAGATGATGTCGCAGAAACGTGCGGCAGGAGTTCCAGTGCGCGCCTGCCGAGTGGTTGTTCTGTTGGTTTCCTGACCCAGTCTGAAACGTTCCTGGGAGCCCCTATTCGTCGAGTGACCGGCCCGGTGAAGCTCCTGCACGGTGTCATACAGCCCAGGCCTGGATTCGAGCGTCTGTCGAGCACTTCTCTTCGAGAGCATCCCTCCGGACAACGGTGTAGGACCATTTTTTATCTGGATCTCGGACCCCCCGCGAAGGTGTTACGAATCAGCTCACCGATCTGCTACAGGCTTCGTGCAGCGCTTTTGTGCTTTGTAGTGGAGCCACCACTACGTGCGCATTTCGAGTGGGCGCCTCCGTGTCGGAGACTCAGGCTTGCAGCAACAGAAAAGATACCCCAACAAGCCGCAGTATTGCCTGGACAAGGCCGGATCGCTGCCGATTCGCTCACTGCGTGATTCGAACTTGGGCGGCGGCAACGCGACGTGTGCACACCGTTGCGGAGACTTATTCTCTCTCCTCTGTCGGACTCAGCGTGCGCCACCACTACCAACCCTTCACGAACTCTGGAAAGAGCGTTGTGTGTGTCTGTATCTGTCGCGTCGTGTGCAAAAACCAGAGTGAAGGCTTGTTTGACCGTTAGCGTTTTGGGTATAAATAAGAGCCCCTAAGCGCTGAAGTTCATTCCTGTTTGAACAGCGAACCAATGCTGTCACTCTGCTCGAGTCCTGTACTGTAACCTCGCCCGTCGGCGCATTGTTCTTCTTTTGCTTGGGCTGATATCTCGTCACGCAGTAAACAAGTTAACTATGCCTTTGGCTTCTTGTCGCCATCTGCAAGGCAGGTATATTTGCTGGCCGGTCGCTTCACCACGCTACTACTCGCATACTGGAAGCGACGGAGCTCGGCTGGGGGACGCCTGCCAGAATGCAACACTATCTACAAACATCGTTTCTGTTGCTTCAGTGATAACGGTTCTGATTTATTCTGTTTTTCGAATCAACTCCAACGTTTGAGGGCAAGACGAATGAAAGCTCGCCTCATTTTTCTATTTAAACTTGTTCATAAGATTATCTTTTGTTCGGACCTCCTTGAAAACGTAAATCTTAAAGTACTGTCCAAACTAACCCGGAAGTTCCCTATACTTCGTACCCGTGACACATGCAATCGACACCATTCTGCTTTTGTTCGGTTTTCAAGAAACATACAACTGTACTCGCATAGCATTGTCCTGTTCCATACACCGCTTCGGTCCTTCGTGTCCAAGCATGTGACTACTGCCTCACCCTGACTTGGTTTCGCCCATCTATCCTCCTTGCCCCATTTCCATTTTTCTTGCTCGCGTTCATTTTACTGTGCCTGTTTATGTATATCTAGCGGTTTGCTTTGTCAAATTTTTATTAGTACTGTGTTTGATCGTTTTGCGCTTCTTCCAACTTTAGTCTACCGAAATCATTGTTTTTGTTTAGGCGACGTTCAGTTTTTTTTGTTTCAGTTTTATTTTATTCGCTTGTATTTTGTGTTTTCTCACATTGGGCTGTATTTGTGTGTCGTTGTCTTTCTTTTTTTAAGAGCGCCAGAACAAGGGCTACGGCTGTACCTGGACACTTTAATAAACAGCTTTATTTATTTTTTATTTATTTATTTATTTATTTATTTATTTATTTATTATTATTATTAGTGTTATTGGTGTTCTCGTTGTTGTAATATAACTAGCGTGTTTGGGAGTCTAGGTTTGCTATGTAGTTTAGGGTATTATTATGGGATCATTGCAATATTTTTCTATTGCAATCTTTGTTGCTTGGGCAAGTTAATTTGTCATATTCTCCAATTCGGAGTGCAGTGAACAAACCCGAAGGGCTGGAGAGACGCACACGCATCACAGTTTTGCATCGCTTGTGGCCTGAATGTCCAACGAGACGAAAGATCCAACGAGTCGAAAGGTCCAATTCGTCACGCGACCACGGAGCCTGAATGCCCAACGAGACGAAATATCCACCGAGTCTGAAGGTCCAATCGAGCCTGAATGTCCATCGAGATGAAAGATCCACCGAGACGAAAGGTCCAACAATGAGATAAGTTTAGTGCGCTCATTCGGATAAAGCGGACGGCGATGGGTTTGAATCAGTTGTGTAAAATTTTACCCCATCAAATTTAACCGACCGTTTTGACAATTTTGTTACTATTATTCATGTACGACTCAGTTTTCCGTCCATGTAACCTGTTACACGTGAGCGTATTGATTGATTGATTGATGACTCCGGGGGTTTAAAGCGCCGACGCTACAGGGGCGATGAGGCGCGCCGTAGTGGAGGCCTCCGGATTAATTTTGACCACCATCTGAGAAACGGCCGCCGCGGCCATAAATCGAACCCGCGACCTCGGGCTCACGAGCACAAACGCGAGCGTATTGTCCTGTGATGTTCAGTGGTCAATTTCAGCAATATCGTCTGTAAATAAAACAAACAATAAAATTTCGTTTTGAGTACTGCTATTCGTCATGGTCTACTCAGTTGGGTTCCTCACACACAGAGTGGTAGCATCACTAAATGCACGTGAATGTTGTCGTCAGATAGCCATATTTAGATAATTACCCGTAGGCTAGAAAAACAAACTTCTTGCGCTTGCCATTTTTCTCGAAATCAACGCATGTTCCATCCTATTGAGTTGGCTGGTGCACTAAAAAACTTGATTCAAGTTAAGCTTGACGGGATTTAACGTGCAGACAAAAGCAGCTCAAGAGACAGCGGAATACATAATTTAATGGGTTCAGCATGGGCAGCCAGCCCTGTAACTTTTTCACTCCGTAGTTCATTTGTCGCTTTCATTGTCATTTCCCATACCTTCCATATTCATTCCTTTCTATTTCTGTCCTCAGTACCCTCCCCCAGAGGGAAGTAGCAGGCCCAAGATCAATTTCTCAGGCCGACCGCTTCTCCTTTTCAATAAACATTTACTCTCTCTCTCTCTCTCTCTCACCTTCAAGCAGAACTGTGCATCATTTTACAGTTGTAGTGTATTACATGGGCGGAAGGTGAAAAGTGATCCGAGGATGACAAACATGTTCAAATTTTTATCATTCAGTTGAAACTGGAAATTTCCGAGTAAAAGATACTGTGAGGCTTTGCGGACAGCCGTGGGAGGAGGGGAGGGGCAACGGACCAATTTATGACGCCTAATTGATTTGAATGTGCTCAATACTTGAGCTACATATACGTTTTCTGTTATGGCACTTTATCATCCTGTTTCCTTGTTTTTACTTGACGGGAAAAAGCGACTGTCATTGCCAGGAGCCAAGCCGAAACTTCGTGCTCGCTAGTGCAGTACTTTATTCATGCACTGAGCTGCCATATTCCAGAGCTAAAATTGTTTAAAATGAGATTGTTATATAAATGCATTTATAATATCAAGGTTTGCAAAGCCAGCAATACCGTTACACTATTCTGAGCTCCGCGCCGAATCGTCACACCAATGCGTGACTTTTCTTCCTTTTTCGCCAATCATTGAGGTGCTTGGTGATAGTTGAGCCCACGAAGAGTACTGTGAACATTGCGCACGACAAAGAAAAACAATCGAGTTGGGATTTTAAGAATATTACACACCCTAGTGATAACTAGCAAGCAAAAACATTTTTTTTATTTGTTTAACTTGTGATTGGTCACAGTTGGCACAGGACCGGGATAATTGGAGAATAATGGGAGAGGCCTTTGCCCTGCAGTGGGCGTAGATAGGCTGTGATGATGATGATGATGATGATGATGATGAACTCGTGATTGTGTTTGCATTGCATAGACGGGCGCAGATAAACATGGTTTTCTTCGTTTTTGCAGTCGCTAATACCGTATTTAATTTTTAAAGTCCGAAAGAAGAAAAAATACCATGCGAGGCCCGCGGCAGCCGCAACAACTGCAGCAGTGACGGGAAATAAAGCAAACACATCTTGCGCTGGAATGGACGACGGCCAAGATTTTAGAGTTCATGCATGCCCACCTGCGCTTGCGTAAAGAATGTTTTAGATGCGACTGCATCTCATTCACTCGCCTTGTCCCTGCATCCGGCTTCGGCGTTGTTGTCGGCGTCCGCTCCTCCCCCATTCTCCTCGCCGCGTGAGCTGCGCTCTCCGCCGCTCACCCCCTCTCCTCTCCGATAGCGAACACTCTCTCGCGAGGGGCATTGGATTGGATTCGAATGGATTGGCTTGGCTTGGCTTGCCTTGGCTTGGATTTGGATTGGATTGGACTAAAGTGGATTGTGTTGCGTCATAGCCGCGGCAGACGCACTGGCGCCGGCGCGTCCCCTCACTGTTATGCGCGCTATAAAACGCGGTGCCTGCGCCGCTCCGCTCCATCGTTCCAGCGCCGTTCCTCCGCCGTCCAACGCTGCTACGTGAACCCCCTATGCGTCGCATCTACACAGGGGTTCCCGCGAGGGGAGGTGGGAGTTTTTTTAGGAAATACTTCAGAGTGATTCGCAACAAGTATGTGTGGGGATAGAGTTATTGCCGTTTATTTTTGGAGGGTTCGAACTAGTTTCGGTTTTGGTTTCACCGTGAAACGCACCCATATTTTCTAAGGATATCTGTGATGGTGCATTAGCCATACCTCAGGAGTCCCCATGACCCCCTAGTCACATGTTTTTGACTACAGAGACGGATCGGATAAAGCAGATGAAATAAAGAAATTAGGGGTAAACTGTGGACCCGAGCAGCGCAGGACACGAACGGTTGGAGGTCAGTGGGAAAGAGGCCTTTGTCTTGCAGTGGGCCTGAGTACGCTTATGATGATGGTGATGACGACCGTTTCTTGCGAGCAAGTATCGTTTCATATAATTGACGTACAACGCTTGGCCGTAAGCTGCATATGCCTCTGCGACGAGTACACCTGTAGAAAATCTAAAACAAATAAAAAGCGAAGTAATATACGTACTAAGGAAATCAAACTAACTGAAATCTTTTATCGTAAACCGTAAAACCATTTCGCAGGGTGAAACACCAGACCGGTCTTCCGCACGGCCACACATTTCCGTTCGATAATCCTGCCAGAAAAAGCGTAGTAGCTGCTCATCAGGTATTTGCGGGGGCTAGGGTAAAGCCTACTGCGCAAACGTTATTCAATCAATGCTCAGCTTAGCAGCTCAAAGTACTGCAACCCAACCAGTAAACAGCAATGTCCGATGCAATGTTAGAAGCGCCTGTCCTGTCCTCTTTCTTGTGTTCACCAACTTTTACCGCTAAAAACATATCGCAAATGTCCAATATGACGGAGGTGAGCCTCAACATATGTACTTGTTATTGTAAGCCTCGTTGCATATTATCGCAGCGTAATTGGATGAAGCACGAAGCGTTGGCATCCACTCTGCGGGTTAAAATCTAGGGGTACAGGACTTTTTAATTGGCCGAATGTGTTTAATTGGCCGATTCGACGGCGACGTGACGGATAGTACGGAGAAAAGGCGTGTAGGTGAGATCCGTAGCTGCGGGAGAGACGCCCCGCACTTCACCATCTCCGATGAAGTGGAGCACCGGAGTTCAGGCACTGCGTCCACCTCGGCTCGGCCATACTGCATGAAACGATACTTGTTAGCTTGAAGCAGCGCAAGGAAGTTTATGCGGCCCGTTTCTGCGCTCAATAACATGTGAATAGCTGATCATGTAGATTTCTGAAGTATGACCAATGCTCGATTACAGATAACGTCAGAAACCATATACGTATTGCACGGCGGAACCGATACAGAAACTGCCTCGAACTCCCACGAAATGTACCACAAAGGTACATTCTTACAATTTCACTTCATGCGAATAGCACTGAAATTTTTCCTAAGGAAAAAATAGGACTGACAAAAGCGCAAATGCGTATGCATGAAATTTAGTACGCTAAACAGCGTCCAATCATATTTCAAGACGAGTTAGCCTCACAGGAAACGTCACGCGACGTGCTTGAACGATACCCAGGATTTTAAACTTTATGTATACGCAGATGATTGTATGTCAATGTTATTGTTTTAGAAGTATCTCTACTATTACTGGCAACAAGCACGTGTGTCGGAATGTAGTTGTCGTTTATTTTTGTAGAGTTGTTCAAACCAGTTTCAGTTTTAGTTCCCCGCAGCAACATGCTTGGCGCCCAACGTTACCGCTGGTTGGATCGTTGTAGGCGGCATTATAGGTCAACTGCGGAGAGTGAGAAAATAGGATCGTCTCACATAAATTTTAGCGGGAGTAAAATTTTTATTATGGAAAGAGTAATAGCCGCTTGAATATCATATCGTAAATATTGTGACGAGAAAACACAGAAGTGGGCAGTAGAACATACCGCCGTGCCCTCAATCTTTCAAGACGAAGAAGATGTGTGGGCAGCCGCCACCGGCTATTTCATGGCCACCGTGTAGATAGTGTACATGAATCGTACATTTTTCTGTCACGGTTTGTGTCATCCTTGCCTTGTCGCCAAGTAACAATATAGTCAGCGGTGGATTTGGTGTACGCTTGTGCAAAGCGATTACAAATGCCCTCTTATGCAAAAGGTCGGCAACCATTTGATGTGGCCGAGTTGCATGAAGCCAACACGGCCGACTGCCGGACGGCATATCGGGTAAGGGGAAGGGGGGGGGGGGGGGCGAAGGGGGCTCTGCAGGCTAAAGACAAAACATCACTGAATTGGCAATAATATTTACAATGTTTGACAATAATCTGGGTAAGTGTGAAGATTGAGGTCAATGCCAACTGGAAGCGACCAATCCTCTGCCTTTATCCTGTCCAACCCCACTTAAGTGAACACTGGCGTGCCAACCTTCGCATAGAAAGTGACGTGGAGGGTGTTGCGACCGAGCGGGGGCACCCGATCCTTACTCCGTTGCCTCCAACATACGATGGGTAGCGTGTATGAAGCGAGCGGTCAGCCGGTGTTGCAGCCGTGAAGAAGTCCAGAGCAGTAGGATAACGTAACTGTTAACTTCATAGCGAGAGGTGAGCCGAAGCCAAAAAAACATACAATGCCCTGACGGGCGAGGTTACAATACAGGACACGAGCAGACCGACCGCATGGATTCGCTGCTCAGACAGGAATGAATTTCAACGTTTGTGCTGCTTCTATTTATACCCAAAAAACGCCCCCAAGAGTAACACGCCACGAAATTACAGACACACACACGCACAGTCTTTCCAAGATCGCGAGTCATCTTCGCCCCTCGTGGCGTCCGAGAGAGGGGGGAGAGTGTCCTTGAAAGGTGCCGGGGTCGCGCTATCTAAAGTTGATCGTGCCGATAGCGAAACGTCGAGCCGGGAAGGTCAGGGCGTGACTCCCCGACGCGCAGGTGCCTGAAGGGGTGGCGCTGGCAGCCGCCAGGGGCCCTTGAAAGGATTTACTGACCCGGCATGG
>CM023450.1:144375959-144615871 GCA_013339765.2 Haemaphysalis longicornis
GTCTCTTTAAACTTCACGTTACATGCGCGAATTTTTTTGAAAACAGAAGAGTGCAATCAGTCGGCTTTTAAGGAATTCACTATAACTTGTACAAAGCTAATTTGCTTACCTGTCGTCTTCGGAGAAGGCGAGAAACTTGGTCGAACTGTACCGCCCTGTGTTGCTGCACCACAGAGCTGCGCAGGAGTGGTAACACTCCTTCCTCCGCTGCCCCATATTTAGAATACATTCTAATGTATTTTATAATGCAGCAAAACTTTCCGCCCGTGGAAGCGTTTAGGCAACCCGCGCAACCCTTCGCACGCCGGCTCGCTCACGCAGGTACCGAACTGGCCCGCCGTGCGCGCCGAGAGAAAAAAAAAAAAATATTAGCGCCGGTGAGCTGTTGCGCATGCGTGAGGAGGCGCGGAAGCGTTGACGGTGTGGAAAGAAAGAAACACTGAGGGAAAGGGAAGGGCCACGCCGCAGCACCGTGCCGCTAGGATCGCCACAATTTCGGAAACCGAAACTAGCCAAAGTCGCCGACCAGTGGTTCAGTAATGGAGGAGCGAAATATGAGTTATATATAAATCGAACTGCTTTCTTTTGTATTCTTCTAATTTTTCTATATTATTCCTAGTGAAAGGGTCCCGAATGACGACTGCGTACTCCATTATCGGGCAAATTATTGAATTGTAGGCAAGAAGGCAGTAGATCGGGTGTGGCGGACTTTAACGAACGCCTTAAGAAAAAAAGTTTCCGAAGACATTTTGCGGTTACAAACAGCAATATGCTTCGTCCAAGAGAGGTCATCTGAAATCCAAACACCGAGATATTTGTACTCCTGTACTTCTGAAAATAAAACGTTGTTTGCTGTGTAACAAAACAAAAGCAGTCGCTTTTCATGTCTTATTCTCATAAATACCTTTTTTTTAAGTTTATTGACATTCTCCACTTATCGCACCAAGAAATTACTTTCGCAAAGTTTTCGTTTAGCCTGGCCTGATCTTCAACGGAACTAATTTTCTCATATAATACGCAATGATCAGCGTATAGTTTAACTGAACTGACAGGTCTGTGACAATGTCATTTATAAACAGCAAAAATAAGAGCGGGCCTAGAACCGATCCCTGAGGGTCACCGGAATCAACTGTTACTTTGCCTGAACAAACTTCATTCAGAACACAAATTGGTTACGGTTCGACAAGTAGGCTTGATCCATGTTAGTATTTTTTCGTTTCTCATTTATACAGCCTAATTTGTGCAGTAATTTAGTATGCGAGACTTTGTCAAATGATTTACGGAAATTCATAAATATAACATCGATCTGTTTACCTTCATTTATTGCCTGTGAAACATCATGAACAGTTTCAACTAATTGTGTCGTAGGGGAGTACCCGCGCCGAAAACCATGTTGTGCATTCGTCAAGACAATATGTTCGCCGAGAAACTGATCAGGTGTTTATGAATAATATGTTCCAGTAATTTGCACGTTGTTGATGTCAGGGAAATAGGGCGGTAGTTAGAAATGCGTTGCTTTGTCCCATTTTTCTGCAAGGGTTTTAATTTTAATGGTTTTCCAGTGTTCCGGTGGAACACCTTCATTCAGAGATCTGGTATACAGGATGCATAAATAATTTGCGCACCACTCAGCATATTGCTTCAAGAAGGCATTGGAAATACCATCAAGTCCCGTGGATTTTTTAACATGAAGTTTCAGTAACAAATTAAATACACCATGCTCAGAAATTGAAAATCAGGTACAGGGGGGAGATCCAGACTAAAATGCGGGAGTCGGGCATTGTCCTTCGTAAACACTGCTTTGAAATGACTGTTAAAAGCCGAGCAAGCTATGGTTTGGTCATTCACAAGCTTTCCATCGTTTTAAAAAGGAATCAGAAGAGCTGCTGCGGGGGCTAATAGCTCTCCAGAGCTTTTCTGGAGAGGAGGAGGAGGAAAAAACTTTTATTCAGGCCCAATCTGACTCCGTGTGTGTGTGGAGGCAGACCAGTGGGGAGACTCCTTAGTCCAGGAGTCCCTGGCTCTGGCTGGCAGTCCGGGCCCGTCTCACCAGGTTAAGCTGGGAGCCGGGTTCAGAGCTGGACAGCTGCGCCGCCCACTGTAAAGGGGGAGGGGTGGGGATTTGGAGGGAGGTTGGGTGTGTGGGAGCATTCCCATACTATGTGATAAAGTGTACCTCTTTCGGGGCAAAACTTGCACTGTGGTGAGTGAGAGGTGGGGAAAATCAAATGCCAAAGTGTATTGTGAGGGAAGGTCCGGGTTTAATAAAAGATGGAAGCTGAGTGCTAAAGTACTTTTTTTTTGTCTTGTGTAACTTGCTGTTGTTTAAATTTTAGGGATATTTTTTTCAATAGTTGATTTTAATTCATTACCATCTTTCTTTCTCGACTTTTTCTTCAGCCTCTTCAACTTTCGTTTGAGGTGCAATGTATCTAGGTAACCCAGGGGTTGTGTTTCGTGGTTTTTCTTCCTTCGGAGCTATGAATGGCATTGCTCCGAGTTATGGTGACGGCGGTTAAAGTTAGTACAACTGCTTTGTGATCAGAGATACCTGGCACCATTTCGCATAAAACATGTTTTATACTGCCGCTGACAAAACACAGGTCCAGAACAGACTCTGAATCCTTTTGTATTCTAGTAGGGTCGTTCAGAATCTGCAATAGATCAAAGCTAAACGCAGTGTTCAGGATTTCATTTTCTACAACTCTTTCTGAGCGGGATGACAGCGCGGGCCCAATTTATGTTTGGCAAGTTGAAATCCCCCGTGAGAATAAGTTTATCGTCCTGTTTTACGTTGCAACTTAGGTAATCTTTTCAAATGTTTTAAAATACCATTTGAAGAATTTGGAGGCCTATCAATGGCTCCAAGAACATATGCAACATTAGTAATAAACACTTTGCAAAACACACTTTCCATCTCTTCCACTTCAGGCATTCTAAACGACCTTAACGGATTTTCGGTTTTTTTTAAAAAGAACGGCGACCCCTCCTCCTCGTCTCCCAGATCTCTACGAAAAACATTGTAAAAATTTTGGCACAAATTCCCTGTCGTATATATCCTCGTGTAACCATGTTTCTGTGAGCACTGCTATGTCAGGACCGTGGGAAAGTAGCACACTTTCTAGCTGGGCTGTTTTATTAACTACACTTCGGCTATTGATATTTAAATTGGAAAGGGCTTCTTTTGGTTCGTCTGTTTTGTTTTTGAAGGTAATTTATCAGTCTTGGAGATTTTGCACCGCTTGTTCTTTTTAGCATCCCGAATGAACATAGTCCCGTCCACGCTTAATTTGTCAAAGACTAGTTTGACCTTTGCGCCATTCGCGCTCTTCGGATGAACTTTGCCATAGTTTTTTTTCTAATTTCTCGAATATTGGAAGAAAAATCCTCCGATATCGAGAAGGTAGTTCCTTTGAGTTTGGGGCAAGCCATTAACACTGCCAATTATTCACGGAAGTCGAAGAACTTAGCAATTACAGGGCGGCTATTGCCGCTCTTTTTACCCAATCTGGGGCAGCTTTCAATGCTGTCTGTGGTAACTTCGAGTTTTTCTTTAAAAATGTATCTTTAATGGCAGTGATAAGGTCTTTAGGTTTTTCGTTACTTTCTTCCTCTAAACCGAACACAATCAAGTTGTTTCTCCTGCTCCTATTCTCTAGTTCGTCAACTTTGTTGGCGAAAGCTGTCATGTGCCCTTCAAGTTTGGCGACCGTCTATCCTACGTTATTTACTTCTGTTTTCAGGGCATTAAGTGGCGCCATTTGGGCCCCAAGAGCATTCAATCTATCAGTTATTCCTGCGATATCTGCTTCTACCTTCCCTGTTTTTCCAGTACGTTGTTTATTTAGGCATGGTGTCCTGGCCTGCAAGAATTGAAGGAAAACTTCTTTCCCTTTGCAGGACCAGGATTTGCCCCAACGTCGCCACAAGTTAAAAGACTTATTTTGAAATACAGGACATCGAGTAAAACACTTCCGACAGCAAGTGGGCAAGGAGCAACACTAAAAAATTGGGCCCATCTCCCTACGAGGGGGGACTCGAGTAAATGCATCGCGTAGGGGTGGGTGTATTGCGTTAACGTTAGTTTTTTGGGGGGGGGGGGGTGGTGGGCTGGTAGTGAATGTGTTGGCTATTTTGCTTATTACTATTAATTATAATTATTTCTTTCATATATTAATTATTACTTTCGTGATTTTGCGACTCGAGGGCCCCCTCGGGGAAGAGATGGGCCCAATTTTTCTTTTTTTTGTGACACAAGAAGTGAAGGCAAGGAGTAGGTTGTTGTAAGTCGTTATTTATTTATTTGTTGCTGTTGTCGTTGTATTGGACGCTGAGAACGACGGCTTCGTGGTCGCTAAAGTGTACTGTTAAGGGGTCTTTAAGCAGTGGTCGTGCGTTGCAGCAACTGGTGAAGACGAGATCGATGCAACTGCTGCCGTGTATCAGCAGCTTCTTGACGTAGTTTGAATGAGTCAAGGATATAAGGCGCGTTCGTACCCTTTGATTCTGTGTCGCTTTTGTGGCGCAGTGGGGAAGAGCACCATGTACAGCCTGTAAAAGGCTTGTCTCTAACACAGCTTTCGTACTCTCAGCCTTATCTTGCCCCGCCGGTGCGGGATTTGAATAAAACTACTGCGGAATTCTGAAGTCTTAGCCCTTCGCTTTTGCCTCCGACATGTTTGGAACGAGTATGTTTCGGCAGTTTTCGGATGTGGCTGGTTGAAGTTGAAATCGCTGTTATAGACAAGCGTTTTACCGACTGTACCTGGCGTTCCGCCCACATGGTCGTGGGATCGAAACAAGGCGCCGATAACTATTATTTTTTATATATATAGTGTAGGGGGAGCGGTGCGGACCTGTTGTTGAGAGCGAGGAGGGTAGCGTGATGCGGGAGAGGAGGAGTGGGGGAGAGGGCGCACCTGCGCGCTGAGCTGTTGCGGACGGATGGCGGACGCTACATGTGAGTTAAAGAAATGCTCTGCATTAAAAACGATTGTCGCTACGAATACATTTTGCAGGCAAGTAAGTACTAACCTGCACGATAAGACAAAACGGGTTTGCCATTAAGTCCGATGTGCTGCTGCCAAAGCCCACTGATCATGTCCGTCGAAAGGCGGCTCTTTATAAGCGCCAGTGAAGCCACGTTGTCTGACGTCACCGATGAGGGCGCAAGCGCAGAAGAGGTGATGTGCGGCAAGAAGACGTCGCTGATGGCCCCAGTGGTCATGTGGGGCGGATGTTGTCGTCCGGATGAAACACTTGTCCGATCAGTCCAAACCGGGCGCATGCGTGCAGTGGTTGGTGGTTGCACTTGGAGCAAAACAGCGAGGACCTGCACGATAAGACAAAACGGGTTTGCCTTTCCGTTCGATGTGCTGCTGCCATGCACACTGAACTCAACCTCAATTTGGAACTCACTTTGGTACTCAACCTACATTTTTTGCGGGACATAGTGCATGTCGGCATACTTTCATGCCATGAAAACATAAAATGATTGGAAACAATACTTTGGAGCGTTCGTCAAGGTTGCAAAAACGGTTTTACCTTACAAATTAGAACCGGGAATCGTAATGCCTTGTGCCAAAACCGACAGCCCCGAAGGCCTGGAATTTGTTTTGGTCTTGCATTTTCGCCGTTGTCGGTTACTAGCAGCTGGCTGCTACCTTTGGTCGAAAGATTGCTTAATACAGAAGCTGCCGGCTTGTTCGGACGCTTCGCGTTCCGCACACGCCCGTAGTCCTTTCCACCGCATTTCCCTCGGCCCATTATAATGTGGAATAAACATGGTTTCATTCATTCAGGACCAACTTCGCAAGGAATGGGGTGACGCCGGAATCTTTCTTCCGTAGCGGTATCCAAAACTATACTTCAACTCATGCCATAAGCTAGTCTATCCAATTTTAAGTTTAATATTATAATAAAGAGTTACGCACGCGCAAAATCTGGTGGAAAGGCATCAGACGTCAACCGAGCGCAAAGAAACAGCAGGGAGAGCGAGCCCGAGTGAAGCAGACGACAAAACGAGAATCCCTAAGCCGACGTCACGGAGGCGCGCTTCGCAGCGCCGCCCGTGGTCGCGCTCACCGCCAATAGCTACCCGGGGCGTCAGTTCATGGCTGAGTCGGAAGAGCTTTTCACACCTTCCTTTGCGGCGCAGTGATCATGACCTCGAAACCTAGCGCCAATGCAGCTTTTTTTTTTGTAGTAGTAGTAGTAGTAGTATGAAACTTTAATGAGCCTTATAAAGTAGGAGTGGTTCCCTTGTCCGGAAATCCAAATGACGACCGGGCGACCGACACCCTAGATGCCAGTAGTTGCTGGACGTCCAGGTGGTCGCTGGTGATCAGGTTCTCCCACAGCTCATGGTGGGGGAGGTGGGAAGGAAAGGGTGGGAGGTCAGGGTTATGCGTACACTCTAATAAAACCTGTGGGCGAGTGTGCCAGGCTTAGAGCAAAAAGTGCATTGGGCGGGAAATTGAGTGGGAAACATGTGGTGTAAGCCAATTGGATGGACGAAGGTATTCGTTTGGATGCGACGAAGAGTCGTTTCTTCTGATTTTGACAGCTTGAAGTGAGATAGGCGTTGCGCTGCTGAGCACGAGGTCGCGGGTTCGATTCCCGCTGCGGCGGCCGCTTTTCTGATGGAGGCGAAAAGCAAAAACGCCCGTGTGTACGAGATTTCGGCGCACGTTAAGATCCCCAGGTGGTCAAAATTAATCCGGAGCCCTCCACTACGGCGCGCCTCATCGCCTGCGTTGCGTCGGCTCGTTAAACCCTACAATCAATCAATCAATCGCTTAAAGTGAGGTTGAGGGAATTGTTGCCTGTCGAGTCGATAGTACTGGGTAATTTCTTGAAACGTAACCAGTGGTGTGGACTCCGCTTGTTCTTCTGGGGCCTCGGAGGAGAGTGCGCAGGCTTGATGATGGGCAAAATTATTGCCTGTCAATGTACAGTGGGCGGGTGTCCAGACGAGGGCGACGTTTTGTTGTGGCTGATGTTGCGAGAGGAGGCGGAAAGTTGGTGGGGCCACCCTCCCCGCCAAGAAGCTCCGACAGGCAGCTTGGGAGTCGGTTAAGATGACCGCGCTCTTGGTGTGAACAAGTGCGAGTGCAATCGCCAGTTCCTCAGCAATATGCGTGGATGTCGTGGTAATTGAAGCACAGGTTATAAGGGCCGATTTGGTGGTGACGGTTGCAACCTTGTGCTGCCGTCTGGATAAGAGCTAGCGTCTGTATACGCGACGTCCAGACGGTTCCCATAGATGTTCTCGTGGGCTTGACTCCGTGCTTGTCTTCTGCCCGGGTGGAGATCAGGGTGCATGTTCTTCGGTAATGGACATCCAAATTCTTTTGATGACGACTCATTTCCGTGACTGATATGACGTCGGTCAGGTTTTTGTGCCCCGGCATAAAACACTTCGATGTTAAAATCGTCATCTGCACCGCTTACGAGAGCGGCCATCGAATATCCGCCGCAGTGTCAAGCCTCACACATCTGTAGGCAGACCTGTAGGCAGACTGGCCGGCTGCTCCGAGCACGCGTGCGCCCACCCACTGTCTCGAGCGTCGCGCATCGTTGTCTAGCTGCGGCAGCAACTTGCACTCGCAGCACCTTCGTGCGCAGGTCCCTTTTTAAAAAAGTATGCAGTCGCTTTTTAATCAGGCGCCTGACGTGATGAATACGTAGGGGAATTCTCAGAAACTGCAGGCGACGCGGTTTCGACAGTGCTACGGCAGCTCTGCTATGTGATATCCACCGGACGGTCACGTGGACAGCTTTATCTGTTGGTGTTGGTGGTAACTTCATTAGAAAGGAAGGGCAAAGGCCAGGGTGGGGGGAGGAAGTGAATGAGTAGGGCGGAGAACAGTTCTTATGACGTCGTCTTCATGAAATACCTTCAGAAGTCGTGCATGCCACTCCTAAATTGCCCCTACTAAGACGCTTTTTGTTGCATAAATGATGATTTAGAAGAGTATGTCGTATGAGAGGGATGTTGGGTCGATGTAAATTGAGGTGTCGTGGTGAGGGGTAGTGAATGTATGAAAGCGAGAAAACTTGGGGAAGTGCAGATGAGGCGGTGGAGATCGGCTGCGATGGAGTGGTGGCAGTAGGGACATCGGGGGGCGTGCTGTGGATAATACCACTGTCGAATGGTCTCTGGTGCCGTACAGGTGTTGGTCAGGAACTTGTTCAAGAAGATTTCTTGTGCTCGGGTCAGGGTGGGGAAGGAGGCGAGGTGGCCTGAAGGGGGGAGTGCCTTGATGGCGTTGTTGTTTCAGTTGCCTGAATCTACGGAGCCTCATTGCGGGAGCGAGAGTGGGGTCATCGTCAGGGCAGTTGGGCCAGGGGTGGCCCGACAAGGGCGGCGCCGGAGGTCCATCGGAGGCTATTGTGAGAAGGGCCTCCTGTGCAGCCACGTGAGCTGCTTGGTTCCCAGGAGCGGCTGGTTCATGACCGGGGTCCAGTCGATTCGGACTTGGCAGCCTGATGTTTGGAGCGCAGTGATTTGATGAATAATGTTGTGGACAGAAAGGCATGCGGACCTGGGATGACAAAGTTCTTGGAGAGCTCCATATAAGTCCGTTAGGATGGAAGGTTTGGGGGAATGGGGAGATGGTAATCGTACATGAAGTAGTCGAGAGAATCGTGGATAGCGATGAGCTCCGCGTCCGTTGAAGTAATATTGGGAATACGGTGATATTGGGCTCCCATGATGGATAAATTGTCCGGGCTGATCCATGCTGTGCCGACGTGTAGGTTTATGGGGCTAGCGTCTGTGTAGACGTCAATTTCACCCGGTCGTTTAGTTGAGGCAAGGCGTCGGCAGCGTTGCTGTCGAAGCTCGAGCTTCCTGCGTGCGACGGGTTGCGAGGGGACGGATTGAGTGAAGAGGGGCCGCTGCCAGGGGGGTGTTGGGGCTGGAAAATTAGGTAGGGGAATATGACTTCGTTGATCCCACGTGGTGAGGAGCACGCCTTGGTGGGTGAGTTGTCATTTAAAATTGTATTGATCCGTTTGTTCCTGAATGATGCGGTCGATTGGTCGGAAGGGTCGCTTCTTGTTGGAGGTTTGCAATTTTTGTATGACGTGGGAGACCAGTGATGGTGCGTAGGGTGGAATTGTGAAGAACTTGTAGCGTGCGTCGTTGGGTGCAGTTGAGGTCATAATGTGTCCCTCCATACGAAAGAATGCCTACCGCTACTGCTCTGACCGAGGGTGGTGATAGTCTTTTTTTGTCTACACAAAATCCCACGTTTTGCGCCACCCGCTGAAAAGGGAACTGCGACTGACCGCAATAAAAACGTTTCTAATAAACAACCGCCGCACGCTGAAGCAAATGAGTTATCGACACCTAATAAGTAGGTCATTAGTTACTCATCGTAACAAAAAACCAAGTTGCAAAATTGTGTCAGTGCCCCTTTAAGAATGATTTTGCTAATAAGCGACATTCTTGCTGTTTCCTTAATCAGAATACCAAACTTTCGCAACCTAATTAAATAAATGTTCGAAATCTGCACAAATTCACAGAATTGTCTACTGATGCACAGCATTCTTATGCCGCTTGCGGAGAGTGTGCTTTCTTGACAGGCAACTATGCTTATGGGTAGCAAAAAACGTTGTATGTTTCTATTCTTTTATTTATTGCGGAAGTTTGCCATTCAGCATAAGCGGAAATTAACTGTACAGATACACCCCGATTCCCGAAGGAATTGGAGCAGGGGCCATGATGTGCTCCTTGTATCCACGCCATGAATTCTTTTGAGATTAAAATTTGTTTTGTCTCGCCAATGATCCGAATATTTACGATTATAGCGATAAAATTAACACTGGTTTGTAAAATCTTTGGGTGTATGTCTGCCGGTTTTGTGCATCTGCTTATAAATTTTACGCTTATAATAAGCTAAGCCGCTACTTTTAATCTCTTGTGACACATTCAATAATATGACGTCTACTCGGCAGTGCTTCACTTTGGGACCTCTTACTGTATTACCCCAATGTATTTGTACTTTGATGAAATAATATGCAAATTTGTTTTGATTTGAACTGTTTGACTTCGCTATTGACGATAACTTACTATTGACGATAACTTACAAGGACGGTCCCGTGCAGATATGTCCGAGAAAGACAGGAACAATAAAATAGGCTTCAGATGAACATTTGATGCCGATTTAAAGCAGTACGTGAACGTTTCTATGAACTTAACTCATACGAAGCGCAGTTTTATCAACAAATCAGGTAGCATTTTGAGCGCCCGTGGCATTAGGTCGACGCCATCATATGTAACTACTACCCGAACGAATGCTAGCAACTTCCCGGAAGCAGACGCATACGTAACTTCCTTTATGTAACACACACACAAACACAGCACCAAGGCTTTTTTTTCTAGTGACGTCTCCTGTTGCAACTTCATAAATTGTCTGGGTTCCGCTGCATACCGGCCGCTTCACGTAGCTCCGTGCAATGGACCGGCAAAATATGTCCACGGGTGAAACCTGGCAAACATAAAAAGTGGCTTCACTATAATACTTATAAACTAGTAGGTTCGAACTGTCATACAACACAAAAACCGCCGCCGCGATGTGCAGAACAAACGCGCCCATTTTTATTCAGGCCTTAAAGCGGCGGTTATGAAGAATGGGACACGATTTTCAACGCTTCGTAATGTGCGCGTCGATGGTGTGAATCTGCGGCATACACTTTTTTTCTTCGTTTTCGAGGTGCTCTGCGGAGGACGGAGGCTGCAGGCGGCTGCTTCACAGGCGGTGTTGCGCCTCCTCGCCGAGAACTTTCACTGACGCGAACCACGAGCGCGGCCGCAATATTTACCGCGACGAGCCAAGGATGCCGCGCGCAAGACGATGAGACAGGCGGAAACCGGACGGGCAACGAGAGAAACCATTCGCAGACACGACAACGAGATACGCACTCCTTCGTTCTTCTCATTTTTCCCAGTCGACCGCTTGACCCGTGTCAAACAGAAGCTACATGGAGAACTAGGCGTAACACCAATGCAAAATTACGAGGTTCATGCGAAGGTCTACACAGCGCACTAAAAAGGACGTTATTCGAAAAATCGTTCTACAGTATAGAATGAGCAAATCATTGGAAAAATCTCCTTACCGGGAAATTTCCAACACGGCATGACAGCTGACTCCCAAACTGTAAGAACGCCCCCCGGCCGGGAAAAGTGGAGTTGGGTTAACGGCGTCGTGTCGCGCGAAAATTTCCCCCGCAGTCGACACTCGGTGTCCTCGTACCTACCGCGCGGCACATAACGAGGGTCAGTCGGTGTCAAAGTACTCGTCAGATTGTTCTTCCTTCGCCACTTTTTACCACAAGAAAGCCATCACTCCACGCAGTATACACACCTGAATGTAAGGCAGACAGAGCACACAAAGCTCCTGCTTCGGCCAGTGCCTTTAACGGGTCTAACTCCGTTTTCTAACCAACATTGCTGAAGCGGGCGCCACCTTTCAATGCCCTCACGAGAAAAAAAAAAGGAAGCGTAACTCACAGGAGCATGCCGCAACACATCACACGGCACCCTGGGGGTAAGGCATCACGGTATGTTTAAGCGTGAAGAAGGTAGGCGCGATCAGAAACGCGAGATTTTCCTAAGCGTGAGTTTCCCGGTTCACACGCATACCATTTTGCAGCGCGCGTAGAAGAAAGCGAATTTGGGTTTTCTCAACCTGCTTCACGCTTTGACGGAAGAAAGCCACACGTATTTTGAGTCACGTGGTGCTGAAAACGAAGTTTACGACGCCAAGGAGCGTGTTTCACGCTTAGTGCGGGTGACCAATTTTAGAGTGCACTGATGGGCATTTGTGTTAATGCTCGGCCAGACGTTAATGCTCGGGCAGCCATTCAGTGGCGCGCCCTTCAGCGAGAAGTAGTGAGTTTCAAACACGTACGAGTACACTTGATGTGCACTTCAAATATGTTATCTATTTTGTATAAATTTTACAACTGCACTAAAATGTATTTTCGAAATTTTTACTAATTGTTGAAAATACATTTCCTAAAATGTGGGCAAAATACAGTACTTACAAATACTGCCCAAATAGATTGAAAATACACTGCACTTAACAGATGAGTAAAGAGCAAAAAATTCCACGAAGCAAGACAACAGAGATGAGTGCTACTCCCAACAGACATTTATTCTTACATACACAAAAGGCGTGCACATCACCTCCAAATTACACTGCACAGCGCATATTTGCACTATACCGAAAATTACGCTACACATTGCCGTTTAACACACCTCTTACCAATCTAGCTTCTGACTTCATAATTGTTGCAGGTGTTATAAACATACTAATCAATATAAAAATTAGATCATCCGTTGGTCCTGATAACATACCCAATGCCTTTCTGCGCCATTACGCTGAACCATTAGGACATATTCTTACTAATCTTTTTAGGCTATCCCTCGATTGTTGCGAAAGCCCTGGTGACTGGCGCATGGCTTGTGTCGGACCCGCCGTGGTGGCTCAGTGGCTAAGGCGTTGTGCTGCTGAGCACGAAAACGCGGGTTCGTTTCCCCGACCGGGGCGGCCGCTTCTGATGGAGGCAAAAGCGAAATCGCCCGTGTGTACGAGATTTCGCCGCACGTTAAAGATTCCCAGGTGGTCGAATTAATCCGGAGCCCTCCATACTGCGCGCCTCATCGCCTCCGTTGCGTCGGAGCGTTAAAACCTACAATCGATGAAATCAATGACTTGTGTCGTGCCAATAATTGATAAGGAGACTGCCTTTTTGCAGGCAACTATCGCCCCACTTCCATGGCATCTATCATAAGCGAACTTTTTGAGCACGCAGTATCCAATTTGATTGTCTAGTTTTTAAACGTTAACAATATTCTGACGCCGTCCCAGCACGGATTCAGAAAACGCTTATCCACCTTCACGCAGCTGGGTACCCCTATTCACGAATTCGCTTCCCTACTTGATAAGGTTGAACAAATTGACGTCATATTTCGGGCCTTTAGTAAAGCCTTCGACCGTGTTCCGTACAGTAAACGTATCTTGAAGTTTCAAAAAATTGGCCTAGCAATAACTCTGGTAAAATAGATACAGTGCTACATCTCTAACCGTAAGTAGTTTGTTAAAATAAATAACTCCTTTTCCAGCACCCTCCTATAACTTCCGGTGTTCCTTAGAGCAGCGTTCTCGGACATGTACTGTTTTTAATTTACATTAATGATATTACTGATTGTATTGATGCACTATCGGCTGGTTAAAAATTTGATGACTACTGTGTGCTCTTCAAACGTATGTCATCCCCTTGTGGCCTGGTTAACCTCCAATGAATCCTTGATGCCGTCGCTGAATGGTGTGTGAAATGGGACATGGATTTCACGTTTGACAAATCTGGATTGCTTCAATTAACTAACAAAAAATACGTATTCCCGTTTCCTTACCGGCTTAATAACTACGCACTGAAGCAGGTGGAGGAATATAAATATTTAGGAGTTACTATAACTAACTGTCTGACTTGGTCCAGTCACATAAGTGAAATTTGCGGGTCAGCCTCTAGAAAACTCGGGTTTTTGAGGCATAAACTAATAACCTTCTCATGCCGAGTTACTAGCTTTTAATTTTATTGTGAGGTCTCAACTGGAATACGAATGCGCAGAATGGGACCAATTTTTTAAAAAAAGGATATTCATAAACTAGAAATGCTACGAAGGAAAGCTGTCCGATTGATTTATAACTCCTATAGCAGCAGTACGTCGTTTTCGCTTCCTACGGCTAAGAACAATATAATAACCCTGGAAGGCAGCTTCGGTGGCTCAAGTTTCTGTTTTCACTTATCTCACATAAATTCAACATTATCCAGAATTTTACATACAGCCCCGTTTATTTCGCCATACTAGATACACCACAAGCACACTTTAACCCCAATTTTACCTCGCACAGTATTCTTTTTTGCCCCGCTCAATCGATGAATGGCATGTGTTACCGGCGGAAGTGTTTCCTGCGGTGTTGATATTTCCCATGTTGAAAAACACCTTACTGCACCGCTTTAGCATTTGCGCCCTGCTGCTGCGCCTGGTGTATGCTCTTTCTGTCAAGGCATGTTCTCTTGTTCTTGTTTTTCTTACCTTTCACGTTTAGTTACAGTTTTTAAACGAGTATTACCCACATAGTTTTCAAATGCATTGTCTTGAATGTAATACTCTTTGTACATGCCCAACTTCTTGGTCTACGGACTGCAGTATCCTATAAATAAATAAATAAATAAATAAATAAATATTACCATTTCTCGCGTGATCGCAGCTCATGCTCATACGTACAGATAGTAATAGGCCGTAACCGACGACTGTGGGTCACGTGGTACACTAAACGAAAACGAAGCAAACAAAAAGCCAAAAACAACAAATACTAAACGCAAAAACTACACTGCTCCCCTCCCACACCACAAAAAGAAACAGAAAGCAGGATGCGGTCGATTTGGAATTACTGAGAGGGAAGATATGCAATTTCATTAGCCGAGAAACTCATCGATGGCATGCTTATGCAAGCGCTCCCAGGCGAACCATTCCAGGCGCCTCAATTATTTCTCTTCCAAGCTGGTTTTGTGCTTTGCTATTATCATAGCCTCGTGAAAGCAAGGCGTGCATTTGCACCTCCGGCAATGTTCACTAAAGTGCCCTGCGTTTCCATTCTTCACACTGCGTAGGTGTTCGCGCAAGCGAACTTTCAAGCATCGGAATGTTTGTCCTACGCATTTGTGACCGCATTGTAGAGGGATAACGTGTATACACCACATATTCGGCGCACGCGACGAACTTGTTCCTGTGGTTGATGCTGCAACTCTTCTTTTGCATTCGCGCGGGGAAAATTGATTCGCAAAGCTTTGAAAGTTTTTCGGGAGCTGAAATAAAAAAAAAACACTTTTACATTGCTGCGATCCCCGATCTGCTTGAGTTTTTGCGATATATATGGTGTATGCATTTGGCCTAAAAGTTGCCCAATGTTTTGTAGACACCAAAAACCAGAAATAAGCTAACAAAATTTTTAAAATGAAGGAAAATCACCGTGTAGTTACGCAACTGGCAACAATCCAGAAAACTAAAACACCTGCGCTATGTGGCGCGCCGTAGTAGAGGGCTCGTACGCACACTCGTTTTCATCTTACGGCTTCATCAAAAAAAGAAAAAAAAAAGGCGGCCGCTGCTGGGATTGGCCACACCTTCACTAGAAGACACATAGACAAAAGAGGGCAAAACCGGCGCAACGGCCAAGGTCAAAAAGAGCACCGATAAAAGTAAGTACACCAATCGGCATCCCTATTCGGTCCATATCGAACACAAGATTTGAACCGGAAAAGAACGCTCCACTTTGTTGAGCACTTTTACAATAATCTCCGCTCCTTGCCAAGGCAAACTTAACCTGAAGAATACATACGGTATTTCGGTGACTTTTCGTCAGTCACTTGGCAGAAAACACGTTCCACGGTGACATTTGATATCGGTAGGGCTCCGTGTTTTCGAACAAAATCCACAAAAAAAGGAAAAAACACTCGCCGGTGAAATTTTGGACAATTAGCCGTATTTCAAGTGAGTGTTTCTTGAAACTGACGACATAAGCCAACTCGTGAAAGGTTTTTCGTACTTCCAGAGCTATTAAATAAGTAACATTGTTTTGCTCCTCTAGTTTTACAGAGTTCACACTGAGCAGTGGCCAGTGCTTTCTCGCTCTTCACTGAGGCTTCTCGCTCTACTTGTTTCTGGCAAAACCTTTGAGAGGACATTTCCTATTCTGAAAATTATAAATTGAAGGGAGCGCGCTAGCAACAGCGACAAAAATCTAGTGAAATATGCTAGCGCAACAAGCCGTAAGGTTGTAATGGGAAAAACGTACATGTTTTGTTTTCAACTATTTGTGCCTGTGAACAGTAATGAACAAAACAAATGCGAACACGATAATATGTACCGGAACACACATATAGCGTGGATTCTTTTGCGTGCAGGTCAGATTGACGCACGGTTTTATTATGTACAGTATAAATGTTGGGAAATGTGGCACTCAAAATATTCCAATAGCGCGCCCTTATGTTTCCTCCACGAACTGTAGTTTTCAATTTGACGTGTTCTGGTTCATATTTCTATGTTCGCTTTTCCTTTGTTCATGGCTGTTGAAATATGCGTGTCTGCCTGTGAAATTTTTGCGGCCAATTCGCTCCTACCGTTCAGAGGTGTTTGTGTTCAGTCATCATTTCACCTATGATCTGGAGTATTTAATATACAGCGGAATTAAATCCGCATTTCGGAGAATTGGATATTTACAAGTTATAAACTCCGTAGAACATCGAAATTTCGCAAAACAATCAACCTAAAAAGACACCCTCCGAATTTTACCACAAATAAACTCCGAAAATCCGGAGCCTTAGATATCGGCAAAGATAAAAGACCAAAAGCTCAGGGATGAGAGGAAACATCACATTTTGTGCGCTAGTTCTGGCACTTTTTACGTTTTTCCAGAATTTTATCACGCATATGTCTCACAGGCCATCAACATTAGATTGCAGAACGCGATATTCATACAGGAGAAGTGATTCTCTTTTCGTGTATTGCCAAGCCATCAAACACGGTGTCGTGAAATAGGCTTCATGCGTAGAGATTTTAAACCTCCTTGGTGCAGATACAACCGAGTTGCTGTTTTTAGAAGATTATAACTCCCAGTTGCAATGATCTAAGATATCAACGCGGAATCGGTGCACCAACAACCAGTAGGGACGCTTCAAACGCGGGCAGATATGTCGCTTGCGCTTGAAATATTGCCTGAGTTTGGTGCACGGGCCCGAACCTAAAACGCGCTCAAAACCCGCCCAACCACCAAAAAATATTTTTCTAGCCAAACGAAAGTGAACGTCGCCCAATCTGGCGCTTTCTCGCCCAATCTGGTAACCCTGGCGTTTTCCCGTTTTTTGCCTCACGGCGTTGTTTAAGCCGCGCTGCTGTACGAGGGACCACATACCACAGCTGGGTGTTCGTCTTCCTCTATCGCACATGGTTCTGTTCCGCATGTGGCATTCCTTCGTGGCGCGGCTTATCGCTTTCCTCCGCACGTCCCGCGCATGGGTTCCGCGCACGTCTCCTTTCCCTCCTCGCCTATCTCTCCCTGTTATCGGGCCGCTGATCCGTGCCGGGTGGTTGCGTAAGGGGCATGGTTTGACCTCCTTCGTTCAAGAGAAAAACTGGTCACCCCGCAAGACTGCCCGAGGCGGTGTAGTGTAACTTGCGCTACAAAAACGCAGGTCAACCCACGGCCCGGCCCCGCAAACAACCCGACCGCCAATGTGTACCGAACACTTGCTACACCGCCCTCCAACACGGCGGCATCGCGATCCCCCACCAAGACTCCCAACAACCAATACACGATCTACCGACCACGCGAGAAGCTCAACCTAACTAGGCTTACCACCACAGCACTGAACAGAAGCCTTTTCAGCCAAATGGAACTCTAGCTGCCGTCGTCCATAGCAACGTTACCCTCCTCGCGCAAGCGATTCAGAATAGAATCGTCGCAAGAACGCCCGGCCCCGGCTCCGTGAGTGCCGAGAACGCTGGGATGCCACTTCCACACGCGGAGACTACCTTGCACCGCAAAGCGGACGGGCCGATGAACCGATCACAGCACAACGTCGGTAAGATGGCAACAATGACGGCGGCCCCAGCGGCGCTCCGCACAGGCGAAGGGCGGCGGAAAATTCGAAGACCGACCACGTACTCCGTTGACCGGTTAACATCAATACAATCTAACGCAGAGATCTAGCACCGGTATTTGCATTCGCGACGTTAGCACTATGTAGCATCAGCTATTCCGTCCGCAACCGTATATTTTTACACACAGACTGGGCGTTGTGATTTCAATATTTCGCAGTTCCTTTTCAGCCTGCGAAAATGTTTTGTGGTCCTAATCGACCGTTGCATATTCCACCGGGATTTTCACGGAAATTGATGAAGTTCGCCAACAGCTTACACTCATGCGTACATACGCAGCAGTCGGTCGTTGACTGCAAGGACGTCGGCCGCATTAGTAATTATTTTTGAAAGCACCATTGAAAGCACCGCTTCCGTATCAATTAAGGCCTGCGCAATCGTGACCCGCATTCTGTGGTCATTGATTCAAAAAACCTTTCAGTACCACACAGAAAACAGGAGGAGGGGGGGGGGGTGGGGAGGGGTTGAGTTAGTGTTTTTTAAAACGCTTAATCAGTTCAGAAGAGAAAAAAACCCGAAAGTGGCTGGCCTTTTTTCAGTACAGAAAGTCGCGCGCTGTTGCGCGCGACTTTGTGCTGTTCATTCATGCTGTTGCACGCTGGCATGAATTTGTCCAGAGTTTCGATTTTGTAGGGGTGTCGAAATCTTCCTGGGGGGTTGGGTGTGTGTGTGCATAGCTGGGCGGGGTTCTCGAGACTGTGGAATCTTTTTTTTTTTTTTTGGGGGGGGGGGGTCAAAATCCTTCCGGGGGGGGGGGGGAGGCAGAGGAGGCGGGTGTGCGTGTATAAATTCATGCTGCTTGGGCCTATTTAGTGATATGTTCTTGAACTTCAGGCCGCCAATTGGAAAGTTCACACTGCCGCCAGAAATGACAAATATCGTGAGTACACGAAGCTAGGTACTTACATTCCTAGCTATTCACCACCTACAGCTCTGCCAGGTGTACGTCGTGGAGCGGGACACATAGTAATATAATACCTGCATTCACACGCAGTTCCGTATTTCCCTCGGCCGACATCTGGCCCGCAAGAACAAAGAAAAAAATAACTGTTCAGGCCTACTCACAATGTTCTCACGGGTACCAGCGTCGCAACCCATTTCCAAGCATTCGCCGACCATAGCAGGCTATGCACACGAGTAAGGGAACGTTTAGGCGGCAGAGACAAAAGAAAAATTAATTACTCACGCCTGCGGCCACTGGTTTTAGCGCCATCCCACGATGCAAAAGAAGGAACTACTCGCTAGGCGCAATGCCACTCGGTATACCCAAGGACAATTTTCCACTGGGCATACCCTCTGGTGAATTCGCCTAAATAATCAGTGTCCCTAGTGACACGAGCGTTTCAGGTGCCACCATCGGGGGGGTTTTTTTGGCTTACCCCCCTTTAAGGGGGTTTTTTTTCCCCAAGTTTTTCCTTTCTAGGCCTAAACCAGTTCAAAAGGCCGGGGGCGTGGGGGGTTTCGGGCCCTTAAAGCGTTTGGAAAAAAGTTCCCCCAGGGGGGGCCCCCTTTTCTTTTTACCATTTAAACCTTTTTCCCCACATTCCCCGAAAACCACCGGTTTCATAAGGGGACGATTAAAAGTCCCTTAATTTATGCGAATTTCCCAAACAAATTAAAACCTTCCCCTTGCCACCCCGGGGGTAAATTTCCGCGTTGGGAAATTTGGGCCATTCAGGACGTTTTCCCCCCCAAAAAATTTAATTCCAAAAAACCGGGCCGACCCCCCACCCACGGGACGAGGCCCCCCCCGGGCAAACTTTCCAAACCCACCCACAGGGAAAAGGTGGGCCCCTTTCTTTTCCTTTGCCGAAAAACGTTTCTGGAAAAATTTTTAACCTTTGGGGTAAAACGGGCCCCAAAAACCAAGGGACGGGGGTCCCCAAAAAAAAAAAGGCCAAGAGGGGGACAAAAAAAAAAAACGGGAAGAACAAAAGTGCCGGCCCCAAAAGGAAAAAGTGAAACCAAACCCCAAGGGGAAAAAAAAAACCTGCCCGTTTCCGCTTTTTTGGCCCCGGTTCCCAACAAACAAAAATACCCTTTTCCCCGCCGACAACCAGGTAAGCGGGGTAAACTGCACTGCGCGCTCCCCCCCACTCTTTTCCCCCCTTTCCCCCAAACGCGACACGCACAATTACCCTTCACTCCCAAACTCTTCCGTCGTCCCACAAGCATTCCTCGACCTCATGAAACAACTGAAGGAGCAAAACGCTAAACTTCTTAGCCGAGGGGAAGCACTGGAAACAGAACGCACGGCCTCACCCGATCCTTCCCGCTGGCAACATTGTCAACAAGGGATTCACATCCCGCATCTTCCCCTATGTCGAGTAGTGCATCGAAAAATCCACAATATTCTTACGGTAGCACCGGCATGCCGCTTCTAATCCGTTGATTTTTCTCCTACAGCTCTCCCTGGGCATTTTTCGTCTTGTCAGCAATGGTGACGATGGTCGGCTTACGGTGACGGGATGTATGGTTTCAACGGAACCAAGCAACACGGTAGAACCGACGTAATCAAGAGCTTTTTACGCGATCCGCACAAACCATCAAGCGCCCATCATGACACGTGTCTTCAACTGGCAGGCCCTCCACCATTGGGGGCCTATAAAGGGGCGGATGCACCGGACAGGCGGCCACTGGTCATTGTAGCACCGGCATACCGCATTCTAATTCGTTAATCTTCTTCGTACGGGTGAGGAAAAAAAAGGGGAGATGCTCTCGGTCGAGTGACCGCTTTTTGCTGGTGGTTTCCGTGCCCGCGGCTCTGTGGTGCGCTGTATGAAGTTTTTGTTTCTCAAGATGTTGTTTTTTGGGTTAGGTGGTGACGTAGAAACCAATCCAGGCCCTGACCTTAACAAAATTTACAATCAACTTAGGGAAATTTCCGACGACTCAAAGGCAATCAAAGAAGAACGGCTGCTAATATCGACAGAAAACTGGACACTCTTGCAAAATTAGAAGGTGACCTTGAAGTTGTCAGACCCGGGTACGTCCTTTCAAAGCCCAAAGAAACACTGAAAAAAAATCGACGAACTCGAGAACAGAAACAGGCGAGGGGAAAACTAATCATTTATGGTCTGCCGGAGGGGGGAAAAAAAGAAACCAGTGAATCGGTTTTGAAAAAATTTGTGAAAAGAACAAATCATAAAGAAAAGTTTGAGTTAGACCCTATTAGATTGAGAGGCCGCTTAACCTAAACGCACGAAGTATTCTGAATAAAAAACGACACTCGAAAATAAATTTTTCTTTTATGAACCAGATATTGTGGCTATTACTGATACTTGGCTATCGCCATCTGTGTACAATCATGAAATAGCCCCCCCCCCCCCCCAAAATATGTCGTTGTTAGAAAAGATAGGCCATCCCATGGTGGAGGCGTGGCACTACTGATACGACGCACTATATCGTATACCCTTCTTCCGCCAGTACCAAACGCTGAGGCAATCTTCTGCAAAACCATTTGTAACGGCATTACAGTAGTAGTAGGTTGTGTTTATCGAAGCCCCTCTTCTGATGACTGTATAACAAAAATTCACGATTTCCTTCGACATCATGTTCTTAGCTCCCGTATCCTCCTTATTGGGGGACTTTAACCTTCCAGATATAGATTGGACTAACATGCGCCACACATCCCCCGGTTCAAGTGCTCTCATTGATTTAAGGCTGCATTTTAACCTCCGTCAAGTTGTACAGCAACCGACCGTGTGCAAGGCACATCATCAAGCATGCTAGACTTAATTTTTCCTAGCCATCAGTTTGAACTACGGTAAACATTATAGATGGTATCTCAGACAACAAAATTCCAATCTGTCGACTTACGCTCGACCATCACTTACGCATGCGATTTACCGGAACACTGGTAGCTAATTTAAGTCAAGCGGATGATGGTTGCATATTAACCTACCTTGCACATGAATTCCTGAAGTTCTCAGAATTGGGTGGAAAGCCTGGCACACATGTCAATGCACTCTGGCTTCACTTTAAAAATATTGTGACACACTGTGTGCACGATTTCATTCCCCTGAGATTAACACGCGGCGCCCCGCAAAAAACAATCCGTGGATCACACGCGGAGTTATACATGCCAAAAGAAAGGTCAATAGATTGCGTAAATCTTTGAAGAAAAACAAAAACAGCTCTCCTAACGCACCTAACCTGAGAGATGCAATAGCAAACTTTAAGTCCAAATTAAAACAAGCAAAGGACAAGTACTCAAAAAAAACTCTGCCCTCAGTCGTAAAAGTTAACCCATGCAGATTCTGGAAACATATCCGCCCTCCTAGACCAGACACCCCGGATTTTTCTCCTGAACGAAAAAAAGCTAAAGCTAATTTTTATAATAATTTTTTCACTCTGTTCTCACAAAAGATAACAGAAAAAACCCAGACCTTCCTTTTGCCGATAGTGTTTTAATTGACCCCTTGATTATATCTGATGAGGAAAGTTTTAACCTGTTGCTGAACGTCGATCACAAAAAAGCATGCGGGCCCGATGAAATCCCTAACAATTTTCTCAGACGTTACGCGGAATGGTGCAGCCGGTATCTAGGATTAGTCTTTCGTAAGTCTATATCTTCTTCAAAGCTTCCTGATGATTGGAAAAAAGCAAAAGTCGCACCGATGCCTTAAACGGACAACAGCGAAGATCCATCTGATTTCAGACCCATCTCACTTACTAGCACATCATGTATATTACTTGACACATCATTCTGAAGCACATAACACTATTCCTAGAGAGCAAAGGCACCTTATCACCTTACCAGCACGGATTTCGAAAAGGGTTATCCACAACAACGCAGTTAACTGAAGTTGTACATGACCTCGCTTTTTCTAGTAATAACCACTCGCAGACAGACTTGGTACTGCTAGATTTTTTTAAAAGACATTTGATTCAGTATGGCCATAAAAATGCTAAACTGCAAAACTCAAAAGCATACTCGGAACCGGAAACCTAACAAACTGGATCGATTACTTTTATAGGACCACTCGCAATTTGTAATCTTTGAAAACGTACGATGAAATAGCATGCCCGTAACATCCGGAGTACCCCAGGGCTCAGTTCTTGGCCCGCTCATTTTTCTTATCTTTATATTTATAAACGGCAAACATTTCATGTCAAGATAAAACTTTTCCCAGAAGAGAATCACCACTACTTGAAACACAGCGACAGCAGCAGCCGCTGAGAAATTATTAGCACGCTGCCATGCCGGCATAGAGCCTTGCAGATCTCTAGAACTTCTCCTGTGGCACTTAGGTTGTGTGCCTAGCTGCATTCTGTAATATATGCTCAGTGAACACTTCAGCGATATAGGGGGAGTGCGAGGTTGCGATTGCAAACACTTCGCAAGTTTTCATTCACAAAAGGCTTAAACACAGGCATTCAAGGAAAGCAAAACCAAGGGGTTTATTCATTCCATTCATTACATAAAGGGCTACTATCTACGCTACTTCACCACCAGTAAACAGTTGTTCACATACGCCGATCGAAAAACACAGCAGACGCATTCCAACACTCGGCTCACGCTTAAGTGACTCGCTCGACAGCCACACTACGCGGCACATTCCCCGCGAACGCCCGCCGAGACACAAATACCTACAGGTGCTGGGTAGTCCACAGAAAAGAGAGCACTCAGAAGTCGTTCATTACACTCAGTACTCAACGCACACAGCTGCAAGTACGGTGGCTAAAATGGAAATGCACTCTCAATAAAACAATGAAGACGGTCGCACACAATGCAATGATAAAAAAACGTTTTTCCAAGTTCACTCAATTAGTTCCTTGTAAGTTTTCTCAGTTCGCGAAAAAATAATTATTTTTGTCACATCACCGCGGCCAAATCTTCACTTCTGTGTACGTTGCAATGCCCATGTGGTGCAGGGTAGTTTAGAAAAGTATTCGTGAACACCAAAAAAAGTCCTGCATTTCTGCACTATACAGCTCTTCAGTTCGCAAGATCACTCACCCTGGAGTTTTGCGTACGATGAAATTCCTGTCACAGTATCGCAGGTATCCATTTTCGCATGACTTGAAGTTGATGTTGAATTAATCGTAACACTGTCACCGTAAACACCAAATTTACGACACCGAAAAGCGACACATTTGCTTGGCGTCACACCATCTACACGAGCACATTGCCGTCGAGTCGTAAATTCCCAGCACCAGGCAACACGTGCCATGCCCGCGCACATGAGCAAGGAGACGAAATGTGGCTGACTGAGTACATCCAGGTATAAGCAGGTCCATCGCGATAGCAAATAGTGCGGAGATACGTGCCCATCTTTCGATCTTTTTCTAACTTGTTCGCTGGTAATTATTTTTTTGGTAAATACAAGATCGCTTAACGTTTTGCTTTCTTTATTCGAAAAAGTTGTATCTGTTCTCAGTACTCAGGGAAAATTGTCTGTCACTAGCATTGCTGCGCGCAGGAATACTAACACAGAGCGGGCCGCACGGCCGTGTCCTTCGGTACCCATCGCCAAAACCAGTATGCCAAACAAACAACAGAAAATAAAACAGGAAGCAGGGGTGTCCCCTCTACCTTTTCATCGCTTTCCAGGATTTCCTCACCGCGCCTCCTTCGGTCGGGCGTGGGTCGCTCTCCCCCTTTCTCAATGACTAATCTGAAAGTGGGCTCCGCGGGAGAAAGAATGCGATTGTTCGCAGCTTCCACCATATTTCTGAGAGAGCGTACCGTACCGTGGGCCACGAAAGTTTTTTCCAATCTGCTTCGACGCTGTGAGGGCCGTTTTAAGAGAAGCCCGCTTTTTCACTTGACCGCGGCAGCGAAGGGCCGCAGAGGAAGAATTCTCCGAAATTATACGTCTTTCGGTCAACGTTCATTTGCAAGCTTTGCCGACGCGCAGTATCCAAAGTTGCAACCTGAATTTGAGCGTTAATCAGTAGCTTCCTTTAATTGTACTTTTCCCGTATTGTTGGTATAATAAGTACCTAACCTTATTGAACAAATACGCTCATATAACCGGCCGATCAACCTCATCATCGTTATCCAATCTGTGTTGTAGATGTAGCTAGGTAAATCATGAGTATATGAATTTCGCGTCATAAGTCATATTGAAACCAGCAGAATAGGATTTAATGGTTGCTCGAATTATACCTTTATAGGCTAACACTTTTCGATTAGCGGCTGGAGACTTGGAGCCTTATGTTACTATGTAGTTAGCTAAAGAAGCCTTTATGGATGCAGGCTTGTAAGTTCTGCGCCAAACGCTTTCTTAATGCCGGCAAAATGTTGCTTAATTATCACACGTCTAAAGGTTTACAGTTATATATTGTACTGTACCCAGCCGCAGAAGCTTTTATGGCTGCCTCTCTTTAGCTTTAAAGCAAATTCTCTCCAATAGCTGGCAGAAGACAGCCGTATGGTTCCAAGTTTGTAGACTTAGAGCTAAACAACGGCCCATAGCCAGCCAAATGAGCTTTTATGGCTTTCTTCTTATAGCTTTAGGACGAACTCTTTTCAATAGCTGCGAAAAGACAGCTGAATGGTTTCAAGTCTGTAGACTTAGAGCGAAACAACGGCCTATAGGCCAGCCGAATGAGCTTTAATGGCATTCTCTCTATAGCTTTAGGACGAACTCTTTTCAATAGCTGGCCAAAAGACAGCTGAATGGTTTGGAGTCTATAGAGTTAGAGCTAACAACAGCCATAGCCAGCCAAAAGTAGCTTTTGTGGCTGTCTCTCTTTAGCTTGAGGACATAATTTTCCAATAGCTGGCAAAAGACAGCTGAACGGTTTCAAGTCTGTAGACTTCAAGCTAAACAATGGTCGACTAGCCAACTAAAAGAGCTTTGCGCGGCTGGTCTATAGAACTAAAGCCATACAATTTCTTTAGCTGTCTACATGCTAACCTGAATAGCTGTGACTCTATAGACTAAACACACAAGGATGTTCTATAATCGTCTAAAGATAATTGTATGGTTTAACAGTCTTTAGTGCAGGATCTATAAAACTTCAATAGCTGGCTATAGCCTAATTTATGCCTTTTTATGGGTGACCATAGAGACCCATAGGCGGCCATAGCTCACCATACATTTTCAATAGACGCCCATAAGGCATTTTTGTATGGGAAGATTGCATTATGTAAGAAGAAATCAATAGTTCCACAGACCAGGTTGCGCTACAGGAATCCCTAAACCAGTTTAATAAGTGGTGTGCTAAGTGGCAAATGAAGGTTAACTTTAGAAATACAGTGTGCATTACTGTAACAAGAAAGAAAGAACCAATGAATTACCCTTACAACATTAACGGCACGCATCTGGCAAAAGTACATGAACACAAATATTTAGGTGTAATTTTAACACCAAACCTTAAATGGGACTCCCACATCGTTCATACTACATGCGCTGCCTTGCGGAAGTTATTTTATATTATAAGGTGCCTGAGGCTCGCACCAAAATCAACTAAGCTTTTAGGCTACACTACATATATCAGACCAGTACTAGAATACGTCAGTACAGTATGGTTCCGTATACTGTCACTAACATGAAAAAACTAGAAAAGGTACTGAGGCAAGCCGTCAGATTTATCTGCAACAAATATATACGTACTGACTCACCAACTAATAAGCTATGGGACTGTGGACTTAATACACTGAAGTTTAGAGCTAAACAAGCTCGTCTAAAATGTATGTTACAATTACTGCATAACCATTATAAAATCGACGCATACAAGTTCATCCACCGTTTAGTATCCCAGCAAACAAGGCAAAAACACGCACACACTTTGATTGAATATTCTTTTAACAATGATGCCTTCAAATATTATTTTTTCCCGCTCGCGATCAGTGAATAGAATCACTTGGACCCATCCGTAACTAACGCGAATTCATTAAAGGTGTTGTGCCACCAAATTTAAGTCTGTAAAAAGCCTGCTGTAGGCTTTCTCTGTATGCAAGGACCATCTTTTGAACTCTTTTGAACATGTATGACTGTGAAGGGTTTGATTTGTTCAGATGTACGCACCGGGAACTGCGTTGCAGGTATATATAATGTATTTCAGCTGACTTTTTTCGGTACATCATTATGCTGTGTTTGTTTTTATTTATTGTTTGATGAATGTGTTATTTATTCACCCATTTGTTATGTAACGCATGAAGCTTGTACGCGTGCGTAGTTTTGTTTCTAGCTGTAATTAACCGCTTCGCTGTTCATTGCTACTGCTGTTGCTTGTCTGAACGGGGGCTGCGGCCTAGTCAAGCCGTAATGACGGCTTTTTCTGCAGCTCCTCTGTCTCTCTTTGTATGTTTTTGAGGCAGAAATAAACATTATTATCAACACGAAATGCTGGGTACAGCAAGCGCTTAATATATATTTTAATTCACCTCTAAAAAGTACCTAAAGCTCTTCTGGAGATCGGGACCATCGCTAGCGCCACTAACCATGACGTCAGTGAATTGCCAGCATAACAAAGTGTGTGACGTCATACCACGTTAGCGACTCGAGCGACGTCAACGTGAACTCCAGTTACCACAGTTTGTTTGGTCGCTTGGTCGTATCAGACACACTAGGTCGACACGACGGCGACGACGACGAGTCGCCAAAACATCGGCCAACTGCCGAATTGCCAGACCGCGTTGTCACACTACGCCGACGGCGACACAAACACGTCGGCCGATGGAAAGTCGCCGTAGTGTGACTGACTCGCCGACCGAAGACGCCAACAAAACCGGTCGCCCGACTGGTCGCCCGACGCGTCGTCGGGAATCGACCGAGAAGCGAAAACTGCGCCCCGACAACATTCGTTCCGCAATGAACGCGGCTCTATTTTGTTAGTTTTTGGAGTGTAATAAACTCAGTAAGGTCCATGAAGCCCATACAACTCAACACTAGCGCTAATGGGATCCGTATTTTGGCGTTCGACGCTTCGGCCGTGCTCTTCGGCGACGCCGCTACCCCGGCATGCGTGTGCGATCGGCTCGCCTGTAGAAAATATAAGGTCAGTTTCGTGCAGAAGAAGAGTTACGTAGGGTAATTTGGGTAATAAGAGATCAGTATCGGCAAAGGTTTTTAACGTAAAACGTAAAACCAAAGTACGCCAAGCACTATCCCTACAGTGCAAAATCGCAGTCGCAGCCGGGCACACTTATTTTTGCGAGCGCTTTCGCGAAGGAGCAGAGTTGATGGCGATAAGCTATTGCGGGGGCTTCGCGGAACCTTGCTGCGGAAGCGCTATTTAAGAAATTTCAGTTTACCAGCCAGGAATTCTGTAAACTAGCTAGTAAACACCGACGTACGACTCGAAGGAAGGGCCTCCATCTAGTTAGTACACCGGCTATTTTGCAATGTGAAACCGTTTGTCCGGTGGCGCAGTGGTCTCGCGCGTCGTGCCCGCTCGGTCAACGTTGCGGGTTCAACTCGCGGCGGGGGAAGCTTTTCTTTTCTTTTTTTTGAGCGTTTTTTTAAGGGGCATGGTTTGCATATCCATGGTTTTCATTTGTCTGCATCCGAGGATGCAGACAAAGAGTCCGTGTCGGAGCTGTCGCGGCTTGACATGACGAGTCGGCGTGTTTACTTCCGTGGTGAAGCACGTATGTGGGGAGCAGACGCCGCAGTAAAGTCGCAGCGTACCGCAGCGCCGCATGGTAGACACACGTGGCAGAGCGTACTCGCAACACAGTGACGTCACTGCTTGAATGGCGCCCAGAAACCGAAACCGAATCCTGTTCACATGAATCGTGCGATAATAAATTTTTACTCAGAATATGTGCACGTGAGAGCATGTATCATGCTTTCTAACGAAATATAAAACGTTTGCAACAAAGAATGCACAAGCAACAAATTTGTTGGCACAACACCTTTAACTGATTTCTTGTCCAGAATCGCTAAGATTACCAATTAACAGGAAAGTAAAACATGAAATTCCAATGTTTATGAAGTGTGGATTTGAAAGTTATGTATATGTACACTGCACAGTGAACAACCCTTAACTTGCGCCTGTATAACGTAGAGCATCATGTTCAGCGTCTACGAATTTAGAATGTACTTACTTTTCCTTAATAATGTATTTTTCCTGTTAACTGAATATGTATGACGTGCGTCAACAATGTCTTTAGCTTTCGTTTTCTTGGTTTGATGTAAATAATACATACCTACATGTGCAACTTGCCGTAATGTGATCACTTGCTGACTAATGGTTTTGTGACTTTTTTTTACTGTTCCGTTCCTGCGCGGTCTCGTTAGTTGTAGTTTCCGCACGTACGGTTAGTCGCTATGTCAATTGCTTCGACAAGTTTTTTTAACTTACTTGAGTACACTTCCCTGTTGGCATCCTTTATAAAATGTGGAACATCAAATTATTGTGCTTATATTATGCGTTAACCAACCCCTGTACTTGTTTCACTTCTTTGTATCCTTCATGAATATGTGGAATCTCAAAAATCATGCTTACATTATGAGTTGCTCCACCCTTGTTCTTGTTACGAATTTTTGCTTTTATTACTGTTAGATTACCCACCGAACTAGTACTCTTGTAATTATATGCATATACTCCTGTATGCCAACCTGCCTTGGTGTCAAAGAAGACTGGCAGTATTTCAAATAAATAAATAAATAATAAATAAATAAATAAATAAATAAATAAATAAATAAATAAATAAATAAATAAAAAATAAATAAAGTGATCACTGACACCACGTCCTTCCCGCTGGTTCCCGTGGTTCCAACTCCTCGCGCCCATGCCCAAGTAGAAAACATTGTCAACAAAAGATCACATCCCGCATCTTCCCCTATGTCGAGCAGTGCATCGAAAAATGCGAAATATTCCTCACTAAAATGATCACTGATACGGCCGATGCCCCCTTACGTCTTCTCACGGAATGATTTTCTTGCTTGAGCGTGTTCTCCTCCTCGAACCCCCACCCTATGCCAAAAAACCTAAATGGCAGAATAACCCGCAGTCAAAGAGTGCAGTTCCCTATAACTATATACCAGCCGGATAGCTGATCATTTAAAAGCAAGATAGCCGACCTTACACCCTACACAGCTGCCACTCCGCCGGACGTACTAGCTTACAAGAAACGGACACCTTATGACCCACGCTACCCGATTACAACACCTACAGTAACCCACCGCACCAGCGCACAGCAATATTTGTCCAACATACTCTTTCGGCCCAGGTGGTACCCACGCCGTCCTGTATCGCCCACGTTTTGGTATAGCTCATCCCTCACGACAAGGGGGAAAAGAGCCTCTTTATCTTCAATCCACCCTTAAAACAACTACATCACACAGTGGCCCGACTCATTGGAAACAATTACTGCGCACTACTCGGGGATTATAACGCACCAAATGTTACGTGCGGATGCCCTCACTCATTTAAAAAGAGTACTGCCTTCCTTCACGCTACGCAGCATTACAATTTCATCCTGCAAAATCACCTCAGTCGGACTATCTGGCTAGGCAACAGCGTAACCCGGGATTCCATCCCCGATCTCAAGTTTACACTACTTGTCCCACAAATAGACTGGGAACCGGAACCCAACTCATTGGGAAGCGACGATTTTACAATTGCCCTATGTGTCTCCAATCACGCCATCTGCCACCCCACGGGAGTAGCACCACTAGCCGACTCGGAGGCTCTCCGTAAAACCCCCCTTCCCTCCATACTACCCAAAGAAGAAATGGAAGGGTAGACACAACAGATGACTGACTCATAACACACACACCCCAAACCACCAAGAACAAAATTCTCCCACAGGGTCTACTGGAACCGATACCCACCTTGACCTTTCGTGGGAAGCCCGCTAGGCTTACTGGATTGGTGGCGTAGCGTTAAGCATAATCAATCACTCAAATGGCGCATCGTCAACTTAATGCAGGAGGCCCTCGCTTACATCCAACATCTCCACAACCAAAGCTGCTCACGTTTTGTGACCAACTCAACGGATCTTGGAAAACAAAGAAAGCAGGAAACATTCTTCGGCCCCTGGTGAGCCAAAAGTGCTACTCTTCCAGACATCATCCGCCTGATTCCCAATCACTCTCAACCCCTGATTCAGCTGCGTTCCTTCCTTCAAAAGATTTTTGACTCCATACGAGCTCAATTGTGTACTTCTCACCCTGATTACCAAGGGGCCTCAAACCCCAAACTTGAGGAGCCATACAAACGCGAGGAACTCTTGCGCACCATTGCAAGGTTAACACGCAATTCTGCGCCGGGACACGACCTGATTACATAAAAGCTATGTTGTAACCTCAATAACTAGCATTTCGAGTCTCTCCTTGACTGCTACTAGCGGCACTGGAAAGAAAGAAAACTACCCTGGCAATGTCTACACGCTGATGTCCGCCTGCTACAAAACCAAACAAGCTTTTAGCGCTTGACAAACTACTTCCCATATCCTTAACTTCATGTGTGGGTGAATTATACCACCATTTGGTAGCTTGACGCCTTACAGAACTCCTAAAAGATACCGGTCACTTTCCCCACACCATTTTCGGCTTCTGTGCACATCTGTCTGCTGAAGACGTACACCTGCAATTGAAAGAAACAATCATTGAGAACCTCAGCAAAACGAACCCAAGCTACATCGTATCCTTGGACATACTAGGGGTTTCGACAACGTGACCCACACCACCATCCTGCAACAACTCCAAACCACCAGGTGTGCTAGGCAACTTACAACTTTGTTCGAGGCTTCCTCACAAACCGGACGGCGACCTTTCACCCCTGACCATACATGACAGACAAATTCCACATCCCCGGCCGGGGAACGCCCCAAGGATCAGTAATCTCTTCTTTGGTATTCAACATCTCCCTCTTGGACCTTCTGGCGGAACTTGCACAGATACCTGCCATGCATTATGCTCTATATGCGGGTGATCTTACTCCCTGGACCAGCAGAGGCTTCCCAGGTTACCAGCAAGATGATTTAGAGCAAGCAATGTCGCCACCTTACATTACCTCCCGAACTGCGGTCTCTCATGTGCCCCATCCAAATCTGCTCTCCTCATTCTCCGTAACAGGACCCGAAGACGAGCACCAAACCCGACACTCGACCCCACAATATTTGCCAAGGCCAACCGATCCCAACTGTCAAGACCCTGAGCATTGGGAGCGTACACTACCACTACGCCGGCTCAGGAGCTGCGTATCTTCCCAGACTAAAAACAGTTGTCGCGCAACTAACGCACCCGATACGAAGAATCTGTTCGTGATGACACGGGCCCAAAGAAGCCGACACCTGCCGCATTCTCCAAGCAATGCTAAACTGCAAGATAACATGCGGAGCTTTACCTCGCCTTCAAACCGCAAGAGACGTTCAAAATCGACAATTCTAATCCGAAAATCCTATAGGACAGCGCTTGGCGTCCGGTGAAAACCTCTACCGAACGGCTACTGCAACTCGGTCTTCATAACAGTCTAACCGCCATAATTCAACCACACATAAACAATCAGTGGCAACAACTACAGCACACCCGAACGGGTCGACACCGACGGATTAAGCTCGGTCGACATGTGGCGCGGACTTCCGATACCCCCCACGAATATTCACACCTCTATGCGCAAACATCCGTGTCCTTCCCACCCCAAACCATATCACCCCCCATACAATATTGGATGACGACAGCATCGGGCCAGCCTCCTGCTTCTAAAATACGGCAATGATTGAATTGCCCTCTACACCGACGTCGCTCCTTACCCCGACAACTCGTACACGTAGCTGCCTCAGTGAGCTCCTCGTTACTTCCAGCCTGCACACAGAAATAACGAACACTGCAGAAGAAGCCGCTATATAGCCCTCTACAAGTCCAACTATCCCAGTTCTTAAAGGAGCCATGAAGAGAAAACACAAGTTTGGTTCATTCAAAAGATTGCCTTGTTGGAATCATACTGACACCACTTTTAACGTAAACTTCGCTCAAATAAGCCACATAATTACGAAAAAAGGGAATGGCCATTGGACCCACTAGCTCATTTCCCGAAACAGAACCTATGATGTCACACGAGACAGCTCTGCGATTGGCGGAGGGCGGCAAAAGCAAACGACAATTAGACAGTGTATAAGCCTGCCGAACGAGCTATTTGCCTTAAATTTAGGGCACATTCTTTTTAAAGCCGTAAGAATGATGGTAAGTGCAAGTTACGAAAGCACATGTAAACATAGAAGTACCGCTGCGTACTGCTGTTGGTACTGCGCGCACTATTCTTGTTTAGCTCCACAGGACTGCGGGGTTTTGGGGTTGTCGCAGACGACACTGGCCGATTGATTGAGGCGATGGTGTCTTACGTCAACATATTTGTCGAGAGAGCAGTATGTTTCACGAAACGATTTTGTCGCAGAACGAAAAAAAGGCAGAAAACGACAGGCCACGGTATGGTGGCGCCATCTAGGTTCAGTAACGTAAACCAACGCACGAATACCTCAATACCAACTCTGCCATATAGGGTGGAGACGCCCTTTGAACGGTCCCGTGCCTCTGCGATTGGGTCAACGTGCTCAGCGCATTGTTCGTTTCATTTCCCACGCGGCCCAGCAACGCGAAACAAATCAGTTGATTCAAACTTCGCCAGTTAATCGCGTTGCGGCGATACTTTTAGCGCGATTTTGATACAATAGAGAGTTATAGCAGACCGGAAAAACGGTTCCGGTACGGTAACGTCTACCGTCGGGACGCCACCGCGCATGCGCAGAACCCTACCGTATACCGGAGCGACTTGGCCGGACGGTCCCGAGATGCACCGTGTCCGTCGTTCGAAAGCGGGCGGCCGCTTTGGACTAGTTTGCCAGACGTACGATTAGCTCACACCTAGTCGAACGGATTGTAAATATGAGATCTTAAGAAAAAAATTTCTTTTGCAGTGCGCAGCCAGAAGCGGCGAAGACCGGAGATACCGAGCGGAACGCGTTCCGCTCCCCGCTAGCAGACGACGCTCGCTTTCCTAGCGCAACTCGCAACCGCAGCGCCGCGATGGCGATAGTCGCGGCCGGCCGCCTTCTCTCCACGGCCGCGGCGGGGAGATACGGAAGTGAAACTAGAGCGTGGCAAACTGTTCGCATGGCGACGCAGTGAAACATCCCCCTCGCGAGGGGCACGATCAAATGCAGAGCATTTCCGGGGAAGCACGACGTTAAGTAGTTTGCGTTACGTTAATGTTGTTGCACTTGTGGCAACTGCTGACGAGAGAGCGCCCGTCAGAAGTAAAATTGGCAGCCTCGGCGCACGTTGAGCCCGAGAGAGGGGAGAGAGTGTCATTGAAACGTGCCTGGGCGCGCTTTCGAATGTTGATCGCGCCGATAGCGAAACGTCGGAGCCGGGCATGTCGAGGCGAGCGATGCGGACTACTACGGACGCCAAGAACGGGTGACATCGTGAGTTAAAGAAATGCTCTGCATTTAAAATGAGGTTGCAACAAGTGAAATCAGCGCGATTCTGACAGCTCAAGAGCTCAAGCAGCGAACGAAACACGGTACGGGCCAAACTGCCGTAGCTTGTGTCGTCGAGCGACGCATGTCCGATAGCTTCTTTTAAATGTAGAGCATTTCAGTAACTCACGATGTCACCCGCGTTGACGTCCGTCGTAGTCCGCACCGTCGTTGTCCGCACCCCTCCCCCTACACTATATAAAAAAAATACTATACGGCGCCTGGTTTCGATCCCTCGACCCTGCGGGCGGAACGCAATGTACATGGTGCTCTACCCACTGCGCCACAAAGCCGACAAAGAATGGGAGGCTACGAACGCGCATTATATCCTTGGCTCATTCAAACTACGTCAAGAAGCTGCTGATACAACGCATTCACTACCACCAACTCCCCAAACACTAAACGTTAACGCAATACACCCACCCCCTATGAGACGCATTTACTCGAGTCCCCCTCGCGGGGAGATGGGCCCAATTTTTTAGGTTAAATAAGGGCGATACGGCTACATAACTAGTATTAACAGCAACATGGGGCCCGTCTACAAACAGGCGGTATCAGTGCGAGGGACTCTCAAATACAACGAAAAACTAGAAACGGCCAGCCGTATGTACTGAGAGCCCAGCTTGACCTGCTGGCGCCATCTATTGAAATGGCGAAGAGGTAATGCCCGCTTCACGTTCACGCAGTCGCAGTTGGAATCTCCGTAGGGGCGTTGGATGTTTTTTTTTTTTTTTTCTAATACTGTCTTATGCGCTTTTGAGAACTGAAAACTAATATTTCTGCACAGGAAACGCCACAGACTCACGAAAAATTGCCAAATGACGTACAACACAAGTCGCTCCCAGTCACGGTAGCATGGCCGGTAGTTACGGTCTGCTATAACTCTTAAAACGAGACTTCCCGGTACTGTCTGGTAACGGGTACCGTGTACCGTGGCGGCCCCAGCGTGTATGTGTCTCTACCCTGTGCGGCGGATCGCGAATAAAGGCACCCTAGGCTGCAGAACGGTCTGTGATGTCATTGCAGCTACGAAAACACACGATTTAGCGGGAAAATCAAAATTTTAACATAAACTGATTAATTTCTCAGTGAATAAAGCAGCGTTTGCATTCGAACAACCGCTGGAGGCACCACAAAACACGAAATCTTTCGAATGACACAAACTTGTACTTTGTGTTCATGGCTCCTTTAAGGTCTCTAAGCCACCTGCCGCCACTACGCTCAAGGCACAGTTTTCACCCTGCCACTCTACATCCTATCCCAACGCCACACCCTTCTCTTTACTCTTTACAGGCATCGTGTTGACACACAGCCAGAACTAACCCCCCCGTCCCCCCCCACCCCCCCCCCGCCCCGCAACGAAGTGGCTCACGCCATGCTCCGCGATCTCCTTTCCGGGCACTTCCATGAAGCCAGCCGCAAAAACTTCGATCACGGTCAACCTGCCCTGACACCCCTCCCCCTAACCTACACTGACACCCTGTAGCCTTTCAGGGCCTCCCGGGGCACCTATCCCCCTCCCCAGCATTCGCTGTCCATTCATTTCCGATGCCCACATCTGGCGAAGATGTGGGCGTCGCAATGACGTAGCTCTCCACCGCATCGCCCCCACCTCCTATGCACCAAACTGCTCCCACTGCGACAAGCCTAACACGACCCCGCACCTTGTCTCGATGTGCCCGCGGAACCACTTACCACCCGCTCCCCTGTTATGGAGCGATCGCCGAGTGCGTGCGCAGTTGCCAGCTCGAGGACCATGAAGCCCTGATTGCTCGGGCGATGGTGGCGGCGGCGGCGCGCGGCCCACCGGAATAAGATGGACACCCACCGCTCCTAACTCTTTTCTACCCCTCCCGTCTCCCCTTTTTCTGTATAAATGTTTTCCCACCAACGAAGCTAGCCATAAACAGGCCTAGCCACGCTCCCTCGTCGCACTTGTCGCCAAGTGTGAGTGGAGGGCACGTGTATACTCGGCTTCTGAATCCGACATAGCGTTTCGCCACGGAAGTCAGCATGATGTTTCAGGGCTGTCCTCCATCCCCCGGTCATGGAAGGAGAATATGAAAGATTCATAGGCCTGAAATGAAGCGAGAAAAAATTTCCCAAAAGCACTCCTGGAGCACCCCATTGCAAAACACGGGCGATCACCTCAGCAGCCCTTAGTTTCCTCCTCTCATTGAAGAGGCCATTAAGGATCTTCTACTGGATGAAGCAATAAAAATAATCGGAAGTTTTGTGAATATATCATCATTATGACATCTTGTGGATTGTACGAGAGTGGATTAACCTATAGGCCTCCTGCGCTGGAGTTTCGGCGACATGCAGCGCCCCTAGTGGCCGACGCCTCTGGGTAGTACAAAAGCAGACGACCCTCGCCGCCCTCCATGTGTTTTCAATTACAAGCCAGAGTTAAAGTTGGTTGTGGCGCTTTGTGGCGTGTTTAAATGACCGCATACTGTATGAAATAGCCATTAAAGTAGTTGCGGAGGCTAAACAAAACAATATCCGCTAAAAGAAGCCGATTTATCGGCTTTCTTTTGAGCGAGCTGTCGCAGTGGTCGCGGCGTGGGACAGTATCGCTAGGTCGGGCGGTTTAACTGTATAACGACAGTTAGTTGTTTCTTCTTCCGTGCGGTAGACAAAAGAAAGTTCACGAGTAGCATAAACACGGAACGCTGCTCATCCTATATCCTGAGGTAACTGCAAAAGGTTGCTTCAGCGGGAGCATGCAAGCGAACTGGCCTGGCACCGCCTTTGAAACGAGTGGAAATTTTGTTTCGTATTTTCGCGAACTAAATGATTCTTGCGTAACGTTTTACGCCGCACGATTTACGAACGGCAGGGTACATGTATACTAGCGACTAGGTGGGGCAATAGCGCCAAATAAACAAATTAAACACTATTCAAGGACGCAAAACCTGCACCAATTCACACCCACGCCCGCTGCCTGCATAGATGTGTACTTCTATAACATCACATAAGACAGCATAACATAACACAGCCGCAAACACCGCACGGGGCCCCGAATATATACATACGATCATCACTGACTGTGTTGGTTCTCTAGTGCAGGGGTCGTCGAATATGAACGACGACATGCCAGTTTTAACTTAGACAGCGAGACAAGAAGAAAGAATTGGCGTCCTCCAGTTGAATTGCCCCCCCCCCCCCCCCCATATTCACATGTCGCCAGATTATTGTGAAATATTATACAAATTCGCTGAATTTTTTCTCTTTGCAGTCAAAGCCCCCCTGCTCCTCCCACCCGATTGGCCATCCAGCCCTCCGCTGTGTCGGCTGCATGGAACTCGGCCGTTGCTGACCCTCATTCTAGGCTATTAAGTGCGAAATGGGAATGTATATATGCTGCAAGGGCGTAATTAAGTAACGTAAGAGCAAACAAGGAAAGCGAGCGGCCTCTTAGTTCGCCCGACCACTTTGTTTTACGCCCACTAATTTCGGAATCGCAAAACAGATTTCACGCTTCTTACACTCGCTGAATTTTGTCACTGAGACACGCAACAAAACGGCAAGCTAACGCTGCGCCATGTATTCGTAACGGCGACGCAAACGAGCACTGTTCAATGAAAGTGCACACTATTATGCAGGTACGCAAAAGAGCGGCGTACCGCAGCAGGCGAGCCTGCGGTGGGCCGGACTCGCTGGCTTTTTAAAGCTGGATCATCGCCGATTGCGTCACGCTTCTTTTTTGATCGGCTGTTTTTTAGAAGTCTTTGTCACCTAGAGTATTAGCAGAGTCCTTCAATGCTTTACTGGTCACGAAACTGCTCCGTAACTCAATGGGAGAGCTTCATATGCTGCGTTTGGCCGCCGCGCGGTGGCGCCACCCTCTCACTAAGGTCACTCCTCGGGCGGCGTTGCGCTGGCTCGAACGGCGGAGCCGCGACGAGTTGTGTTTGTTTTGTGCGGGAAAAAAGTGTAACGTGCATCTCGCGCTCGTGTGATGCGACTTAAGTAGTGCAACGACGATGCCTAACATGCGTTGCGTCCCGGGATATCGTTCCTTGTACAACGATACCACAGAAAATGTTTCCTTGTTCTGTTGAACGAGCGACGTTGAGCAGCGAGAGAAATGGAGGCGCGCCATCCCAAGGCAAGAAACGGGAGATTTCAGCTTTGATTATAAGTGTGCGATAGTGTGTGGAAATACACTGTGTGTGAGAATGGAAAAAGCAATGTACCCTTTTGAGAGCATCGTGGACCTAGAATTGTACAAGGCTAACTTAAAGCCGGATTTTTGTCATATCAGTCAGGTTGTAGCGGTGCTTCATTACCTGTTTGCAAACTTGTATTACCTTGCGCTCAGGCTCGCGTGTAAAAAAGCTTTGGGACGTCCTTGTGCTTTTACTTTTCATATTTCCGCGAATTATCCCTTAGGGTTCGTCTTGATTGTTTTGTAACCGCGCGTGGCCGATTCCGGTTTCTTATCTGGCGTTTCAACCGGAGCGCCCGTTTGCTCTTTTTGTCGTCCGGCAATATTATTTGATATGAAAAGGGTGCCACCTTGTCGCCAACTTGATTTTTTGTTTCTTCGACAATGTTCTCGATCCCATTTCCATGAATATGGAATTATTAACGTTCTAAGAGTAATGCATGGATAGCAAACGCCGCGCAACTCACTTTATTGACGTTCATCTGTGCACGTAACACTGCGGACTGCTCCTTCGACGTTTGTGGTTTATTCTAGTCTTCTGTAGAACAGGAGCTCGCTAGCTCGCTGCGTTCCGAAAAGCTTTGTGTCGTTCTTGGCTACGTGGCATTATTCTGTTTCTTCCGTGTGCTCCACATCGCACGCGAAAAAAAAATTTTTGTACGCTGGACCACGCTCTTTTGTCTCCCTTCGTAACATTGAATTTTTGTTGCGTGTGATAAAATCAGTTTTATTGTTCTTTTTTTGCTTCTGTTTTTGAAAGGATTGCAAAGTGTGGAAGCGGAAAGACACATGGTGCAACATATATCTCTTCGTGTTTTGATCTTTCGCGTTTCTGCAGCGTTTTTAGATATTCTCAAGTATGTACCAACTCACTGAAATGACAATACTATTGGGTTATCTCTTTTAGTGTTCTGTGCATTCCAGGGCAATCAACGGATTCATTAGGCGTAGTCTGAACGACGCGTATTTGGTTTCTTTAGGTTTTTTTTATTGTATTACCGATAGGCCCGCAGCAGTCTGTGACTACGCAGCTACCGTATGTGTGGTATTTACAACTTTTGCTTTAAAGGAGCCATGAAGACAAAATACAAGTTTGGTTTATTAGAAAGACTGCTTAGTCCCGATAACAATGATACCAATATCATCGCAATCTTCGAACAAATAACGGAGATATGAAAGAAAACGTGTGAAGCAGTCGCGACCCCCTAGCCAATTTCCCGCAACTTTTCAATGACGTCACGGAAGCTTGTTTGTGCGATCGGCGGCCGCCTAACTGACCTGTCGCGACGGCACTCGACTGGACGTCTGTAACGGGGCCTCTAGTTCCATTTGACCGCATCACTTGAATGCTAACGTGCAGCTAACGCAGTGAAAATTATGTTTTACTGTTGGCCCGTATGACGTCATTCCTGCTCATAACACGTCACTGTGGCTCAATATTTGAAAGTTTGTAAATACTTCTTGCTTTTTTTTTGTTAAAAACATCTTTTGGGGCTGTAATGGAGCTGAGTGAGATACTGAATCCTAGTTCTTTCAAAATAACCGAAGTTGTATTTTATCTTCATGGCTCCTTTAAGAAAAGAAGAAATAGAGATTTAAAAATCCGAAAACACGACGGCGCAGCGCTTGTGCCAGAGCACGCAAAAGCCGTTGCCCTTCGCGGCCGAAGACTACGGTAATTTACTACGAAAAATAAAACCCCATTGAAGGAAGGTGATGACCTGACTATTCATCGCTAACTACTACGAAAAAAAACCCACATAATCAGCGCGCAGGCACCAAAAGCAGCGAGCGTTTGCACGCCAAGAGCAGGCCAATACCCCGCGAAAGCGGCGGCTGGATGACCTTCGTGCGGGATGGCGCCTGTAGTGGCGCGCGCGATCCCTATATGAAACGAGCGCCGAGGTCTCGTGACCAGCAAAGCATTGAAGGACTCTGGGATTAGTTTAAACTAGAAATTTCACTTAAAATTTCACTTCGTACAACAATCGATCGGTGAACCTGCGAGTAGCAGACGCCGTCACAGTCCCGACATTTTCGTCGGCGCTGTAAACATGTTTAGCGCTGCAAAGCTTTTTCCCCTAATGCCAAGTTGATCGCCGAAAAAGATCGGACGCGTCGTGGATGAGCTGGTGACCACGTCGCAAAATAATCGGGAGCGTCGAGCTCATTTTGCTTCTGTCAACACGGGATCCTATGGGACCCGCGCAGCTTTGCACTACCCGGAAGTACTGCCCGGAAGCCGCTTGCGCAGCGCCCCCTGCGCAGCGCAGGAGGCCTATGTGATGGTGGGCCCGCGCACGCTTCGAACGATGGACTGGCTTCAAATGTTTTGGCTGGCAAAACTGTTGCTCGCTTTTATTATTGTTTTATAGTTAAAACGCTTAATCAGGAAGCATGTTTTCCTAAATACATTGGCAATGAGCAATAACCACTAACGCTGTGCGCCACCAGAAGGAGTGTATGCACTGTTATCGTCTCCTTTTATAAGGACGCGGCGGCACGGAAGAAGTCAAATAAGGCAATGGCAGTGTAAATGCTGGAAATGTATTTAAGAATACGGGGAGTTGTTATGTACTATCGCGCTCACTATTACCTACATCACTCATTAGTATTCAGATGAATTTATCATCAAAACAATGACTATGGACATATACGTTAGTATAAGGCTTGATGCAATAGGACGTCGTGCTCTTTATCCGTACTTGGTCTTTAACCCCGGGAACCAGACAAAGGTTGTACAAAGCCGTGAATACTAATAAGCGGTGTAGTTCATAGTGAGCGCGATAGTACGTTACAAAGAAAAGCGCGAATTAGCATTCACCGAATGTTCGGAAGACTTCCGTTCTTACCCACTTATATGTTACCAACTTCCTGGGGCGCTATTTCAGAAGGCCCGAGATTGAGCTGAACACGGGACAGACGAGCTCTAGTGACGCCCACGTAACACAATGATAATATTTCGAGGCGGAGTTCAAGCGCTTTAAAATGCCATTCATACTATTTGCTGATCATTGAGGTGACGTAACGGGTCCAGTGCACCGCACTCAAAGGATGCGCGACTAGGGCGTGCCGCGTCTTTCAGTGCATTCTCTCGCTCCACTGCTGCACCAGGGCTACGGGAGGCAAGTAAATCCAACCACTTCACTCTATCGCAATTTTAATTAATTAATCTGTATTTCATTGAAAAGTTCATTTATTTTTAATTTTAGGCGTTCATAAGAGCATTTTGTTTGATATTGACAGTCCTAAAAAGCAGTTGCTCCCCATTTCTGCCGTCGGTGGGAGACAATGCAATCACGTGACTAAGGCCGACTGGCAAAAAAGGAAAGCGGGTAGTTGAAGCGCACCACATTCAAAATAATTGCTACTCGGTGCAACGTTATCAAAACTATTCATGCGCTTTTCGATACGAAATTTCCTTGGGCAGTTAAGTCTGCTTACGTGCTTTGAAGGCGAAAGCTTGGTGATACTTAATATCTTCTTTACTGATACACTGTGCTTGCGTCTTTTCCCAGCTTTCATTTCTTTGTCTGCTGGCACGAATTAATTTCGCTGGCTTCGTTCCTGCTATAGCGTGTTTGCGTCAGTTTCTTTTCTTTAATTTCATAATGAACTACGTCAGGAAGTAGACTAGCACACGCCATAGCCTCCTTAGAATTAGGGTTCTGCGAGGCTGGTGCTGGTGTGCACCTCTCCTACTACCGTGCAATCACATTCATGTGTCACGCGGCACGCACTATTCTGCAAGTTCCACTTTTCAAATTCACAGTGTGATAGATTTTGCGAACCGGGCACATTAGCTTTTCAAAGAAATGGCAACAACGAGAACAACGTTTCAGATTTGTTTTCTTTATAACCTTTTGCTAATCACCGTAATTGTTCGACGAAGCTCTCTAAAGAGGAATTTTTTCCACGGAGCCCAATGCCCTCACACCCCTCCTTCTTAAGCCCCCTTCCAACTACCGCCTACACTCCCTCTGGCGTCACGCGGTTACTTCAATTCTGAACACTCCTTTTTACTCGCTTTCCATTCTATGCTTCCTGTCACACGCTGGGAACGCTGAAGAAAACCCGACGAAATGTATAGAGATCGCCTGTGATTATAGGCTGTTCTGCCAGTTACGTTTCCACACAAAAAAATTGCGTCACGTAACGGCGCTGCCGCGCTGACGATAAATGAAACGCACGGTGATGCAACGCCTCATTCTCAAAAGGTTTGCCAGCAGACGATAACTGAAGCGCACACTCCGGCGGCTGCAGGCGGATAGACGCGCGCTAGACCCTGCGGAAGAAATGTCCGGCGACCCACGTAAAAGATAGGCGAGGTCAGGGAAATTCCTGTCAAGTGATCATATTGCGCACACACCGGCTGACTGTCGACTGGTGACGGTCGATGGTGCGGTCGCTACAAAGGCTTCCGTGGATGCTGCCCGTCACGTAAAACCGCAGCGCACACAAAACGTGCTCCTCGATGGCCATCGAGTGAAAGCTGCCTAAAACTTCGTCGCAAGCGGGTATCGGTCACCAGATGACTGAACAGCCAATGCACAGTAGTTTGGCAGAGATAAAAACAAGCCCAAATTCCTCCTCCGTTTAAAAGATCTGTCGGGGTAGAAATATGCCTTCGACAGCGACCATGAACAATAAATCAAGCCGAAGCAGCGGCCGCCACTCGCGACACGGGTTCAACTCGGCCGTGAAAAACCATGCCTGAGTTTCCTCCCAGTTCTAATGACAATCAAACACTCCCAGCCCATTCGTGGGCCCGGCGTAGCGACCGAAGCCACACCCACCCATGGCGTCGACTTTGTGAATGTTGTAGCTACAATGTTTTCATTTTATGCCCGCTAGCATAGTACCACTTAGTACCAAACTTTGTACCAAACAGAAATCGAGTCCCCACGCCACCCTGAGCCAATGGTGCCACAGTAGCGGGGGTATTCGGTCCGAATTGGGGTTGACTCCTATCCGAGCCGATAGGGGTAGCCAAGACAACACGATTTTCCCACAGCAGGCTTCTTCGCACACCGTGAAAAGATAGTCGACGAAAAATGACACAGCTTCATCGAAAAAAAACACTCGCCAATGCTCTAACACGCTCTTGACACGCTGAATTGGGACGGTTTCTTATGAGGGGACGCCGTGCACACTCAACCAAGCTGTAAACAAAATTCATATTCGATGGTCGGGAGCAGGGTGCGTTCCGTTCGCTACAGTGAACTTCTTTGCTTACTTGGTGTGTGCTTGCGCAGAGCTGCACTGGGTCTGCTCTAAAGCGACGTAGCAAACATAATTTAGTGGAAGAACTGAACACCGAAAAAACTGACCGCCCCGCGCCGGGTGTGGCCAACAGCCAGGCTGGGGATTTCAAAGTAGTAGTAGGGGGGTCATCTAGTTATGCTGGGGAATGATTATTGCAGATCGATTTCAGATGGTGGTGCATGCGGATGGTATCACAAGCCGTACATTATCAACGGAAGCGGCTTCAATACTGGGGGGCTAAATATGCCAGGCGAGCTGCGCGCGATGGCGCCGGTTTCGCCCGAGGTTTATAAGATGCTCCATTATCACTTCGTCTATAGCCCAAGCAGCTGTAACTCGGGAGTAGGACGAACTCGGGCCTTGTGTAATATCGCCCCCCTTTAAATTGAAATTGAAAATCTTTAACGCGCCGGAGCTGTAAATGGACAGTGAGGCGTGCAACAGTACAGGGCTACGGGATAATTTCGGCGATCCTGCATCATTTTCGTGCGCTTTAATCTCTAAGCGCAGCCATATTCGTACTCTGCCTTCACACACACACACCGCCACCTCCCCCACGCACGCACACACACAACACACACACACAACACACACACGCACACACGGGCGCACGCACGCACGCAGGCACACAGAGAGGCTCCCACTGCCGGGATATAACCCGCGTCCTTGGGCATCCCGACCTTCGCACCTTCTGGAAATTTTCTTGCCAACACAGTGTAATTCGAAGTAGTACTGTGCATTTCCTCAGAGAAGGTAAGGTTATAGAAGTTTTATATTCCGCGGGCTGCAGAGGCTAAGCACAATGGGCAAAGTGCGTTTGTTCGGTTCTGAGAACATCATCATCGTATCTCTAGGAATTTAAGTGCGGCAAATGGTGCATAATGAATTATTCTCACCCTGATTGGGCCTATCCCACGATGGGGTATGTTTCACAAAATCAAGGAAAATCATCGCAATTCGCAGCAGCAGCGCGTCCCTCACGTGATGACCGAGCACGCGCAGAACGAGGGGCGTTCGACCACGATGGACGGCAACAAAGGTCAGTGAAATCTACTCCGTAGATTCCCCTATTCCTGGCGGCTAACACTGTCCTTCTGGTAATGGCCTTCTACGTGTCCCGGCTAAACAATCCAGCGCACGTTAAAGTGCTCCGCGCTGTCGAAACGGCAGTCGTAGGCCTTCACCAAGTCGAGTCTCAGAGCCCACTGGCATAGCTGCGGCGCGAGCTACCAGTTTCAAATTCTCATCTTGTTACTCTAAGTGTCGCTGTACTCAGCGTTGTAGCAAAAGGTCATTGCCCTGAACCTGTCACAAATGAACCCCTTCGGGTCGATACTTCTTTTCCGATTTTGCCCAATACGAAAAATGCGTTGCGGCACGCTTGTCACGAGTCCCGTTGCTTCGCAAACCCTGTACTTCAGCATGGCGACCAGATGTTCGGCTGTGTCGAGCGCCGCACTTTAACCGAAGGAACTTCATGTTCCCCGCACGTTCAACGGCCCGTATCCCTTGCATTATGCCTTTCTTGCCTTTCTAACTCTGGGCGTTTTAAGGACCGGTGTAATACAGCGGCGTACTTTAATGATGCTTGCTGGTCTGTTCTTGAAAACCAATTTCTATTGTCTCTTGTGGGTTATGAGGAAACTATGTTCGTAGTAGGGGCCTCCTGGTGTTTCTAACATGCGTAAATTTCTTTAAGGGGGGCGGGCGGTTATAGGCTAGGTTCTTACGAAAAGTACGTACGCCAACAAGGTCTGCCGGAAAAGTTCGCGTTGACGGAACCTTACCTTGAAACAAAGCAAACTTTTTGGTGAATGTGCTGTGCCCATCAATTAAAAATAGGTGTCTTGAACAAAAAATTATGCTGAAATTGCCCGGTAGGATGGCTGTATCGTTACGTTTAGTTTCAATTACTTGCCAAACTTAGTACACAGGGAAGTTAAGTTTGACTTCCAGTCTGTATATGACTGTCTACTGACAGACTATGGTTGCAACTAACGTTTTATCGAAGCTATCCCAAAACGAATTATTTATCAATTATCCACTAAGACGACTTGAACATAACGTGGTGTTTCATCCGCTTTAAATGGCGCACATCACAGTGAAGTCGTAATTAGGCTGTGTATAATCTCACCGCAGCCGTGAGGAGTACCTCCGGGAAAATCTCACAGCAGTTTTCATCAAAGCTGGCTGGCCTAAAATTTACTGGTTGATATTACCTACCAACGTAACCTAACATAACATAACCTCACCGAATCTGGCGTAACCTATCCGAACGCGTCATAACCTGCCCAAATCCAGCCCCACTGCGACAAACCTAATCTACCCAGCCCAACGACACAGAACACAACCTATATTAAACGTAATTCAACCCCCTATAGAAGTACTGTGCACTGATCTCTTGATATTGTGAAAACCAGAGTAAAAAAGTATTAACAAAACCCGACGACCAAAACATTTTGAAAGCTAAAAAAAAACATCGCATTGTCAGATTCGGACCTGAGCTATGCCACTGCGCTACAAGGGAAGCTGTAAGCACGGAGGTTTAGGAAATACTTATCCCATAGAAACTCCGCGAAGCGTGCTTCGCCAAAGAGAGGTGACTGCCGCGAGAAATTTCTAATGGTAATTCTTACGGTTGCCGGGATAAGAGACGCTACCTTTTAATTATTGTCGAATTACCGTTTGACCATGCATGGGCTTCTACAGGTGGACACGGTGCTAGACAGCCTCGTATTCACCCGCTAGAATAAAACACTACTCTGTCCAAGTTTCATCCGGCTAATTAACCAGTAAGTATGCCCAATCGCAAATTAAAAACAACTTGTTTGTTGTGGGCACTTCTCAGCCCTCAGCTCCCTGGTCATCCTTCTTCATAGTTTGAAGGACAATGATTTCTTTTTGTAGTATTTTTTGATGACACGAATTTTGAGAACTATTATTTTAAACGTGTGAAAGTTAACATTTTCACCTGCGGATAACGTGGTGGGCTCTAAAGACATGGGAGCAACCCTTACGCCGTCTACTGTGAAAAGAAATGTAAGTACAGTACTCAGAAATTGGAGCGTAGTTTTTGTATAGAAACGAGTCATACAACGGTGTCCGCTTCTTCTCGAAAGTTTTTTTTGCCCTGGAAGGGACCGTAGTTAAGTGCATTTTAGGGTGAAAGCCTTAAGGGCCCTATTTCAGCGAAAAACCGTCGTCGATGTTGTTGTTGTCCTGTCAATAAAATGATCTCCACTGTAAAGCATAAAAAAAGCACCGGTGTAACGTCTCCCCCCGTTTCAGCCCCGTGCCCAACCGCTGTACTATTTCCGGACTCGGCCGGCGGCAAAGCAAAAGTTGTCCTCGTTGTTGCTGTTCCTGTCTTCGTGGAACGCGTCAGTTTTGGGGATTCACCAGAATGTGCCCGCTTCACAAAATTGCCAGAACTCTGAATTATCGCAACTGTGTACTGCGAGACGCTGCCTCTTCTACAATTATCAAAAATATTATTGAAATGTATATGGAATCATCACAGTCTTATAATAATTGCTCATTTCAGATCCATGACAAATAATTATTAGTGTGGCCGGGACGTTATAGACAGCCGAAATCTGCCCTATTGAAACCAATGAATTGAAAAGGAAACGTGAAAGGAATAAGCAGTTGGTCGTGGTGAGACGGAGATAGATGAGGTTTGCCTTCTTAGGTGTTCCCCTGCAGCTAATGACGGTAATTCGCCCTTAGACCCGCCCCGGTGGCTCAGTGGCTAAGACGTTGTGCGGCCGAGCACGAGGACCCGGTTTCGATTCCTGACCACGTCGGCCGCTTTTCTGATGGATGCGAAAAGCAAGACCACCCGTGTGTACGAGATTTGAGCTCACGTTAAAGATCCCCAGGTGGTCAAAATTAATCCGGAGCTTTCCACTACGGCGCGCCTCATCGCCTGCGTTGCCTCGGCGCGTTAAAACCTAAATAACTCAATGAATTGCCCCTTATATTTAACAATTACACAAACATTTCCAATTAAAGCGGATAGTTGGGCGAGTTGGTTACTGACTAATGTACTCATACTTCTAGCGAACGTTAACGCAGGACGAAGAAAGAAAAGACGAAACACACGCTAGACTTTACCTTGGTTTATGTAAAAGGGAACAGGAAAACACGCATATATGTACAAGATTCGAAAAAACAAACAAACAAGCGCATGATTCTGCGGAAATGAAACGGCGCAATGTTTGCAGTCGCCGTTATGTAAATAGCGATAAGAGCGAGTGCCAACATTGCGCCGTTTCATTTCCGCAGAATCATGTGCTTGTTTCTTTGTTTTTTCGAATCATGTACATAAATGCGTGTTTTCCTGTTCCGTTTTACATAAACCAAGGTAAAGTCTAGCGTGTGTTTTGTCTTTTCTTTCTTCGTCCTGTGTTAAAGTTCGCTAGAAGTATGAATCCATAAACATTTCCACTTCACCAATTGACTGCAAAGACATGAAGTTCGTTGCCACAGAGGAAATGGCTAAGGGTTTAAAATTACTGAGTGCGACCTCATACGGCGAGCGGTTTTGCCCTATAAGCGTTAGGTATAGACGTAGGAAGAGGGAGGGAAGGCGCAGCTTTTGTCCCTTCTCCACGCGTAACGGAATATATGCAGGAAAAGGGCAAGGACACTGAGCCCCAGGGAAGTCTACAAGTGGATGATCATTATAACGGACTTGAAGACAACCGAGTGTCATGACTTTTCTTTCGGGATGTTTTGAAGATTTAGTGGCTATGACGCTCGCTCCCAACATGACCAGAACTTGACCGGTTGGCAGGTATGATGAAAAGAGCCGGAAAAAGAGCCGGCCACGTGAACGGGCCGACTTTTTACTCACTCCGCCACTTTGTATTTCTCCATTTCCTTTCAGTTTTCTTGCCGCCTCAGGATTTTCTCAGTTCCTTTTCTTCGTATGTCGTCAGCGCTTTTCTCCCCACTTCCCTGCTGTTTTCTTTTCTTTCAGCGGACCTCGATGCGTGAATTCACTGAAGGGCATACGGACAGGACAGACAGACAGACAGACAGACAGACAGACAGACAGACAGACAGACAGACAGACAGACAGACAGACAGACAGACAGACAGACAGACAGACAGACAGACAGACTCACAGACACACAGACAGACAGAAAATTCAGTTTTAGCTGGACAAGAAAGACTATTGCCTTCGAAATTGAGAGATCCATGCAAGTATGTACGGTTACAGACAATGTTTGGCACAATTGCAAGTAGGAATTGCGTGAAACATCTCCCGTGGAGCTCCCTGCGTGCAGTTTGCTCTTTTTATTTCATTCAAGCAACGGTGCGATTTACTGGGATAAACCAGCCATCTACCATATTTAGATAGACTGACGGTTTTGCGTCTTTCCTGCAACTCGAAGCCCCTTCCTTATAGTGCTGTTCTTAACATCCAGGAACGAAGCGACAAACGCAAGACGCTACCCGGACGCCGCTGCTGCGGACCCCAAGCAGCACCAGAAAGCCTTTCATGCCACCCGGCCGAACGCCGAGCCGAGAACTCCACGAAGAGAAGTTTGAATCGTTCCTCCTCAACCACCGCCGGTACTACGAAAAAATGCGGAAATCGGTGAGGTCCTTACCGGACGGACCGTCCATGACATGCAGGCGTCGTTCTTTGGTGTTTCATTGTATTACACACGAGATGGATTAGCCCGAAGACCCATATTTACATTTAGTTCATGCGTGCGTCCTGCGTAGTTCCTCCAGCCCAGACATAATCAACGGCTTATTGAGTTTGCCCGGGCTTGTGCAAAGAACCGCTTTACGTTTGCTTCGAACACTGAATTAAAATTGCTGAGCCGGTTTTCTTAGTTCTTTTCTGAGGGGAAGAAATAACCAGCATAACCGCTGGATTTTCTACAGAAGTTATACTTCTTGTTTTAAAATACAGCCGGCTGATGGAACCTTTATTATAGCCTCATTATTTTGATGCAGTTAGAAGCGAAAACGCAAGCGAAAAGCCTCTGACAATTTTCAATACTCCCTAATGCGAAATATGGGCGAAGCGCGAGCTGCAGTCGTCTCGATCACGGCGCGCATCTATCTGCGTTCCAGGAAGTGATCCGTGACCAGCAAACACAAAGGCGGCGCGCCCTACCCTGCGGTTACGGCGCAGAGCGTCGTCGCCGCCGAGCATATTGTTGCAGGTCGTGTTGCAAATCATGTTCCAAACCTTTCTCGCAAATGTCACGTGGTTCGGATGAGTCACGAATGGAGGAGGACCGTCTGGCAAAACTGTAGGGGGATGGCGCTCCTCGGAGCTGACGCATGGGGAAAGTGTGAGGCAGAGGCAGTGCGAGACATGACACCATTGCACCGCGTGCCGACCTCTCTCTCGCACTTTTGCCAGACGCTCCTCCATCGTTTTCTTTCGGCCTTCGGTGTTCCGTTCGCTCGCTCGGTTACGCGGACATCGCCGTCGCAGTTGGCGACACCATCCACTGTACCGGCTCATAAGTGCTGCACTGAAACTGGTCCTGATAGCTTGGACAAATACCCGAATTTCCTGCATGACTGACGTTGGTGTTTTTCGTGGCCTTAAAGGAGTACTGACACCAAATTTTGACGCCTAAAAAATGATATAATTGCCTTCACTAGTTTGTACAGATGCCTCACAGAAATGTTTGCAGCGATCCGAGGCCGGAATGACATCTAAAATCGATTTCGATTGTCCAGGCCGCGAGCTTCCACAAATCGGCAGAACTAGCGAAATCGCTTTCGGCGTGACGAAACATCGGCCTGCGTGTCTGGCCGGTTCAGGGTGACGTCATATAGTTGTTTTCTGAACCGGAAACGATATCCTGCGCTGCTGTTGTCGGTGGTATTCGTTTGGGCAGGAGACGTGGGAGTAGCAGTGTGAGCAATGCTTGTAAACGTTGCGTGTTCGACGTCTTTGCTTGTTCCCTTGCACTGGTGCCGAAAACTCCCGCGGTGCCGGCTCCGCGCGGTGCGCGATGTCGACGGGCACCGCGGCGACGCGGTGGTGCGCGTCGCCGAGCTCGCCGAAGTTGTGCTATGGCAAGCTTGCGGTATGCGAAGTACTGCTCGTGGAAGCCTGTCCGACAAATCGACGACGACGCCAAGATGCATTATTTTCCACGCGACCACATGCAGCGCTAAACGTGCACCGAGTTCGTGCGCGGCGGCGGCCGCAAGAACTGTCGCCCAAGCCAGCGGGCTCGGGGTTGCGCGGGTCACCTTGGGTGTTGGGAACTTTAGGCTTAGTATCGTGGCGACTATTTGATCGCTGGTATCTGTACAACTGCGAATGACCATCCCTTACACAACTGTTCACCACACTATCACCGCCTTTTTCGCATATGGAGCTTTATTTTGGCAACAATTACCGTTTCAGCAATCGGTGACCAAGACATCTGCCGCGGCCTGTTTTGATTCTAGCGCGCAGGTGGCGCCATCTTTCGGCCGCTCGCCGCACCACGGTGCCAGCAGTGCTGGGTCGGAGTGCCGAACCTCCGCTGCCGGTCAGGGTAGGCTTACCATCGCGGCAAATATCTGAACGCCACTTTTAAATTCAGCGCTGATAACAACCCCTAGCACAATTTTTCAACACACATTTAAATCTACTTTCTCGCATGTGGAATTTATTTTTCGCGATCAGATTGATTAGAAGAGTGACGACAACCTGTTGCTATCACGGTCTGCACCGGTTCGAGCCGCAGTGATATTGAAAAACGGACGACGGCGAAGACATCACCGGCCTAATCGCCTGGCCAAATAAAGTTGTTCTGTCTGTCGGGTGGCAGCGATTCATCCGAGTCTGACGATTCAGACGACATGTCGACTGCGCAGGCGAATGCGGACCATGTCCAATCGTAGCAGACGATGTGGCGAACGCATGGCGAAAAGAAAACCGTCTCTGACGTCACGGGTGAGACCGTGACGTAAGGCTGGCCCGCTTGCAGGCTGGCCTTCGAACGGCCATTTTCCCGCGCGGCGACCAAATTTCGAAATTCGTTGCAATAAACGGGCTATAATTAATTATGTGTTGGCGGCTGACGGCTTTGGGTTCGATTTTTGTAATTACTAGGCCGATAGGTATTCTTTACAGCATAAAAACTCAAAGCGAGAAATTTTGTGTCAGTACTCCTTTAAAAAATGGATGGCAATATTTCATCCCCAGAAACTTTAAAGAGCAAAGAGTGCAATGATAGCTTACATATGGACATACCTGTGTACCTATGCATGTACCTGTGCTATTTACGTATGTGCACACACGCGCGTGCTTACACTAACACAAACACGCGCACACTTGGACATGCCACGGCATTTGGGTTAACGGGCTTAATATTTACACGAGACCAGAATTAAATTTCCCGGAATGGAGCAGACAGGAAAAAGATGATACACGCCGACCTTTTACTCGTCATTTATTCTCCCTCCCGGCGGCACCTCTTGTGTTTAGCCAAGAGCTAGCCAACGAGCGCCCATTACGTAGGCTTCTCATTACGCGTCTCCTCTAAGACAATGGACGACGTCGGTAGTTCTCTGAACAGACAACGAGTTCGGCAACAACGCTGCCGGCTGGCAACTACGACAACTGGCAGACGAAACTGGTAGCGACCTTAACCGTCGAAAACGCGAGGCTGTGCGAAGAACTTCAGAGTCTCCGGAGACAGCTAGCAAGAGGTGACCCCACGTCTCCCACGACACTGAAGCCAGCAGTAGCCCTCGAACGATGCAGCGAACTCCTTGCTGCGACCGAGGTCCCGGAGGCCACGATAGAGCACTACCAAGCTGACAGCTACCACTACAACTCCGAAGGAGTTCATGGTAACCATGGCGGCGAGGTATGGTGCCTGCCATAACAGCAGCTTAAAGTAGGGTTTCGTTCCGAACGAAGGCTTCATCATCCCATCCGATAAAATCCCCGTCCTAAAGAAACTACACGGTTTAGGCATAAGTGATCTTCATTCCAAAAAAATTCCAGTTAATTGTTTGTAAATATTCAATATTCTTTTCCCACCCGAAATGCGCTGCTTCACTATCTTGCAGCGCATAACCTGGGGCTTAGGTTTCTGGAAGAATAGCTTCGTGTCGTACGGAAGATCGTACGCTTGGACGAATTTTTCGATAAGCACAACTGTTCAGCCGAGTTTCTTGCTGAAAAATCGGAAGCACCGTACGACGTCAATAATTGTGCCGTACCCACGAATGAGCAAAAACGCGCAGCCACAAAACCAACGCTGCTTTAGAAGTATGAACACTTTCCTAATTCAACCGATACACTTCGGTATCGGTTGAAAATACTGTTGCTGTTGCGGTTATGGGGATACACTTGGGTCATTGAAAAAAGCTGAGCAGAAACAAGGAACCTTGGTGGATGTTTATTTTGATGTGCACGGGGACGCTCAGCAGAATGCCCATCAATAGAAAAAGGAGGGGGTTTGGGTAAAGAAAGAGGCCGGATATGCGAACTCCGAAGATTTATTTAGGTCATAACTGCAATGAGGGGCCAGATGCGTCCATAACAAAGACTAGCATTGGTAAGGCGAGGAGTACTCATTGACGCGACCGCAGAGACGACCGGGACCGGTAATTGGATTAACAATAATGAGGAATATGCTTTGAAAAAAAAACCGCGTATTGCATTGTCGAAGATGCTGAAAAAAAGAAACGTTTCATTTTTTTTTGTTCACTGAATTTGCAGCTGTAGAAACAGAACGCGCCCTGCGCGTTCTGTTTAATTTTTTGTTGTTCTATATAATGGTTCTCGCGACAGACGCGGTATTTAGCTACATATCCCGGGTACACAAGGCGAGATTGGCTGAACCTGAAGAGCGGCACCCTTTGGTATTTTTCGCAGTTCTCATCAGGGGACGTTTCTCCGACCGGCCCAGGCGATGCACTTCGATGGCACGCTGGCTGCCGTTCTTCTAGTGACGTTCGTGGGGATACTCGTCCGGCCTGGGACGGGAGCACGCAGGTCACCCCGAAGGCGATGAAGGAGTTCTGCCGCCGCACACCAATAAAAGTGGACCTGCCGACGATAAAAAAACAGTAAGCGGAATTCAGCATTATTGGGCTACCTTGTCGTGACGAACTTCACCATAGCAAACTACCAATGAAAATATAGCGGTGTTCATTGCCCAGTGATATATGTAGATTGTAGGGTGCTGCACCGAAAAGTATCTGGCGTCGAGACATTACTTTGAGTTCAGTGGGGCACACTTTGGAACATCAAACAGCTCGTATTGTTGTCGTCTGGTGTGCTCCGTCGGGCGCCAGCACGGCCAAATACCGCCACCTCGTGGAGCCCGACTTAAAACAGACGCTGTGTCAGCACAAACACGTCGTCGCACACGCAGGATGCCAGGATGCGTGCTACGCTATTAAATACAGCATAGAGAACACAATTTCAAGCTTCTGTTCGTTTAGAAGAACGTTGACATGTGTTATGTTCTCGCTATTAAGCTCAGTGATCCGTTAATAACAATGTGAAGTGGTATGGTAATTCATTTTCTTAAGATATAGAATCTCAGGTAGCCGGATCTTCAGCTTAGAGAAGAGCCTGCTAATTAGCAGAAGGAGTTCATGTGTGCTTGCGTTTGCATAGAATGAAACCATTGTCTCGACATTGTATTCATTATTCTTGGGGCTACACGTGTTTCGATGCAGCTTTGCCACTGAAAGCCGTTGTGTTTCAAAACAAGAGCTACAGCTGTAAAGCAATCGTGAACATCGGAACAGTACATAAAACTGGGGCTATTTGTGAAATCTTAAGTTTGGCAGCTTTATTTCAGGACGCTCTAGTTTGCCCTGTCATTGCCTTTAGCTTTAGAAAGCTTTAGATGTTTGAAAGCCGGATCACAAATTCGTAGCAGGAGTTATAGAACGGGGCTGATGTAGCCCAATTTTTATGTTCTGACATTTATTTGGCACACATTATAGAGTGCCCAATAAATTCTTCCGAGAAAGCCACCCAAAAAACTGAATGGGAAAAGCTCTACTAAATGTTTCTGCTTGCATTCCGGGCAATTATCAGTCGCACGTTTCTGCTCAATGCAGGTTCAGGACTGAACCGCAGCATTAATTACCTGCAATAGCAACTTTGTTAATCGGGTGCCCTCAAAAAAAGAATAGGTGGATATGGGGGCCTAGACACAATCCTTTCGGTCCTGACTAAACTTCAACGTTCAATTTGAATCAGTTGAACTTTCAAGTCGATGCACATGACTGCCTTGCAGCTGGAGCACTTGTTTTTGAATCTCAACGGCTTCCTTTGCCAAACCTGCATCGGAACACGCGTGGCTCCGAGAACAATAAATACAATTTCAGGAAATGGGTTCATTGCATGCTAACACAAGCGCACACGAACTCCGTCTGCTAATTTACCGACTATGCTAGGCTATATCATGAGGTTTCTTTAGGGGGAGGGGGAATGAATGAAAAGGGCGCGAAACTGTCTTTGGGAAGTGAATCACCCGGCTCTCCTCTAAGCTGAAAGGCCGGTTACCTGCGATTCTTCGTCTTATGAAAATGAATAACTATACCAGTTTACACGTTTATAACGGATCACTAAACTTAATAGAGAGAAATAAGCACAAGGAAACGTTCTTACATGAACATAAGCTTAAAACTGCGTTTTATATGTTGTATTAGAGAGTTTTAGTATAGCGGGAGCTAGCTTTTAGCGCGCGCTATTCCTTGCGCGCGCCCTAGTGCGCATGCGCAGTCCGGAGAAGGAGGGTTTGCGTTTTGCGGACGCACGCTATTTTCCATACTTTGCGGGCGCTACTTCGCGGCGTTATGGGCCGCGCGAGGCTCGCGCTGGTCTCGCGAAACTTGTTTTCTCGAGACGGCCTGCCCCTGCTGGCCGCTGCCGGCCGGAATGGTTCTGTGCGCGTGCGCTTCGCCTTTACCGACGATTTCGCGTTGGTAACAATGACAGGTAGCTGCGGTCACACAGAATACTAGACTGTACTTCACTGTATCGCTGTGCCAAGCCGTACTGAACACCGCCGGTGTGGGCGATACCGCCCTTTACCTTGGGTCGCGTTTGCATGGGCTGGTTGGCTTGCGAAATTATAGTTATTTGTTAATATCCTAGATGGTGCTAGCGACGATTCTGACCAGCACCACGCTATTAGCGCAGCGTTGTTGGCGCAGTACTAAAATCGGGGTTGGCAGGGAACGTTTGGGGAGCGCAAACGCAATATTTTGCGCCCGGTAAACACTAGCTCCCGCTATACTAAAACTCTCTATTTACTCGCGTAGCACGCATGCAGGCACCCTGCGTGTGCGCCGCCATGTCTGTTGCCGCAGCGTCCTTGTGATGTCGTCTCTCTCTCTCTCTCTCTCCTCTCTCTCTCTCTCTCTCTCTCTCTCTCTCTCCTCTCTCTCACGAGATGGCAGTACTTGGCCGTGCTGAATCCCGGTGGAGCAAAGAACACAAGGGCGTGACTATGGGCGAAATAGGCGGTGGGGTGGAGGGCACTATATTCACTTGTCATTTGCTCCAGGTCGCTTCCTGACACCGACAGCTTTCCATTAGTACAGCCTCCCAAATTTCTAATAATAAAGCGGGAGCGACGACCGACCGGAATGTCAGCGCCTTATCGCAGTGTTCAGCAGTGAAATAGTCGACAGTACGCGCACGCGCATAGGGCTATCTGCTGGATGAGTTTCGTCTGCTATAGTATACGCTGTTTTCTTGAGAGTGGTGCACCCCCTGCCACTGCATCTGAATGATTTTGTGCCCCACGCTACTTAGCTACCTTTGGCGGTAGCGAAACGGCCTTCCAAGATAAGAAAAACAGGGGTAGTGTTGCCCTGAGGAGAACAGCGGAGGAGACGACGCTCCCACAAGAGATAGTTCTATGCGTCTGCGCGAACCCTCACCTATTTTGCCTGCGAACACCGCGATAAGGCGCTGACATGCCGAATAGTTCTCGTTCCCGCTATATTATTAAAAATGTTGGACGCTGTACATGTCGGCGCTATACTAGCGTTTGCCACATGGAGATTGATACCGCGGGTTTTGCTTCCACTCTACTTTTTCACCAGGTCGTCCGACGCAGTTTCCGACGAAAGTGTGGACGGTGAAAATGAAGACTCGGTGGCGACCCGGTTCGTAAAAACCATGGAGAAAGAAAATGGTGAGGGGGTCAGTTTTCTTATTTCGCTTCCGTTGTATCCGCATAGCCGAAGACATTCCCATCCATTCTTTGCAGCACGCAGAAGTCGATTCACCAAACAATGTTCGGAGCGCGTGCTAATTGTCTCATACACTTCTTGGCTTTTAACGCCTCGCTCTTGATACAAGAAAGCAGGATATCTATTGAAAACTATGCGAATCCGTAATACAGAAGCAAAGGGCTTCTTCAGTAGCCTCAACTATGATTATGGGCCTTACGTCATGCTGAATTTATTTCTGAAACATTGATTCTTCGAAATTCTACGCTGTTGTATGTTCTTTGGCTTGTTGGCTCAGGAGCATGTTTGGCACAATTGAACCATGTACAGACCATGTTTGGCACAATTGAAAGTCGCGATGGCATGAACCATCTCCCGTGGAGCAGCCTGGGGGCAGTTTGGCGTGTTTTATTTTATACAAGCAATAATGAGATTGACTGGAATAAACCAGCCATCTTCAGTAATCAGATAGACTATCTTTTTTTGAGCATTCCCTCCAACTCGAAGCCCCTTCCTTATAGTTCTGTTTTTAACATCCAGGAACGAAGCGGCAAACGCAAGACGCTATCCGGAGGCTGCTGCTGCGGACCCCAAGCAGCACCAAAAAGCCTTTCATGCCCCCCGGCCGAACTCCAAGCCGAGAACTCCGCCAAGAGCCTTTCGAATTGTTTCGTGAAAAGCACCTCCGGTACTACGAAACACTACGCAAATCGGTGAGGTACTTACCAACTAGACCTTCCACGACTCTCAGGCGTTCTTCTTTGGTGTTCCATGCTATCACACGCGAAAAGCATTAGGCCGAATACCCATATAGTCCATGCGTGCGTCGTACGTACCATCCTCGGGCCCTGATATTAGAGAGTTATAGCAGATCGGAAAAACGGTTCCGGTACGGTACACGGTAGCCGCTACGGGACCGTACCGGGAAGGCTCGTTTTTAGAGTTACAGCCATGACGTCACATTTGTGAAGCCGAGTCCCGCCATGACTTGAGCCCACTGAGCCCAGCACTCTATCCCATCATCCTTCGCTATCTCCGGTTTGATTTGACTAATGGCGTCGCCCTGCCCTCCCGCTTCGCAGCGAAAACAGCTTCGTCGCTAATTCCTCGGTGCGATGTCATGTTCTAAGCTGTTGATTTCGCCTTCAATTTGCCCATTCTAACCCTCACCCAAAGTTTCAATCGAAAAACGGCCTTCGTTTTTGAGATAGAAGGACGATTTTTCAGCTCTTAAGCCTGGCAAAGTAGCGTTTGTCGTCGTCATAGCAACAGGCTCGCGGGATGGCGAATGCATACGAGTTAAGGCCGCCTCCGACGGCGGAGTTTTCAAACTGGCCTAATCTAAAAACGTTTGTCGTAGCGACTGCACTGGTTTGCAAGCGTGCGAGGCAGCCACATACCAAGCGCCTTAAAAGTTTGTCCGTTTTATTTGCCCAAATTTGGCAGCCGAAGTTGTAAACAAGTAAGCAACATTGTCCATGGGCTCAAGAAAAATGACGCCACTTCCTCCACACTTTTCGCAATGCATTGGGATGCTAGGGGCCTCTCCTGAGTTTCTTTCCTCCATGGTTATAGCAGACCGTAACTACCGGCCATGCTACCGTGACTGGTAGCGACTTGTGTTGTACGTCGTTTGGCAATTTTTCGTGAGTCTGTGGCGCTTCCTGTGCTGAAATATTAGTTTTCAGTTCTCAAAAGCGCTAAAGACAATAATAAAAAAAAAAACATCCACCGCCTCCACGGAGATTCGAACTGCGACTGCGTGAACAAGGAGCGGCATTTTAACTCTACGCCATTTCAATAGATGGCGCCAGTAGGTCAAGCTCAGTACATACGGCTGGCTGTTTCTAGTTTTCGTTTTATTTGAGAGTTCCTCGCACTGATACCGCCTGTTCCTCACTCGCCGATTTGTAGACGGGCCCCATGTTGCTGTTAATACTAGTTATGTAGCCGTATCGCCTTTATTTAACGTAAAAGAAGCAATCGGAGATGCGTCGTTCGACGACACAAGCCACGGCAGTTGGGCCAGGACCGTGTTTCGCTTGCTGCTTGAGCTGTCAGAATCGCATGGATTTCACATGTTGCAACCTCATTTTTTTTTCTTAAACGATCTCATATTTACAACCCGTTCGACTAGGCGTGAGCCAATCGTACGTATTATAAACTCTTCCAAAGCGGCCGCCCGCTTTCGAAAGACGGACACGGTATGTCTCGGTACCGCGCGGCCAAGTTGCTCCGGTATACGGTAGGGTTCTGCGCAAGTTATTCTTGCCTGAATTAGGGACATTCGTGAAGCTGCGTTCCTATCAGCCGCCGGTACTGCTGGTCTACGCCGTAGGAGCCGGCGTTCGCACGGAAGGTGTGGCTGTTCCAAGCGATTCGCAACTGTCGTCAGCTACGACAATACATTGATCTGCCGAATGAGCAGCGCCGCAACTCCTGATAAGCAGACAACTTCGCCGCAGAGAGCGCCGTCATTTGTGTTTTCGTGCTCGCTGTGCCGGCAATGAATTGATAACCCACGCAAGTCACAACTCTGGTTATAAAACATTCCACTGAGGGCGGCGTCAGTGCAGGCGAGGCATGCAGTTCAAGGATAAACGTATTTTAGATCGCTTCTCCCAACACCTTGCGTAGGCAAATGCGTTCATGTAAATCCAAAACGAAAACAAACTGCCTGTAATCCATAGTAACTTTCACAAGCCATCAAGCGCCAATCCGAATCCAGAACTACCCATCACGCCCATAGAGGCGTGCGATCGCAGCGCCAGATTCCTGTCTACTTATTATTGTATGAAAATCTATGGGTGAGACAGCGGAACCTAGCCATCCTAATGTCCTAGCACGGGGCTACACCACCGCGCGACACAGTAGACCCCGAAACAATTTGTCATGTGGGCTGAGTGATTCCAATTTATACCGATTTAAACTAGTTAGCTTAGTAAGCTTGGGAATTGCGAGGAAGCTGAGGGAACTTTTATTATCGCCATTTATCAGGACCAGTTGCTCCTTCCGTATTTTGTTAATACCTCTGTTGCGCAAAGGGCAAGGAGAAATGAAGCACTCCGTGGTACAAACATTTTTTGGTGCCGAAACCCAGGACTTGGAGTACCCACTGGTCCCATTAATTCTGTAGATGTTGAGGTGGCTGCTCGTTCCAGCCTATTCCACTAGGCAAAAGCTTTGCAAACAGCAGCCTTGCCGACATGGAGTACGCTCCAAAACCTAGTGTATCAAATATACTTGAGGTCGCTTGGAGAATGAATCGCTTAGTGTCAGTCTTTGCTTTTAAGAAGGCTACAAGATTGGACAGTTTGGATTAGTGTAGCAAACGGAGTACCATTCGTGGCAAACAGTGCGCAAAAGGTCGCGTTTCTCTAGCGGCTAGATGCCTGTATGAGGTTTCCACGTTTTGTTTTCTCGCCCTTCAAACCAATCGTTAACGTATCATTGCCGTACGACCACTTAATTCCGTCAGGTCCGGGTTACCCAGGAGGTGCTGTAGCACAAGTTAATCAAGCGGTGCGAAGGAAGCGCGGAACGGACGCGAAGCTGCGCCAAAACAGGCCCAAAACAACCATCGCTAAAACAAAAGACGACAAAGCCGTTCCGCCGACGCACCCGCCGGTGAGCAGGCACCTCCGCGCACGGAACGCTGGGTGAATTCGGCGCGCTATCTAGAGTGTGCTCCGTGAATTAAACCCTCCGCCACCCTCCTCTTCCCGCCAACGCCTCCGCCGAGTTCGGAGTTCATTGTCCCGCATGCAATGGAAGAACCGTTGGCTGGTCGAGGTACAAAGGTTCGCGTTAAAATTCAGCTGCAGCTGACAATTTTCAATACTCCTAACGCGAAATTTCGACGAAGCGCGAGCTGCAGTCGTCGCTTTAACGGCGCATATCTACCGCGTTCCAGGTAGTGATCGCGTGATCAGGGAACGCGACGGCGGCGCGCACTACTCCACCGCTATGTAGCAGCGTTTCGCTGCCGCTGAGCATGTTGTTTCAAATCGTGCTGCAAATAGAGTTGCAAACGTCCCTCGCAAATATCACGTGGTTCTGATTAGTCACGAACGGAAGAGGACCGTCTGGCAAAAGTGTAGAGGGATGGCGCTCCTCGGAGGCGACGCATTTGGAAAGTGTGAGGCAGAGGCATTGAGGGAGATGACGCCATAGCACGGCGTGCCGACCTTCCCCTCACACTTTTGCCAAACGCTCCTCCTTCGTTTTCTTTCGGCCTTTGGTGTCCCGTCCGCTCGCTCGGCTACGCGGACATCGCCGTCGCAGTTGGCAACGCCAACCACTGTACCGGCGGCTAAGTGGTGCGCACTAAATCTGGTGGTGATAGTTTCGACAAATACCCAGATTTCCTGCATGACTGACGTTGATGATTTCATGGCCTTCAAAAATGGTTGGTAACATTTCATCCCCAGGAACTCTAAAAACCAGAGAGTGCAATGACAGAGGTACCAATGCATATATCTATGCAGCATGTACCTATGCTACGTACCTATGTGTACGCTAGCGCGCGCTCACACTAACACAAACACGCGCACACGTGTATGTTCCACGGCATTTGGGGTAACGCGCTTAATATTTACATGAGACCAGAATTAAATTTGCCAGAATGGAGCGGACAGGACAAAGAAGAAACTCGCCGTCCTTTTACTCGTCATTCATTCTCCTTCCCGATGGCACGTCTTGTGTTTAGCCAAGAAGAAGCAGCTAGCCAACGAGCTCTCATCACGACGGCTTCTTATTACGCGTCTCCTCCAGGTCAATGCACGACCTCGCTAGCTCTCTGAACAGGCGACGAGTGCGGCAGCAACGCTACGGGCTGCCAACTACGACAAATGGCAGACGAACCTCTAAGCGACGTTAGCCGTCGAAAACGCGAGGCTGTGCGACGAACTTCAGATTCTCCAGAGACAGCTACCAAGAGGTGGCAGCGCGTCTCTCACGACACTGGAGCCAGCGGTAGCCCTCGAACGACGCAGCGAACTCCTTGCTGCGACCGAGGTCCCGGAGGCCACGATAGTGCACTACCAAGCCGAAAGTTACCACTACAAGTCCGAAGGCGTTCATGGTAATCGAGGCGGTGAGGTATCGTGCCTTGCATAACAGCAGCATAAAGTAATCTATGGTTCCGAACGAAGGCTTCATCGTCGCATCCGATAAAATCCACGTCCTAAAGAAACTACACAGTGCAGGCATAAGCGGTGTTGATTGCAAAAAATTGCAGTTATTTTTTTGTAAATACTCGATAAGCTTTTTACACCCGAAATGCGCTACTTCACTATCTTGCAGCGCATAATCGGTGGCTCAAGGTTCTGACAGAGTGGCTTCGTGACGTACAGAAGATCGTACGCTGAGACGAATTTTTCGATGTACACACGCATAAACTGTCCGGCCTATTTTTTTGCTGAAAACTCGGAAGCATCATACGACGTCAAGAATTTTGCCATACTTACGAATGAGCAAAAACGCGCAGCCACTAAACAAATGCTGCTTTAGAAGTATGAACACTTCCCTAATGACTGACCTTGAACACGTAGTCTGCGTCGAAAGAATGATTACATGCTTTCCTTCTGCGCAAGGTTCACGTTCAAACTTTGTTGCTTCCTTTAATTTACCACGCAAAGCTGGGGAGCCACTTCTACAGTGTTACCTGAAGTCGCGTTCATTTCGGCCGCTGTTATACAGAAGACTTTCTAGAAAGGCTTCAGTTCTGTTTTTGAATCGTTCTTTTTTTTTGCATGGTCTATACAAGCCACCTCGCAGAATCTGGGAACGCGCCCCTCCTCGCCTCGGTATCGGTAGAAAAAATTGTTGCTGTTGCGGTTATGGGGGTACGCGGAGGTCATTGAAATAAGCAGAGTGGAAACAAAGAACCTTGGTGGATGTTTATTTTGATGTGCACGGGGTCGTTCAGCAGAATGCCCATCAGTCGAAATAGGAGGAGCTCAGGGTAAAGAAAGAGGCCGGATATGCGAACTCCGAAGATTTATTTAGGTCATAACTGCAATGAGGGGCCAGATGCGTCCATACCAAAGACTAGCATTGGTAAGGCGAGGAGTACTAATTGACGTGACCGCAGAGACGACCGGGACCGGTAATTGGATTAACAATAATGAGGAATATGCTTTGAAAATAAACCGCGTATTGCACTGTCGAAGAGGCTGAAAAAAAAGTTTCCTCTTTGATCACTGAATTTGCAGCTGTAGAAACAGAACGCACCTTGCGCGTTCTGTTTTCTTTTTTGTTGTTCTATATAATGGTTCTCGCGACCGACACGGTATTTAGCTACATATCCCGCGTACACAAGGCAAGATTGGCTGAACCTGAAGAGCGGCACCCTTTGGTATTTTTCGCAGTTCTCGTCAGGGGACGTTTCTCCGACCGGCCCAGGCGATGCACTTCGATGGCACGCTGGCTGCCGTTCCTCTAGTGACGTTCGTGGGGATACTCGTCCGGCCTGGGACGGGAGCACGCTGGTCACCCCGAAGTCGATGAAGGAGTTCTGCCGCCGCACAGCAATAAAAGTGGACCTGCCGACGATGAAAAAACAGTAAGCGGAATTCATCATTATTGGGCTACCCTGTTGTGACGAACTTCGCCATAGCAAACTACCAATGAAAATATAGCGGTGTGCATTGTATGGAGTGATCAATACGAAAGTACGGCCTACCAAAATGGGTGGGGGGTATACCAACTTGAGGCGGGTATACAAACCGTGATATCGCTCGGTATTTAGCCGGAACAAGATGATGCCAGCATGTTTTTGTTGAAGTTATCCATAGTAGTCAAGCTTACGTGAAGGTATAGAGACTCTTGTACTAGTAGAGTTTAATCGGAAAAAGGTGCGTACAAAGCCTGGCATCTCGTAATTCTCTCTGTAGACAGGAAACTTGTGGGAGGAACCTACGTAATCCCAGCTGCAAGCGCAGCTTCGTATTATCCGTTTTAGGATTTGCTCTAAAGATTGGACTAAAAGCGTGGTTAACTGTCTGAGCGCTTTGCTGCATTTTTAAACTCGGAACGATAAGTACAAACGCAGATGGAAGATGCCTTACTATTTTATCAGAGAACTTGTACATCACTAAATTGGCTTGTATTCATTTATTTCATATTCTCTCAGTCTTCTTACGAGACCAAAGCAAGTGGAAATGCAGAAATATGCAACATGCAACAACAGTAACAATACGTTCTTGGATATTAAAACAGTCTTGATTGGAAGTGAAAAAAACAGCTGCTTGTTCGTGGTAATAGAATGATAAACACAATAATAACTCACAAAATTATATAGGAGAAAACAAACAGGTACAGTGTACACAACTGTGTATGTGACTTTGTTTAGACCCCCTTCCGCACCCCCCCGCCCCCCAAAAATGTTGATATAGATACTTAACCAGCCGTAACAGAAATAACGTAAACAAAATGTGAAGCGGCAGAACGGAGGCTCGTGCGTGTGGGTGTGTGTTATTTGAACAAAATAAGAACGGTTAGAAAGGGACAACGCATTCAAAAAGCTAGTCGGACGCAGTAAAATAATTTAAACAAAAAATTGTTACACGCAAGTGAAGCATAAAAATTAGGTATAATGTCAAAAATCACAGAAAGTGCGGATTGAAAACTAGGCTATCAAGATGCGACCAAAGTTCTCCGAAGTGTGCCGTGTAGAGCCGCATAATGTTCACATTCCCTCTTTATAAAACTCTAAGGAATCTATGTCATTTTCCTAAAAGGAAATCGTTGTCGCTATACTGCACCCGATGTCAGATAGGGAATACCCTGTAGTTCAAAAAGGGTGTAAGCGATCCCATTCGCGAATAGCAAGCAGAGAAAAGAATAGCTCATGCATAAGCTAAATGAAAAATTATTATCCCTTTCTTGAGAAGGGTGAGAAAAGCGAGCGAGAAAAAGCAGTGCGAAAACAAGGAACCTTGCAGGATGTTTATTTTGATGTGCACGGGGAATCTCAGCAGAATGGCCATCAACGGAAAAAGGAGGGGCTTAGGGTAAAGAAAGAGGCCGGATATGCGAACTCCGAAGATTTATATATAGGTCATAACTGCGATAAGGGGCCAGATGCGGCCATAACAATGACTAGCATTGGTAAGGTGAGGAGTACTCATTGATGTGACCGCAGAGACGACCGAGATCGGTGATTGGATTAACAATAATGAGGAATACGCTTTGAAAAAAAAACCGTACTGCATTGGCACAACAGAAAATGGCACACGTATAACACATGGCATTTCCACATCTCATTTCCGCAGTAAAATTCAGATCATTGGTCGAACAAAATTTTAGAAAAATAATAAACAACCAAAGTATGAAAAAATACGAAAAATGGCAAATCGTATAACGACCTGCATTTCCACAGCAACGCAGTGAAGTGCCTCAAATCCATCGTGAAGCCTTCGTGAAATCGTGAAAGACCCACATCGCAAACCTCCAATGAACCCATACGACCATGCGACCATGCGACGATTTCTTGCGCACTAAGCAAATGCATATGCTGATACGTGGCTTATGCGATAACGTTGTGCCATTGTGCTCCTTCTTAATGATTGATGCGGATATCGTCTTATTTAGAACTGTTCCTTTTGCACGGTTCTCAAGTAACCGTTTTTAAACAATTCGCACACGCAGCGTGTGTCCACAGATTTTATCAGATGTTATCGGTCGACCGACGGGTCTATGGGGAAATGCATTCGTTTTCTGACAGGACGCCATCTGTCCAACTAAGAAAGCTTTCGCTCTAAGTAAATGTTCTGTTAAAGGGTGTGTACTGCTTGTTTGCCGGGATTCTGAATGGAGGCTCCACTTATATGTCAGGGTTTTAACAAAAGCGCAATACGCTAAATATCTATGTTTCACTGGCCCCGCATATGTAATTATTACGCCAGAAAGGCCACAGTCAGATTACATATTACTTGGCGAGTCAGTGTCCCCGTTTAGGGCAGATAAGTTTAATGCATAGCATTCGTTGCCGAGTACCCGAACAGCCAGGACCGTGTAACGCCCTGCATTTCCACAAAAATGGAGATATCGCGGAAATTCCACCTGCAATCGCTATAGTAGCGTAAATGGAAATAGCTGGCCACACGAAGTTTTCAAAAACTAAGAAATAAAATATAAAAAAATGACAGCAAATTGCACAGCGTATAACCCATGGCATTTCCACAATAATGGAGATTCCGCGAAAGTTACATCTGTAATCGTTATATGATGGTAAATGGAGACAATTGGTCGAATAAAATTTATAAAAACTAAGAAAATAAGAAAAATACAAAATAATTGCGTAAAATGGCGAACTGTGTAACGCCCTGCATTTCCACAATAACGCTTATTTCGGGAAAGTTCCCCCGGCAGTCGCTATAATAGCGTAAATTCAGATCATTGGTAGAACGAAATTTTAGAAAAATAATAAGCAACGAAACTATAAAAAATACGGAAAATGGCAAAGCGTATAACGACCTGCATTTCCACAGTAACGCAGATTTTGGGGAAGTTACACCTATATAGTTATATTAACGTAAATAAGATAATATGTAGAAAAATTTTTTAAAACATAAAAAATATAATAATTATGCAATACGGAAAATGGCAAACCGCATAACGCCAGCATTTCCACATTAATGTAGATTTCGCAAATGTTCCACCTGCAATCGTAATGATGGGATAATGGAGATAATTGGTCAGGCAGGATTTAGAAAAACAAAAAATTTGGGTGTAAAAACTCACACTCAAAACAAGAGGCATAAGACTGCTGCGCAATAGTAGGCAATGTTCTGTATTTCTACAGAATATTTTCAGATATTTGTGTACCTTTTCCAGCCTTTATTGCTCGTGCAGTGCCCAAGAAACATGTTCTCTTGGCGCATTTTAATTCCCTTCTGATAAAGTTACTGTAAGCATATATTTTCAATATTGGCCTCAGCCGACACAACTTTCTATATAAAAACAAATTGCCCAGAACAGCGACGGGGTGCGGGTGCAACTGCTCTCTCATGTAAGTGTAAATGTTAGGATTACCCCCTAATGTTTGTTTTATTTAGTTTCACCAGCTGTTTACCATGATTGCAGCAAAAGATATTTGCGAAGATTAAAAAATGTGAACAGTAATTTAAAAGGTCTTCTATTCAACGTCTTCAAAAATCAAAACGCGTTCGGTACAGAGTCCGTTTACAAGCTTTGTACCTTACATAGAGACACGGAGGTTGCGTTTCAAAGCAAAGCTGAAAGGACCCTCCTTCCTTGTTATGTCGGTCTCTCTCTCTCTCTCTCTCTCTTTCTCTCTCTCCTCTCTCTCTCTCTCTCTCTCTCTCTCTCTCCACGAGATGGCAGTACTTGGCCGTGCTGGCGCACGATGGAGCACAGCACATGACCACAAGAGCGTGAGTAGGGGCGAAATAGGCGGTGGGGGGAGTGCACTGTATTCACTTCTCATTCGCTCCAGGTCGCTTCCTGACACCCACCACTTTCCATTTGTGCAGCCTCCCAAATTTTTAATAATATAGTGGGAGCGATGACCCACCGGCATGTCAGCGCCTTAACACGGTGTTCAGAAGCGAAATAGTCGAGAGTACGCACACGCACATATATCGTTATCTGCTGTATGAATGTCGTCTGCTACGCTGTTTCCTTCAGTGGGATACACCCCCTGCCACTGCATCTGAATGATTTTGTGCCCCACGCTACTTAGCTACCTTTGGCGGTAGCGAAACGGCCTCCCAAGATAAGAAAAACAGGGGGTGGGTTACCCTGAGCAGAACAACGAAGCAGACGACGCACCCACAACAGATAGTTCTATGCGCGTGCGCGTACCCTCACCTATTTTGCCTGGGAACACCGTGATAAGGCGCTGACATGCCGATCGGTCGTCGCTCTCGCTATATTAAAAATTTTGGACGCTGTACATGTCGGCGCTATACTAGAGTTGGGAACGTGGAGATGGATACCGCGGGTTTTGCTTCCACTCTACTTTCTTTTCCACCAGGTCGTCCGACGCAGTTTCCGACAACAGTGTGGAGGGTGAAAATGAAGATTCGGTGGCAACCCCTTTTGTAGAAACCACGGAGAAAGAAAATGGTGAGGTGGTCTTTTTTCTTATTTCGCTACCGTTGTTGCCGCAGACATTCCCATCCATGCTTCGCATCACGCAGAAGTCGATCCATCAGACGACTTTTGGAGCGCGTGCTTATTGTGTCTTATACTTCTTGGCTTTTGCCGCCTTGCTCTTGGTACTAAGAAAGCAGGATGTCTCTTGAAAACTATGCGATCCCGAAATAAAGAAGGAATGGGCTTCTTCAGCAGCCTGAACTATGATTATGGCCCTTACGTCATGGTGAACGTATTTCTGAAACATTTATTCTTCGAAATATTACCCTGTTGTATTTTCTGTGGCTTGTTGGCTCAGGAGCATACGCGATTGAAAGTTAAATATCCATAAAATGGTGGCATAACTTTGTGGGGTCTGCTGCTAGAAGTTGTTCAGTTGCCGCGTCTGCGTACACTTGCGTTTTCATTCGTCTTGACTACGTCGTGCGCAGGTATTGAAGGCACGCAAAAGTTTACGAAGACCCTTTTCTAGAGTGGTAATGTTGGCGGACATGGGCTCAGTCTTGCTCTGCAGGTCGCCTGTATGTCCTCAGAACAGTCGCGGGGCGAAAAATATGTGGGACCGAGAAGGAGTTCAACTTGATAGTTGAAGTTGAAGTTGTGTTGAGGTCTCTCATTTCCCCTATTCTTTTTTTCTCGGCACCTCATTGACAAAGCTGCTTTGCCGATAATGATGTGGGTTCAGTGCGGAGCCTGGATTGAGCAGAAACGTGCGAGTGGTAATTGAAAGCAGCAAACGTTTTCAGTTCTAAAAACTTGAAATCGACGCGATAAAAATAAAATGTAGCGAAAATAAAATGATCGTAGGTGTCTTCTGGTTGTTTCAAAGGAACGCGTTAGCATCAGGAACTTCAAGGTCGGTGCTGCGCGCTGGCTTTACTCCGGATTCAGGAGCCTGTAACTCGGTGTTTCCTGCATGACGTTTACATAGTCGCGAACCCACATCATGCAAACCATGCTTTTCGGGCTTCCTCTGTCAATGTGGTCATCTCAGTTTTCATAGCGGCGGCATCGGCTACTTGTTACTCCTTTCTATATGTTGAGCAGTCTCAGCATTCTGTCACATCGTTTGGCCACCCACTCACCCCTGCAATGCCTTCACATTACATTTCAACCCCCTCCCTCCCCCCATTGATATATTGAGGGCAAGTGGACACGCGAAGTGCTTAACGTGCCCCAGCCATTTAGGTTGTAATTTCACTGGTGAAGTGGAGCAGCGGCAGCGTCTACAGTGGCGGAAATGTAGGCGCCGCGGCAGGACGCCACGCCTTGAGCCATGGTCCGATGACACCGGTTTCCACGAGTGGCTCAAGAGCTGTCGCTGTCTTTCCTGCGCTCCTGCATACATTGCACTCGCCACCCCTCTACTCCCTTCGCTTCTCGTACCCACTGCCTCTTAGTATATGAGAAGACGTGGACGCATCTATGCTAACATGACCCATCTATTTCTAACGCAACAAAATGACCGACTGATTCTTCCGCGTATGCCTCAGACAGAGGAATGACATCAATAGCTAGCTCCTCATCCTCTTGGCAGGTTGTTATTCCACACCTTCTTATAGCTATAATGGCCTTGAGAGCATTGCTGAAAGCATTTCCAAAAAGATGCAATGAGGGTTGCATATTTTTTTTCGACAGTACCACCGAACATCCAGCTCACGTCCTTCCTGGGCAATTTCTTCTCCTTCTGGACGCTGCTGCGGCCCAAGCAAAGTTCAGGGTGAGCAGATTTTACTCATAGAAAGAGCGCTATAAACATGGATGCAGATATTTGAAGCCTTTTCTTACTTACGTATAATTTGGCGTACATAGTTCGCTGAAACAGCAACGTTCCAAAACAACTGGGTCGTGAGCCCAGAGACTAAATGATGATGTTGACAAAGTAAAGCTTCTTGCTTCGACCGTATGTTTTCGCTTTTTATTCTGATCCTCTATGCAAAAGAGATATTCGCTGCGCTTAGTCAGCTTTTGGTTCATTAGAATTTTTTAGGCAAAAGATTAGGGTTTTTTTAACAGTTCAATTCTAGTAGGGTTCTTGAGTCAGGATGACAACGATATTAAAGCAGAATTAACACCTGAGCGTCGCTGAATTGAAACCAGCGATAATTTTTTTATTCAGAATACAGAGTAAAGTATAACGTTGGCATTAGTTAGAAAGCATTCTTTGAAGGGCCATATTAAGTGTGAGTGACTTTTCAACCAGAGCTGCAGAGTATTTTGATGAAACGGCTACTTGTAGTAAGGAATATATTATTGAATATTTAGATCATCCTGGCGGCTAAGTGGTAACAGGTGTTTGTTTCCGGGTCGTTTATTGTGAGAGGTCTTTTCTCACTAATATTACAGCGCACGAAAAGAACAACCCAGAAGGATAAGCGTCCTTGACCTCGCAAGATGGCTTGTATCTTTGCCTGTAATTCGGCCAGCAATTTGATTCGTAACGGCCACACACTAGTGATACGCACTATATCAGGTCGTTATTAGTATTGCCACAAGCCTAGATGAGATTTTAGGGAATTGAAACTCCGGTTGTACCAAACTACATCAATGTAGTTAAAGGGTACAAGCTTGAGCCCCGCCAATGTTAGTGGCATATACTGCCTGCTGTTGATGAAACGAATTCAGAGAAAGCTTTTTTCATAATAAATACTATTATTTTGCGTGAATGTATGAAGGCCGAATGTGGCTTGATAAAACAACGCAACGGACGGAGTGCATATAGGAAATTTGTTTGTTGGCAACCCAGAAGCGGTCATCTTAGGAGACAACTAGCGGAGCAAAAGCCCTGTTCTTTCTTTCTTGCCTCTTTTCTCTTCCAAGTTTTTATGTGGGTCCTTTGTGTACTTTTGCAACACATTCATCCTCTGGTCGCAAATGGCAAGTTTAAAAGAAAAGATCCCGCAAAAACTTTGTTCCGATTCCTTTCTTTTATAATAGGGCATCGTCAGCGGGCGTAGAAGCAGAGGGTGGGAACAGCGTACTCGGACGTCTTTTGCGATGGACGAAAAAATAAGGTGAGGATGCATCTTCACGTCATCTTGAAAGGTACGGTTGAGTAAATGTGCCCCGAATACTCACAACTAAACTGGCACCGTAAACTCCTGTGCAGATTTATTTGGCTACGCAGCCGTAGTAAATTGAGGCGTCGTTGTTTGTTATGCTTCGAACAGGGAAAGTTTACGCTCTTATTATAATTACCTTAACCACTGAAGATTGCCATGTTCTACTTTGTCGTTGGAACCATTAAAAGTGTTGAAGTTTTCTTAACCTGTTTCGGGGTATTTCAATAAGAGTTTTACGGGAAATCAATGTCCGCTAACCGCTCTCGACACGTTTTGTTTGAAGACCAGTGAAAGGAGCCATGAAGACAAAACACGTTTGTGTTATTCGAAAGATTTCGTGTTTTATCGTGCCCCCCGCGCTTGTCCGAATGCAAACGATTGTTTATTCAGTGAGAAATAATTTATTTAGGTTAAAAGTTTGATTTTGCCGCTAAATCATGCTTTTCGTGGTCTTCAATGACATCACAGGGCCGTGTTTACCGTTAGTGAGCCTAGATGGCGCCACCACACCGTGGCAAGCCGTTTTATGCTTTTGGTTTGGCTGTGAACGTATTTGTACCTGGCTTGTTTTGTTCATGGAGACAATCGTTTCGTGATACATGGTGCTCGCTCGACAAATCTGGTTACGTAAGACATCGTCACTTGAGTCAGTCGGTCAGTGTCGTGTAAAACAACCTCAAAGCCCCGCAGCCCTGTGCAGCTAAACCAAGCATAGTGCGCGCAGTACCAACAGCAGTACGCATCGGTACTTCTATGTTTACGTGTGCTTTTGTAACTTCCACTGTTTGTCCCACCATTCTTACTGATGTGAAAAGAATGCGCCCTAAATTTAAGGGCACATAGCTCGTTCGGCAAGCTTATAAGCTCTGCGTAATTTGCGATTGCTTTTGCAGCCCTCCGCCAATCGCAGAGAAATCTTGTATGACATCATAGGTTCAGTTGCGGGAAAGGAGCTAGTGGGTCGCATGGCTATTCTCTTTTTTCCTAGTTATGTAGCTTATTTGAGCGAAGTTTACGTTAAAAGTGGTGTCAGTATGATTCTAACGAGGCAATCTTTTGAATGAACTAAACTTGTGTTTTCTCTTCATGGCTCCTTTAACAACGCACGGTGTGGTGAGACGACGTCGTTACCTTCTATGGGGGGGTGACGGAATACTGAGTGTCTTGAAGGCTCCTGTTTTGCAAAGAATAGATTAATTTTATAGGAAAGGAATTTGTCATGTACTATATAGTTCGGTCATTAGCCTGATAAAATGTCGTTTTTGTCTGCGTTTTTAGACTAATCGCCGGGCTTGCAGAAAAAGCGGAAAAAGAAAAGCTTGTGTCCTGGCTGGCGCCACATATTCCACAGCCGAAAAACAGTTTCTTTTTAGTGCCGATAAGCAGTTGCAACTTTAGGTTCCCGAATCTCGCACGTAAAAAGCGCTTGTCCTGTCTACTTGTCACGGTCCTGTCTTTTACGCGCAGTTTTTTCTACTTTCATAATGCTGCACCAACTAGCCCAACAACATGCTGTACTAAAAATCGACATCGTTAGCTCGCTGACGTTGTCCTAAAGTGAGTAAATGTGCCTTGTCGAAAGGGTGTGGTAGGAGCTTGACTGCGTAGCCTTTCTTAGAATCAACGAACGTACCAACTAACCGGTAGCTCTCGGTCGCGGAATAAGCGTCAGTTCAGGATATACCACTGAGCAACTTCAGTTGAAGTCACTTCATATTTGATGAATTTCTAGCGCTACTTTTTATACTTACTTGAGAGGAACATGGAAACAATCTTTGCCGTTGCCATTAAGGCAGAATCGCTTTATAGCGCCATGTTCTTCCAGACTGGAAGCGCAAGTTGACACTCTCGTTTATTGTATAAACAGCTGCATTCCGGCCCTTGGTGGTGGCACAGCGGGGCATAGCGACATCACCTTGTTTATCTATGAAAGGGTTGAGTCGTTCGTGCTCAAACAAGTTACAACACTGTAGGATAAACGATCGTACTCTATTTGGCGAATGATTTCTTAAAGGGGCCATGTCCATGAAATTCAATTTTGTCCTTTTGTAGCGCTTGTCCAACATCAAATGATGCTTTATTCACTGAGAAATGAAAATTTTTAAGCCGAGATTTCGTTTCGCCGGCTAAATGGAGTGTTTTGTGACGTCAGGGATGACGTCTTCAGGGAACGTATACTTAACACGAAAGTTAGGTTGGCTACGTTGCTGTTATGTTGGCTACGGCTGCTGGGAATAGCGCAGGAGGTTTTTGTGTTGTGTTTACCGTTCACCTTCACAGATGGCGCCTTCATACCGCTGGAGAACCGCTGTCCACACTTGCCCAGTTGTTGACTTGATTTGTACCTTGCTAATTTTTGTTACGGTTGATATTAATCGTTCGGGGAACATTGGGTATGATCGACAAACAGGGTCCGTCAGGCAAGGGGCGATGTCAATTATGCTAGTTGGCGAGTGTCGTGGAAGTCGAGCGCATTGCGCCCGACTGCTGTTTAGCTTCTTGTCGCATAGTGCGCGCCGTACGCTCAGGTTCTGCTATGCGTACTTGTCCACTCATAATTGTCATTGTTTGGCCCCACCATTGTTACTGATATAAAGAAATGTGTACCACATTTAAGCGCAAATGTCTAAATCAGGGAGCTTATGTTCTGTTTAATTTGCATTCGTTTTTGTCAGTCATGACGGCTGCCCATAATGCTACACCAGTTCAACGTGTAAAAGTAGCTAGCGTGTCGCATGCCTATCCCCTCTTTTTCTCATTCTTTATTGTTTTTCGTATTTATAGTAAGGCTCGGGTTAAAATTAGTGTCAGTGGTTTTGTAACCCGAAAATCTTTCTTATGAATAAAATTTTCATTTTGTATTTATTGCCCCTTCAATTATTTTATGGGTCCGCAACGTTGCGTCATTCCCGTCATGCACTGGTTCTTACGGTTCGCGGTAATTTAACGCTCCACCGCAATATAGACCTTTTATAGTAAACCTGACGAGAACAAAGTATCTGGCATTTTGTACGAATTTATACCGTAAGTGTAACATTCTGCACTTCCAAGGAGCTTCCGGGGCGTCTTTAGCCCGTCAGGTATTAGGCGGTAATTAAACGTGCCTTAAAATCTGTTTTACGCGCCGACGCATGGGCACCTCACTAGGCAAGAGGAGCTCCGAAATTCTTTGTTCAAGTTGGCATCTGCGCCCTGGCTAAGACATCGACCGAGGTACGTTTGTTCCCCCAGGTAATCAGCCACGGCTACGCTAGTCCCATTTACTACATAGGATCTAGCACTAAACCCAGAGCCTTAGTCTCTCAACTTACAAATCGTGTCAGGTGGAGCGGTAAACCAATAAGGATAAATTAAACCATGCAGTAAAATCGGATTAGGACCGGTAGCACTTGCAACATGCTGTTGAAAACACGGAAATGACATTTTTTTTGTTCATCCTGAAACCTGGCGAGACTATAGGCGAGAGATCCAGCGTTGAAACACCCACGATTAGAGTAGCAGCAATATAAAATAGAAGAACAGGGTCTTGGTACTCTGATTACTTTCGCACAACACCGACTGCAGTGAGACTGCTCACTACTGGTGCGAGCGAGCCAAGCCAGCGGTAGGTGCTGCTCTTGCGGCGCGAGCGCCAGTTACTCAAATGGTAAGCGACAACTCTCACTGTACAGGATTTTCGTACGTGAAAACGTCAATAAAAAAACACTACTGCACTGTGCACCTAGCCCCTGGGGCAATATATCGTCAGCGTCTACCCAGACTGGCACCGGGGGGCAGTTATTGCATGTACAGAAATTGGCCAACAGACTATAAGAAAAAACAGTGTGCTAGTTTCTGCCTTAAGGGTGAAGCAGGAATGTATCATAAATTGCTTCCTGAGAGGTAGAAAGGTTCTCCTTTTAAGAGGAAGTGGAGGAAGATTTTCCTTTTTAGTGAGCTAATGGTGAAACGTTCTTCTCCTGGCGGAGCTACCCGACCACGGCTTGTTATGCGAGAAAGGCCTACCGAGATGATCGGTTTGAGGATCGAGGAAGTACAAGTAGGTAGGTTACTGTCGTGTGCGCTGAATATGCACTAAAATAACCGAGACGTCATGTACCGAGATCCAGAAGCGCAGTTAGCAAGACATGACGCCATCCGTATGCGCGACGTCTTCTATTCGTCCCGGGAGGTGTTTCGCCTTCACTTTCAGGGCCAACGCGCCAACGTTCTCAGAGCAAGTCACAGTGATTGCTTTCAAAGTGCTGCCTTAATTTCCCGCAGGCTCTTAATCCCGCCGTTCCCCTACACATGAGATCACAAAAATCTAATGCGGCCGTTTGAAAACTAGTTGTTGTTAGTCCCCGCACCTTGCAATCCGATGCTTCTGCACGCAGATCATATGTAATCGTTCATTTCAACGCAAAGGGCGGCGAAGACGGCTCGAAGTGCGGATCCGTCGCATCCGTTGGAGCGCGGATGCCACTATAAAAAAAAAATGCGCAGATGACAGTGCTCGCCATCCAGCGAGCTCAGGAAGTAAATTAATCCTGAATGTATAAAGATGATCGATAGGAGACGCTAAAAAAGTGGTGGGGGAGTGGCAGATATTATAAGCATCCCTATCACTGGGTGCTTATGTCAAGGCGTTTCCTCTATGGCTAACGTAGGCAACATTTAAAAAGCCCGCACGTTGGCGGTCACAGATGGGGAAGAAACATCGCATAACACAGCAACATACTCTTCAGTAATATACATTCAGTGCAGAAGCAAATACTGCCACGTGTTTTAACACTCATCAACAAAACAAACTTTCCTCCTCAAATTCGAGTCACCCCTGGTGGTAGAAGCCAATTTTTTTTACGTATTGATACACCCTGCTGCACTAGCGCCGCTATATACAATGGAACATATTCCAGGGAGGACATATATCTGACATTCCAAGTAATAGTCTCACAAGTTGAACACGCAATAAAATTATTTCCTCTGACTTCGAGCAAGTCAAACCAACTATGGCGGGTGTCTTAAGATTTATTAGCTGTGGGACAAACCTGCTGATTTATTAAGCAGTCCTTCAAATAATTTTGTTCCATATTCGAGTGCTTGCATGCACATAGTATAAAAGACCAAATGTAAAAATTGACAGTAAAACTGTCCCCTGCTGTAAACGTGACAAAACTGCAGCCGTGCTATGACAGGCGCTGCAGTATTGGCCTATAAATGAAAAACTACACCTGAGAAGATCCAATTAGCGTCCCAGTCTCGCATACACCTTTTGCACGCAGACAGACCTGAAGGTTGTCTTCAGGTGGAGCCAGTGTGCACAGAATCAGAAAGTTTTACAACTGAACGTTACCACCGCGCGGATCTTCCTTTAAAACGCAGCAAGGCGTTGTTGGTGTGTTCTACCTCTGTCATAAACCGGCAGATATACTGAGCGAAACGTTTTCTTGGCATATTTGCTATCCACAGTGGAGATGTTCCCCCGCAACCAATACCGTAAAAGCTCGTTAATTGTAATCGCAAGGGGACGCCATCTCAGTTCAAGGAAAGGGAAGTTCGAACTAATAAAAGTGAAGAACAGGAAGGAAGGAAGGAAGAAACACTACAGGAAAGGCAGGGAGGTTAACCGGCAACTGACCGGTCGGCTACCCTACACAAAGAGATGGTGATACAAGAATTTAAAGCAAAAGAAAGGACCGCGGTGCATAATAAAAAAAGGCAAGAATAGGAAGATCAAAACACAAGGCGTGGTAGGTGTGGCTACAAAGAAAGTACAAAGCACGTTCACAACAAGAAAAAAATTCCCCGCATTTCCCCGAGGGGAAGAATGTGAAAGTGCGAATGCACGAGTTCAATTTGCGCGGTTCGGTAATGTTCGCGAAAGAGAGATCACACACACACACACAACTACAAAGAAAGAAAGATGCATTTATTCACAGACACCTACTTGTGTTGTCGTTGTACTTGATTGCTAGAGCGGATCTCAGCTTTGAAATTTCGTGTCAGTACTCCTTTGAGCGGGTGCATTAGCCCTTCTCACGCCCGATTCCTGGCCAATCCCCCACGTGGGTATGTGCCATGTCAGCGGCCAGGCAGCGCGCGCCCATCTCCCCCCGTTGCCAAGGAAGACAAGGAGATTCCTGGCCAATCCCCCACGTGGGTACGCTATGCGGACATCGCCGGTGGACGCAGGTTCAGGGTCGCTTAAGAAGTGCATCGCACTTAAAATACGCAAAGTAAGGTGGTACACTGACAGAATTGCCGAACGAGGGACGCTGTCCTGAAGTAACGTCCCTAAAATTATTCAGATAGGCCCGTGTCCTTCAATAGGTGAAGTAAGGTATTTGTATTCTTTTCGGACTATGACGGGCAATGCCTATGGCTCAAAATAGTCTCTGCTATGAAGGGGTAGTCGTCGAGTCGGCGAAGTGTTGTGTAGAGCTGTTGCGTCGGCGTTGTGAATCGCTCACAGTAGCACAGCAGGCGTTATATGGTTATTTCGGTGGGGCACACATCACAGGCAGGGCTGTTGGGCATGCCAGTATTGAGGGAGTAAGCACTAATGAAGACAACACCTAGTCACAGGCGGTAAAATAACGTGAAGTCCGGATGTGACACGTTAGTAAGGAAGTGGCGCTGCAGAGTGGGGTGGAGCGACTAAACGTAAGCGTTCGATAACTCTGGTACGTTCCACTAAGCGAGAGTGAATTCGAGGACAATGAATCACAGCGACATGGCTGCATTAGTGCGTAATAGAGGGATGCAGGCCAATGTGGTACTTTTATGGGGGTCGTGAACCACTCTATCCGCATTTTTGTTTTCAGTAGGGCCGCTATGGCTTGGGAAACACCGGAAAACAATATCATACCCAGGCCTGATTATTACGTCGCATATACACCGGATGTCATTCAGAAGTTGCTTGCAATGGGCCGCCGCGGATGGCAAACTGGATGCACTGAAGAACGGGCGTCGCGTCGCAGAGCACAGCCCATTTCTCGGATTATTCTCGCTGCATGAATAGAATATCATCCCCAATATCTGTCAACTCAGAACCGCTTGACACGCCGACTTTGGAAGCTTAAAATGAACGTCGATTGGCTTTTCTGGTATCATTAAAGCGCCGGCAGAACTGGACGTGGTTACTGTTCCATGCTGTTAGACATGGACCCGGTCTCTGTAGGCCTCATGTAGAAAGACTAGAGAGAGATTTTGAATAATATTAGGTGGAAAATTCGCTTTGTCTTTTATTCCCGGGAACGTAAGGTGCACCTGTGGCTGTAACAGGCACAAAAGTGGGGACAATGGCCATGACTGAGGTGCATACCTCGATGGCAAGCTGCCACTGTGAGCGGCAGCAACTTACAAAAAGATGCGTGTTGGTTTCTTGAAGGCAGGGATGCAAGGTGGTGGTGAGTCAACCGAAGGAATTGCCTAATATGTGCCCTCAGTGTGTCCACTCTGTGAGTTGTGATAGGATGATCCCTGGTGATGCACACTGTGGCTACCGTTGAGCTGCAATGCGGGAGAGCGAGGCATGTCCGAACACCATGGGATAGTATGGTATGAATTGCCTGTAGGTTAGTTTAACACCATGGTCAATACAGGCAGGATGTAAAGCAAAATAGCAAAATGAACAGATCATTGTATTTATGTAACAACGAGTGCATGGAGGACACCCCATGACTTTCCGGCCAGAAAATTAAATAGCTCAACCACTTCAGTCAGTCTGTTCGTCAAGGATGAAACTAGAGTAGTTCATGATAGATCGCAATCGGTGATAACTCACAGAAACCGGCAAGTTTTGACGTAATAGATAGGGTGTCCTTTTAAAGAAATGTTATAGTGTGGCATTTTATTGCCGGTAAAAGCAACCAGTGCACATTTCTGCGGAAATATTTCAGGCCTTGTTGACGCAGCAACAAACATGTGAGACTTGCGCCTTTCTCAAGTCTGGCCCGAATCTAAGGACATGAAACTCCTAATGTGCAACTGCAAATGTTCATCAGCATAGATGCAGAGGTGGACATTGGTTGGTAATGCTTCAGTACGTCGTGTCGACGTCAGGTTAAATAATGTAGGGAAAAGCACACTTCCTTGAGGGACGCCACGAAAAACAAACTGCTGTAATATTGGGCCACCCGAAGTCTCAACAATAAATATCTTCTGGATTAAAACGCTTTGTATCCATCTAAATATCCATCCACCGAATTCTGCATCTTGTAGGCTGTCCAGAACGGCATTATGTATTACGTTGTCGTACGCTCCTTTAAATCGAGAAAGAAAGCGGTTGACGAACGTTTAAGTGAATTTTCGCTCTGAGCCGTTGTCACAAGGTCAATTACGTTGGAATGGATGAAGGTGCGCGTAGGAATCCATTCGTAGCATGTGGGTAAATTTCGTGGTTCTCGAGGTACACCTCCAAAGGAGTGAAAAACCACCCTTTCCATTAATTGTCCCATGCAGCTTGCAAAGGCAAAGGGTTCTGGTGGACAATATGATGCCTGGTCAAGGGGGAGACTTGCCTGGTTTAAGAACTGCGACCAGGCGGTTACCCTTGCAGCTTTCAGGAACCAACAAATATAGGAACACTACGATACGATGAGTAAGCACTAGGCATGTCGACGACTCTATTCTTGAAAAGTTTAGTGATTGCATTCTGCTTGGTATTCTTCAAGACAAAAGCCGGACATTTTGCTCACATGAAAGAACGTAGTAAAATCCCTCCTTTTCGAATTCTTCAACAATAAACACAAGACTACCTGCAATCCACCGGCCAATCACTTCTACATGGATATCCGCACAACGCTGGCGGCCCTTCTAGCCCTAACATATCGCCTAGCCACAACCGGGGAACCAAGCGAAGATGCTGCAACCACCAGATCCCGGGGACAGGGAAATGGAATAAAGCAAACCTCCCGACGAAACCGCGACGCCTCCGGAAACCCCAAAGAACCCGTTATACGAATGGCACACCGTCGTGGATGGGAAATACATCCCGATCAGCAAGCTCAGCACGTCCAACGCGGGAGACGTTATGAGGTCTAGCTGGCCGCCACTGCAACCGCGAGACGAACACAAAGTCATCATACGACCACGCAACGGCCTACACCTAAATGCCATGGAACGGTAGCTCTAGCGAGGGCGCTGAGCAAAACGGTGCAAGCACCCAAAGAAATTTCGAGTGCCTGGACAGTCATCATCGAGCCAAACCAAAACATCGGCATTGTAAGCACACCACACGCTCAAGCGGCCTTATACCTCAAAAACCTCCGAGCTATCGACATCAATGGGCGTATGTGTGAAGTAACCGCTTATTTGGCGGCTCCAGTCAACTAAATTCACCAAACTCCACAAGGTACCACAGAGGAAGAGCTCCGAGACCAGATAGGGGCGGACGGATATAACGTAACCCAGGCGAGAATGCTCCTACACTCCATTTCAGCAGTGATAACAATCGAGGGCCAAACTATGCCCCACCACATCTGCTACTGGGGTGCAGAGGTCCGATGCTACCCCTACAGAAGATCCACTCTTGTATGCCGCGTGTGCAGGAAGATGGGACACCGGGCAGGCGTCTGCCCGAACTCCCCAGAGGGGGAATGCGGTGACTGCGGAGAAAAACACAACCCACAACAGCTTTGCAGTTCTAAATGCGCCATCTGTCAAGGAGAACACTCAACGGGGCCCAAGGCTTGCAACCAGCGATACAGACCACCTGTGAAACCGACACAAACCACTCACGACAACACTTCAACCACCGGCACCCGGAAAGCAGGTCTGGAAACAGAAACCGGACGACACCGGTCCAGGTCGAAAACAAGAAAACCAGCCAACCCATCAACCACCACAGTACCACGAGGGACAGCCCAAGATAGAAACAACGGACGGCGCGCCAGATCCAGACCAAGATGCCCGTCAGGAACCAGGCACAGCCCGAAGACGGACCAAGGGCAACGATCATCATCGGGAAGCTGGGCCAACCGCCTCATCTCCACTACTCCCAAAAATGATGCCAACAAAAACGACCCAACTTTAAGTCAAATTGTAGCAGAAATCATACAATTGAAAAGCGAACTGCATCAACGAACAATTTAGGGCACAGCTCATGAATAAAGCGAATCATCACCAATCACAACCCATCACACCAACTTTGCCCCCTTCCCCCCAACAAAACCAATCCATGGAAATCCCACTCGGTTCCCAACCTCACATACCAGCCGTGCCAACCTCATGCACACAAACACAACACATGGAAATCCCGCTCAATCCCCAACCCCCAGCTGCTCTTGACCTTGTCTTTGTGGCACAGAGTTTCCAGAATAAATCCAACAGTTGTTCGGCCTGTATAAAAGCATCATGGACAAACCGAATGAGAATTGATGACCAAAAAAGAAAGAAACTCAAATCACTGAACGAAAACACCATGGAACCCGAAACGAATTAACATGATGGGCAAACGTAAAAAAAAGAAAGGAAATAAACATGTTTCACATATGGCAGTCGAATTGCAGGGGCATCAGGCAAAAACGAAGCGCCCTCTCACTTTATGCCCAAACAAAACGCTAAACCCACCGACATTATCTCCTTACACGAAAACAATGCTGAAGTGGCGATTACTGGACTCCAGTCTTTTCCAGGGACAGATCCCACCAAAGTCGTTACTCTCGTAAAGAAAACGCACACAGCAATTGAGCACAATATCGACTCAGCAGGTATCGCCCACTCACTAATCGAAATTCTTCCCGGAAACAAATGCCAACCCAGGACGTGGATACTTAACCCTTTATAGCCCCCCCCCCCCCCCCCCCCCAAGGATAAAAACTACAAAATACACCAATTACACGCGGCTACAGCCAAAATAGCAAAGAAATACCTTCTAAGGCTCTATTGGGGGACTTCAATTTGGCACACCCTCACTGGGGATATTCCAAACAATGCAGTAAGGGAAGGAAGATATATGAAGCAGCCAGTCGACTCAATCTGACACTGCATACCGATCCCTAATACCCAACCAGAATGGGAACGAGTATAACCAGCGATACTTGTCCGGATCTTACCTTCACTAAAAACGTAACTCAGGTCAGCTGGGAAAACACGGGGAAAACTTCGGTAGCGACCGTCACATACTAATCACTAGCATAGAGAAAACAGCACCTAAACGAAAGATCCGAACTAACAAAATCACAGACTGGGACGCTGTCCGTAAGGATAGATCCACCGATAAGTGAACCCAGACGGGACATACAGGAGTGGACAATGCAACTAATCTCGGATATAAAAAAAGCATACGAGAGAGATCGTGGCTACAGAAGACATCCCAGCGGTTGAAAAATGACTGCTCCATCTGTGGGAGGCATGCAGGAGCCTGAAGAAGAGATGGAAAAGGCGACGACACAACAGGAAGCTCAAAATTAAAATAGCGAAGATAACAGCGGAAGCAAATGAAGACGCGAGAGAACTAAACAACTAAAACTAGGCAAACATGTGTAACAACCTACAAGGTACGCTGCACTTCTCTCGAACCTGAGCGCTACTTAAACAACTAGCAGACCCAGTACAAAGCAGCAAGCAACAAAAACACAATGTAAACAAGATTATACACAATTGCCCGGTAACACAGGAACAACCAAAAACAGCACTTGTGGAAAAATATCTCCGAAACCCCACACGGACTGGGCCGCAATCCTACACGTACAGCTGCGACGCCAACCCAACCCTAGACAGGTGAATTACGAAGCGGATATCAGAAGGGCCTTTACTAAGAGAACAAACAGCACTACACCCGGCAAAGACGGAATAACGTACAAATACTTCAAAAACCTAATCGACAGATCTATAGGCTCTCGGAATCTACTACTATAGCCACTGGGAGGAAGGCACACTTCCACCGGAAAGGAAGCACGCAGAAATGATTCTTCTCCCCCAAGCCGGGCAAAACATGGTCCATAGGCAACATGAGGCCAATAGGTAAGACAATGAAACATGTAGTCCTTGATAGACTGCAGAACTACGTAGAAGCTAATCATCTCTTCCCTACCACAACATACTCTTTTAGGCGAAAGTTGTCAACACAGGATATTTTACTCCAAATAAAGGTACAAGTTTTAGATGCAGCTTCTTGTGTAAATCAAACGGTCATCATGGCCCTTCATTTAAAAAGCGCATTCGACAATATCTCCCACCAAACAGTTTTATCCAACCTTAATGACCTAAACTGCGTAGTTAGAATTTTTAACTGTGCGCGTTCCCTCTTATAGAACCGGATGGCCACGATAGGAATTGGGGATATACACACAGACACACACAAAGCACCGAATACAGTCACACCAAAGGGCTCGGTGATATCTCTCATGCTCGTTAACGCAGCAATGCACAAGCTTCCAGAAACCCTAAACAAAATCCCCAATATCATGCACGCAATATACGCCGATTATATAACCATATGGACAACCACGGGGTCAGACGGTGAAAAGCAAGAAGCCCTACAAAAAGCAGCAACGGCCGTGCAAAAGTGTGCCTCCCATTGCGGGCTAAAATGTTCGGCGGAGAAATCAGAGTTACACCAAATCCTAAAAAGAACACCGGGAAAAACATACGTACCACCCACTCCGATGACAACCAACATAGACGGGAAACCTATCCCAACAGTAGCGACACTAAAAGAGCTGGGGCTGAGACTACAGCAGGACAATGGCCGCGGAACAGCCCTAAACCATTTAATGAAATAAATATAACAAACACTAGGAATGATTAACGGAGTAACCAACAGACGAAACGTGATGAAAGAAGGGTACATTCTAGAAATTGTCAACGCTCTCATAATTTAGCAACTTACGCCAAAACACTCCACGCAGCACTTAGAAAGTCAATCAAAATGGCGCAAGGATTACCCCAATGACCGTAGACACAGAAATTAAATGAACTCGGAATCAGCAATACAGTTGAAGAAATACCCCAGGCACATAGCATAGGCCCCTTTCAGAGGTTAAAAACCAGCCACACTGGTAGGGAAACCCTAAAGTGACTGGGCTACCGTATACATGACACCATGACACCATGCACGCAACCACCCACGAGATTCCTCATTGCATATCCAAGGCTCTCAAAGTAGCACCCATACCACAAAAAACATGAACCCTACGGCAGAAGGTTGGACAGATGCCCGTAATATCGAAAACATATACGGAATGCATCGTACACGTGGTACACAGATGTTGCCATTACGAGCCCCGGTGGCCACCTGTGCGCACAACCCAATTCAGCAACGTACCATAACTTCTAGCGTGTGGACATCATCACCCATTGAAGCAGAAGAAGCGGCAATCGCTCTAGCTATCATTTCAGGTCAACAGGATGCACGAATGAACATGGTTTCTGACTCCCAAAACGCCTGCAGGCAGTGGGTGAGAGGGCGCATAGGCAAAACAGCCCACAGATTAACAATCGGCTACAAATCAAATAATCCAATCAAAATCATATGGGCCCCTGGCCATGAAACGCTAGAGGGCAATCAACAGGCTCACGCCTGGACGAGCACCTTCCTTCCCCCGAACTGAGCTACTACAAAGCAACCCGAATTAAATTCCCACATCCTCATCCCAAGTTGCAAAGACAGGATCAAACAGCACTCCGCTCAATCCAAACGAACACCTTCCCTCACCTCTCCCGTCTACATAAACTGTACAAAGCTGTGCCCTAAGTGCAACCAAGTAGCCACCCTCGATCATACGGCAGCAGGGTGCCACAAAATTCACAAACACCCTCTAACAGAGGAGCAGTGGAGTAAGGCACTGTGTAGCGCCGACTACGACGAGCAGTGCCGAACGATTGCCAGAGCAGCCACCGGTGCCCTGGAGACTGGAGCCCTGGACTAGGGGCCCCCACCACGTCCAACTACCCAGCAAACATAATATATTTATTTCTCTCTCTCTCTCTCTCCTCCACAATGTCGTCATTCGCAGCGGCAGGTTCTGTGGGTTTACCTGAGATACGATGTTCTCATCTTTCAGAGCACCACAACCACTGAACCCGTGTCCACACTAACGTAGTACGCGAAGAATACGTCTTCCATAGCGTGCACCATTGGGTTTCAGTTTTGTCTTGACCCGATGCAGGGGGTGCGTTTCTCTGGCCGTTTGCCATGCGCGCAAGCTAGGTGCGGTGGCGTTTAGTTCAAATTATTCGCAGCGGGAGCGGCTCGCATTTGAATTTACCAGATATTTTACACACAGGCTTTTAAGGAGGCTTGACCGGACCGCCTTGAACACTTCGAATTATACAGAAATTGGAATTAATAAAGTTCGAATAAACAAGATTTCACTGAATAAGCATCATGTTCAGTTGTCATTAAGCGTACAATCGGACAGAAAGTGGTAGTTTGTCACCAAAGCCTGTGCAGATTTATGGCTCTGTCTTTGGAAACTAAGAAACATACAAGTGTTGTCGCACCTCTGCTTCTTCAAAATTGTGGTTCCACTTAAAAAATAACGCTAAAATCTCCCAACATTGGCGAAGCTTCAACCAAGTCGCTCAAGGCTTGAGTAATAGCGGAGCTAGATGATTTCCTTCAATGTAAGCACTGAAGGACACACCACCGCACATTGAATAAAGGTTGAAATTGTTTATTTACATGTTTCATTGTCGCTTTTAATTGGGGTAGTAGTAGTGATCATCATATCCATCTATATCGTCGTCTTCCTCATGCATGACTGGCGGTCTCGGATGGTTTTGTCCGCAGGCTTTCCCATTTCTCCAAAGTGGAACGCGTTAGCTCATTCTAGAACCGCGGCAACAGGCTTCGCGAACTGCGCTTCTGTAACGCGAGCTGTCTTGTGCTCCCTTTTTTGGTGCGCGGACGCACGGTAAATGTTTTCTTGGTGTTTTTGCGAGAGCCATGCACAAGCCTGGTCGACGCCGTGTGCTTAGCATTGAACGCGTGCTTACGTTCCGGGTTAACGGCGGAAGAAACTGAGACCCATGGTTTTCTGATGGCGCCACACACATTACGGCCAGCAACAACAGCTCCGCTGTTGAAATTTTCAAGTTGTAAAAGCTTTCAGGGAGGCGCTTGTGTACGTGAAGCTCTGACGGTCCCGACGGGAGAGCACAGGCCAACAATGTCATCCTGCGAAAAAAACTCAATTAAGCAAATAAATCAGGTTCTGGGGCCACCATATACACATATAGGACGGCGGATATTGACACTGAAAAGATGTAGACCTTGCAATGCACTTGGATATAGAGGTGAAGCCTACGTTCAGGAGCTAAATGTAAACTTGTTGCTTATCAGCTGGCTTTTCGATTTTGTGTGTTGCATAGTGAAGCATGGCGTTTTACGAAGAGAGTATGGTTACAGCCCTTCTTTATACTGCTCTCCATCGCCGCCGCGTCTTTCCCTAGTCGTGTATACCCTTCGCCGCGCGCGGAATCTCCATACTCCCTGACATTGACCAGTTCCACTTGGTCTTCGGCGACCACCTGTGTGGCGCTCTAGAGACGTCATTGCCTATACCAACAAATCGTTTGTGTCCATTGTCTGTGACGTACGCATCGCGCCATTGCCTTTATAACACATTATAACAAATTTTCAATGTCCCGAACCCCAACATCAAAAATCCCACTAGAGCGCCAGCATCGCTTAACTTCCCTTTTCGCACGGTGAAAGAGCTCGTTTTTTTGCTGTTTTTTTTTACGACGAAGCTGTTAGCCTCATAATGGACGGAAAATTTCGTGTCGTTACAGGGAAAAAAATTCTGCAGAAATTCGGAGAATTATCAACTGAATGCGTAGCATTTCTATGCCGCCTGTCTTGAGGGCGTTTTCCGAGCGCAATTTTTGTTTTGTTTTTTTCTAAATCCTGTCCGAACAATTATCTCCAATTACGCTGTTATAACGATTACAGGAGAACCTTTCACAAAATCTTCAATGTTGTGGAAATACCATGCGTTATACGTTTTGCCATTTTCCGTAATTTTTAAATATTTTTCTTATTTGTAGTTTTTCAAAATTTAGTCCGACAAATTATGTCCACTTACATTATTCCAACGATTAGATTTGAAAATTTTCTGAAATTTGCATTCTTGTGGAAATGCAGGGCGTTGCACGGTTCGTCATTTCCCGCAATTACTTTATATTTGTTAAGTTTTTTTACTTTTTCAAAATTTTGTTGAGCCAATTATCTCCATTTCCGCAATTATAACTATTACCGGGGAAACTTCCGCGGAATCTACATTATTGCAGAAATGGCCTGCAGTATACGGTTCGCCATTTTCCGTATTTTTTAAATATTTTTCTTATTTATTACTTTTTCGAAATTTGTTCCACGGATTATATCCGTTTACCGAATTATAACGACTACAAGTGAAACTTCCGCGAAATCTGCATTACTGTGGAAATGCAATGCGGTATGCGTTTTGACATTTTCCGTAATTTTTGTTTTTGTTACTTCTTAGATTTTCAACATTTTTTTTTTCTACCAATTATCTCCATTCACGTTATTCTAACGATTACGTTTGCAACTTTCGCGAAATCTAAATGTGGAAATGCAGGGCGTTACATGGATCGCCATTTTTCGTAATTATTTTATATTTCTCGCATTCTTTTAGTTTTTCGAAATTTCGTTAGACCAATTATCTCCATGTACGCAATTACTACGATTACAGGTGAAACTTTCGCGAAATCTGCATTATTGCGGAAATGCTATGCGGTGTACGTTCTGACATTCCCCCGAAATGCTTTTTATTTTTAGTTATTTTTTCTTTTTCCAAATTTCGTTGAATCAATCATCTCCATTTACGTCATTATAACGACTACATTTGTAACCTTTGCGAAATCTGCATTTCTGTGGAAATGCAGGGGTTACACGCTCCTGGCTGTGGGCGTACTGGGCAGAGAATGCTGCGCATTAAAATCCAGGCAGGATTCAGCAGTTCTTTCCAAAGGCGCCGAACGCATGAGTCAGGCTAATCAGGCGTACGACATAGAGCTCAGTATTCGTGTAGGAAAAATTGCAAAAGAAGTCCCAAAACCCCGTGATGAATGATAAGGCGGCGCCTGTAAACGGTGAGACCTCCCCCCCTCCTCACCCTCTCATGTGTTCTCGTGACGATGAGGTTTGTAGCTGCTTCCATAAAACGGGGGTTGACGTCATTCGAGGGGGCCCCCGCGCGTCGGGCTCGGCAGGGCTCAGCAGTTCAAACCCAAGACGACGAGCACACGCTTCAGGCAAGGCAGGGCTCAGCATTTGCCACCAGAGAAGCCGAGCGCAAGGGACAAGTCCACCGAGACGACGAGGAGCATTTCATACCCTCCCCCCACCATCATGTCTAGTGGTTTTCAGCAGCTTCGCTGGACATTAACCTTTACAGGGAGGGATGACGGACATTCTTATATCGACGATTTACTAATCTCGTAGAGCGGTTTCGCCCCGTCGCGGTAAATTTGACCTTCACTTGACCACAACTGCTCCCATATGTTTGGCAACGCATCACGTGGTTCGCTGGGCCAAGCTCAGCCGAGGGAGAGACAGAGAAAGAGAGAGAGAACTTTTACTCAAGCCATGGTCACTGAGAGTTGGTGCAACTGCTTTATTACCAAGGACGCGTGCGCCACTACCGCCTGCGCTACGGCTCGGCGCATGCTCTCTGTGCAGCTGCTTCGCGTCTGACCATGTGACTCGCCGCGTGCTTGTGAGCTTGGCCATAAATGAAAGCAATGCAGGGCCGTCTTGTCTGAGCGTCCGGTGGGAGCTGGAAGCTTTGACCCGTCGTCGCCAAACGGCGTATGGCCAGCCCGCAGATATTACCCGGGAAGCCGGGCTTGGAAACGCTGCAAGCGGGACCACAACCATCAGCAAAGGCAGCCTCTGTACAAATACTGTAATATTTACAGCTAAATCAAAGGTTAACCATGTGAATTCAGGATGAGCAGGCTAAGTCAAGCTTTCGCTTTGCGTATCCAGTGTCATCTGAGCTAGGCCACCGCCATTTTTTAGGTCCTTTGTGAGTGGTCCTCAAAATATTTCACTGATAATACTACAGCTCCAAACAGGCCGTGCAACTTTCGTAAAACTAGGGGCGGGGAACACTCATTTGTGCTACTACGACTGCAATTTTAAAACTAGTGTACAAGCCTGTTTCTATTCTTCCAGTATATCGCGATATTCTGTTTACTCTTTCTTGAGTATTCATATGTAATATATTTTTACATAGAAGTTTAGAGGCAGCGTGAAGAAAACATACAACATCGTGTCGTTCCAAACATTGGCGCGTTGTAAAAACTATCTCGCCAATTTTAGCCTAAACTCGGATGTGTTGGAGAAGATAACCAGAAATGGAGAAACTACGGCGACTCAGCATCTGTTACCTCGAAGTTTTTCTGTAAAATGTCTAACGCAGAGATTGTGTGATTCCCGGGCGTGATATGAAGGAACTGCGAAGAGTAATCTAATCTTGCAAATTCAACCTAGCAATGATCAAAATATGGAACCTGGCGTTTTTTGGCGGTTAAGATTAACGAATGGCTGAAGTGCGAAAACGTGCGGGAAATCGATAATGGTGTTATGACGAGGACCCTTAGCAGCGTAGGACATAGCGCCATCCCATGGGTCCAATGCGCTTGACCGAAGTGCGCGATGGCATCACAACGGAAAATGGTATAACCAATTTTCGCAGACTGTTTTCCAAAACGCGAATGCAGAGTTGCGAATCTCAAGTCGTACAACTCAAAATTATTCCTGAGCTTGAGCCTTCTCATTCCAGAGGTGTTCATGTTTACTCATTTACCCACAAGTTAACTCTTTTACCTGGAAAACGTCTTCGGAAATCTCTCGCTTTCCTTCTTAATTTGTTTTCTTATACCTCAAAAGCAAGCCCCTTTTATGGAGGCAACTTTTTGGCAAGCTTTTCGTACACTAACACACGTGTGTGATTTCGCTTGGCAATGACGGTCTTTATTACAAAACGTTTTCATTTGCAGGTGAAACAAGACGACAAAGAGAGCCGGCCTCCTAAAAGAACTTCTACAGCAGGTTGTACCTCCAGGCAACATAGTCTTAAAGCAAAACAAATAAAAAAGGTCTTTATAAATATCCACTACCTGCCATGACATCGTAATCACGCTCCCGCTTGTGGTGTTTCATATGAAACAGCGGATTTTCATGATGTCGGGAGGGCGCGTATGTGATAAATGCAGCGCAGAGCACCTGTGTTACAGCTTGCAATATAGGCACGCTAGTTGTTACAACTAGCAACAACTGCGTTTGATTATATCGTAATCTGAGAAAAAGCTCGTTCTACTGAACATAGTAGACGTACCATGCCCTGGTTTCTAATTTAGGACGAATGATTTTGTATGTTTCAAGGGCTTTCCAGCAGTCTCTGCAACGTCTGGTGACAGCTGGTATTTCTGCCAAGATATTCGGATATTCCCAAACGATATCCCTCAAACTGCCCAGTGTTGTCCGTTAACAAACTATGCCTTGCGACAAACTAACAGATAGCATCCGGCAGCTCGTTATTTTATACTCATTGATTGTGGGGTTTAACGCGCCGACGCAATGTCGACGATAGGCGCGCCGTAGTGTAGGGCTCCGGATTAATTTTCACCGCCCGGGGATCTTTTACGTGCGGCGAAATATCGTGCACACGGGTGTTTTTGGTTTTCTCCTCCATCAGAAGAGCGGCCGCCGCGGCCGGGAATCGAACCCGTGGCGGCATTCTCAGCAGCTAGTGAGCCACCGCGGCGGGTCACCGTTATTTAATACAGGTACGGAAAAAGTTCAGCGCAGTCAGCCGAAAAGAAAACTGTCATTACGCTAATTTATAACAATTTGTTACGAATATTTTGAGTGCTCTTGTGAAGAACTGTGAATCCCCTCCATTTCCAATGCGTAGGCTTTCGGTGAGGGGACTGTGGTTGCAGGAAAGGGCCATAAATAGCGTTTTTGGGTGGGTTTCCCTTGATAAGTTATGTGATAATTGGCCGCAAGGCTACTCTATATTGGTACGAAGAGGTTTATTTTTTGCCCGTATTTCTCACCCTACGTTCTAAGCAGTTAACAATTCCCTTTGCTGTCAATAAATGGGCTTCCATGGCCCTTTGAAATGGATGTAACTCGCTGAATAGCAACCATCCAGAAATAAGGGATGCCACTTTGGAATGGTTTAACGAGTAGTTAAGATTGAGACGCTTAATCTATGCGGTTGTTTGATAGCTTGTAGAGAAGCGTCACCAAAACCGTCGTTGGAGATCAGTGGACGTATTGTCCGGGAGAGCGAGCAATACATGAAGCAGGCTAGCGATGAAATAATAGCCCAATCTTTATTCGGCCGGTGCTTATATACGGCGAAAAACATAAAAGGGATGCGTAACCTCGCCGGCACCTATCATATCATGAAGGGGAGAGTCTGACACGACGCGCACTCTGCGAAAGAATAGGTACAGCGAAACCAACCTGCCCTCTAGGGCGAAAAGAACAGTTTTATCTATCCGCAAGTACAAAAGTTGCAAGCGCTTCGTTCGTTTTTCAAGTGCGATGCACTTCAACGACCCTGAACCTGCGTCCACCGGTGATGTCCGCAAGCATCCCACGTGGGGGATGGCCAGGAATCTCCTCGTCTTCCTTGGCAACGGGGGGTGATGGGGATTGGCCAGAATTTCCTCGTCTTCCTTGGCAACGGGCGGGGGAGATAGGCGCGCCTGCCTGGCCGCTGACTGGCACATACCCACGGTGGGTGGATTGGCCAGGAATCGGGCGTGAGAAGGGCTAATGCATCCCGCTTAAAGGAGTACGACACGAATTTTCAAAGCTGAGATCCGCTCTAGCAATCATTGGCGATGTCCGCATAGCATACCCACGTGGGGATTGGCCAGGAATCTCTCGTCTTCCTTGCAACGGGGGGAGATGGGCGCGCTGCCTGGCCACTGATGGCACATACCCACGTGGGGATTGGCCAGAATCGGGCGTGAGAAGGGCTATGCACCCGGTTAAAGGAGTTAACTGACACGAAATTTCAAAGCTGAGATCCGCTCTAGAATCAGTACAACGACAAACCCAATAGGTGTCTGTGAATAAATGCATCTTTCTTCTTTGTAGTTGGTGTGTGTGTGTGTGATCTCTCTTTCGCGAACTTACCGAACCGCGCAAATTCACTCGTGCATTCGCACTTTCACATTCTTCCCCTCGGGGAAATGCGGGGAATTTTTTTCAACTGTCCCCGAAGAGATGGATAATGCAATGTCCCCACGATAACAAAATATTTTTTGTCAAAGTGTAACTCAATTAAGCAACACATTCTGCACTTGTGTTAATTCCGAAGAATATTGAGCGCTTTTCTGGACAACACAGCCCCCGTTTCACATGCCGTCCTGAAAAATTTCTTTATATCAAACATTTTCTACAGCATGCCTTCATGAGTCCTACTTGGTCTAGTTTGAATTGGTAGATTTCTTAGGCCCGTAGCAGAGACTGGTTTAAGCTGTCGCATGTACTCTGCGCGCTTTACGGTGTTCAAGAGGCATTCTGGAGCTCTACCGGTGTCTTAAGAGCATGCGATGTGGGTGTCGAAGCTGGCCGGCGCCCGTTCCCCACAAAAACGGCTATCAACCGGCTTTGAGAAATCTGGGAGGTGTAGCGGGGTGGCCTCTCCTGCTTCGTTCTCTACATACTTGAGGGGACGGGTATTGAGAACGGCACCTACTTCAGCCAGAATAGAGGACAATTCCTTTGATACTAGACTCTCCCTTCTATCACTTAAATGTCACCTTCCCCGCCTCCACGAGCCTTTCAAATACAACCCACTCTGGTGCTCTGTCAACAATGCATTTCCACTCTATGCCTGAGCAACAATAGCATTCAACCCAATTAAGCTGTCGCAACACGTTTCACAGTGCATCATTTCATTGGTTAGCCCTTGAACGTGAAGGCCTTGTCGGAGTACACGACGTGACTCACCCTTCTCCGTGCCACAAATACGCGGAAAACTGGCAAAAGTATGGGATGTGCTAGTTTTAGGTGCACTGCCGGGGCCACCGGTGGGAAAGCACTCCAGAGGCCTTACGTGAATATCATTTCCTCCGGCTAATATGGGCTTGCAAAATCGATGTCATATCCCTTAGAATTAAACCGCTCGGGTGGTCCGACATTCCGGCAGAGGTCGAGCTGGCGCACACGCCAGCGCAACGCTATATCTCTGACACGTCACCAAGCACGGACCAACACCTCGATTAGAACTTCCCCTCATAGCATCGAGTATTTTGCACGAAGCTAAATGACCAAGTCCTTTACTCCTGCCAGCAGATTTCATAGGTAGCGTCAATCGTCAGCAGCATTGCATGTGTGTGCAGTTTTGGCAAGATTACGGGGTTTCGCTGCTGGTCAGTCTTGTTGGCCGATTTAAGAATGTTCTTGATCTTAAGCACTCATTGGCGGTGAAGGTTGTGAAGACTGGGAGGGAAAATTTACGTGGAGGTTGTTCTTCGATTTGCGTGGCGTCAGTGGTTGCGATTTTTTTTTGCGCAACTCGTGCCCGTGGAAAAATGGTTCTTCGTTGATCTTAGATACCGAGTCAAAGCTTAAAGTGGAGCAGTTATGTCGAAGGTTCTGTGGTTATCTGAAATGCATCAGCCCTCCTTTGTCGCTCTTCAAGGAATTTTTATGGGAGGTCAGCGCGCTTGTTTTCAGCCAGTCAGTCGCTAGCAAAGATAACTTCAGGGCCGACCACCATATTATTTTAAACTATAATTAATGAGTTTCAGCCGCGGGTCGTGAGAGCGTCGGAATCAGATTTCTCAGGGCAATGATGCCATGTCGTGCACAAGGAATTGTTTCGTGTCTCATGAATATTTCCTACCGACTGGCGTCTCCTCTTATCCAATACAATGTAATACTTGAGTCTGTCCAAAGTTGAACATCATTTAATTTGACCTTGAAGTACGTTTGGTGCGTCGCGCAGCGGGGAACCTTAAGCCAATCAAGCCGGCCACCAGCTCTAGCCTCACCAAGGTGCGGGAACTCTATATGCGGCACCACTCGGCCTTTCGCAAAAATCAACCTTGTCTTTGTGCCACCACTGCCATTGGTACTTAAAAGGTAAACCGTGACGCGACTCCATAGACCACTCGGCGGGCCTCTCCGTAAACCTGTAGCGCGCGGTAGCTCACATCATCCAGCGCCTTTTGCCGCAGTACCCCGGCACGCCGGTCCCTTTGAGGTCCGCAACCTGGCCATCCGTAGTTGTCCAATCATTCAGTAGCTGCTCCGGCAGAGCGCCATAACAACGCATATTAAATGCAGAGCATTTCAGTAACTCACGATGTCACCGGCGTTGACGTCCGTAGTCCGCACCGTCGTTGTCCCTACTATATAAAAAAATACTATCCGGCGCCAGGTTTCGATCCCTCGACCCTGCGGGTGGAACGCAATGTACATGGTGCTCTACCCACTGCCCCACAAAGCCGACACAGATTGGGACGCTACTAACGCGCCTTATATCCTTGACTCATTCAAATTACTGCTGACGAGTGCTCTCTCGTCAGCAGTTGCCACAAGTGCAACAACATTAACGTAACGCAGACTACTTAACGTCGTGCGCCCCCGGATATGCTCTGCATTTGATCGTGCCCCTCGCGAGGGGGATGTTTCACTGCGTCTTCCTACTGGCCAGTACACTCGTCGCAATCTGTCGAATGTTGTGCGAACCCTTTGCGGCTGATGGCGCGCGATTTGAAACGACATTTTCCTGGTGTCGGCTCGGCTTTTTTGTGTTTCCAGATCTCATGGCACAGGATGTTGGCCCTTACGACAAGCGGTGGCACAAACCCGAGGAGGTAGGAGAAGCCAGCCATGTTAACAGAACGAAACATTGTTTCTTCTCCATAGTGGACGAACTCGATCATGCGGAAAGGGGAAAAAAATGTCAAGCATTCTTCTTTGGGCTTCTGCGAACAAAATTTCACTGCACCTCAATGCAGTGCGGCTGCATTGAGGTGAATGAGGTGGATGTCAAAATCTTCTGTGGTCTTTATTAAAAGGGTTGGAAGATGGGCGAGTTGGTAATGATGCAACTCAAAAACAAACCGCGCGCAAATTAACGGGGACAAGAACACATGAAGACAGCACAAGCGGAGACTCGCAACTAGTTCATTATTAGACACATCAAAGCCTTATATACCCAAGCGCCCGATCGACACGCCCCACATGCGTCACAGTTTCCATCGCACTGAGCCACACGTGCAAAAAAACCGTAAAAACAACCACAAAACAAACTTTGAGGCGCACGAATGGCGAAGAAAAGCAAAGATAACCGCATCACACATGGAATAAGACCCCCCCCCCTCCCACCCCTAACACGCATGCCCAGAACAGGCGCCGAAATCGCACTCAATGCGCATCTAAGTATGCGACTCCTCGATTAAGCAGGACGATAGATGGATGATTGATGCAATAGGAACCAGCTTTTGTGATGTGGCTGGCTTTTACAATTTCTCGCGTTTGCTGGTTCTGATCTCCGGATAAGATGGCTGCGCGCTCAAACACAGGAACACAATCAAGAATGCATGCGCGGCAATGGAAAGACAAGTGGCTCCGGTCACGTTGTTCTGTTTATTGCAAAGCAGTATATGTCTAACCCCCGCAGTTTTCATTCCGGTGTCATCGATTTACTCGGCGCCACTCCGGGGCTCCTCCTCACCACCGCTGACACCTCTTTCACAACTATTTTCCCCCTCGCCTCCACCGATGCACCTTTGGTAATTTGCACAGTCGCAGCTAACGGCAGGAATCCCTCCAGGTAGGAGAGAAACTTCCGCAGTTGGAACGCCGGCTTCAGCCCATATTTCGTTTTCAGCTTGGAAGGCCTCCCGAGCGACATTTTTGCCGCTTTATTTCACGCCTAAGTATGCACCATCAACGGTTGCCGGTTTATGCGTGCATGGTTTGCGGATAGAAAAAGGGGGGCGTGCACGCACAGCTAGTCTTCTTGCCGCTACCCATGAAAAGCCAGTTGTACTGGTGGGAGATTTACACGTCGAAATTGCATAGCTCGATGCGGTTTGTCGGCTGTTCTTAATCGAGTGGTTCGAGTGTGGTTTGATGTGTTACCCAGACATCTTACACACAGTAAGATGTATACGAGGGGGAAGGAAAACGGACAGGCACATGTTTGTACGCGAGAATAGAGCTGAAGGGCTCCCAGGTTTTAAATCGTTATGAGACGGATGCATGCCGTTCGTTTGGAGGAATAAGAGCCAGAAGTGAAGCGCTGGCCCGAACACAAGCACGAACGGGGACAAAAAAAGGAAAGGTGCTGGCGCCGCCGTTACGGCCTCAAGTTTAGCTCGTCAAGTAGCAGCGAATCCCTCCCGGATTAACAGCAACTTGGCCGCTTGCAACGCCAGCGTGAGCCTATCACTTCTTCAGAGGGCTTTTAGGAGATATTTTCGACCGCGTCTGCCACTTCTGAGGGCAGGTACTTACGTGAATGGTTGCTAGATTATGCGTGCGCAGGTTTGTAGTGGAAAACAGTTAAAGGGAGGGTGGGTGGGCGTGCACGCGCAGCTATAGGTTTCATGGCCGTTCTAATGGATGCCATGTCCGTTGTGCTAGTGCGAGATTTAAACGCGGTGGGTAAACGGCCCAATAGGACCTGTCCGGAGTCTTAGTGGTAGAGCGTATTGGGTTTGTGTGTTAGGCTTTGTTCAGATTACCGGCGCAAAATCCGTAACGTGATCTATGGACGTAAAAAAATGCCATGTCACGTCGTTCGGTTGGCGGAGACGTCAAATGACGTCATTCTTTAAAGTTATTACGACAGTTACGGCACCAGTCTGAATCCGGCGTTACACAAACAGTAAGATGGCTACGACACCGGAGGGACACAGGCAGTTGCATGTTCATCTGCAAGAACAAAGCTTTGATCCGTCAGAGGTTCATTCAGCTAATTGGCTAGGAAATATACTCCATCGCAAATTACGATAAACGTATTATGGTTCCTGCACTCCACGGACTGCGTCTAGCTTTGCAGGTCATCCTTCTGCACAGCGTGGAAGGGCACTAATTTTTTTGGCTATGTTCTTTAAGTCTGGCACTTAAACACCACCCCATTTGGCCAATGTATACTTTTCCACAGCGAAATTGGATCGAATAAACGGCCGCCGTAGCACACGGTATGAATTTATTTTGGTGATTATTACCCCATGTCCCCTTACGGTTTTTCGCCTTTTAAATGCAGAGCATTCCTTACCCTCGCCTGTTCCTGCGTCGGACGGTGTCAACAGTTTCGCATCCGCAGCAGGTTCGCCTCTCCTTCCCTCCTCTCTCTCAACAGCAGCTGGCGCGCGCATGCGTCGTAGTCACCCGTTCGCTCCGTCGTGGTCTCGGCCTAACAGGTGCGTGATAGCAGCGCGGTGGGTCGTGGAAGGGCGCGCGCTGCTTGCGCATGCGCGCTCTCTCCCCCGTACTGCTCTCCCTCTACTGCGCGCGCTGCAAATATAGCGGCTAGCGGTCGCTCGTGTTTCAGTCACTGCGTTGCTCCTTCCTTCCTTGGTTGACGCTCGTGCCCACGTTTACTCGTGTCTGCTACTCCAGCATCACGGAAGAAGCGATGGAAGCAACACTGCCTTCAATCACTACTGAGGCCCCAATGCTCTGCATTTACTCGTGTTCCCCTCGCGGGAAGGCGCGGGAATTTTTGTTTACTCTCATACAGATCTTACCCAACACCAGGAAAAATCCTGGGCCATCTCCGCTAACGCGAAACCTAGGGAGGGGCGAAGCATGCAGTGTATAAGTATTTTTGGCGCCTTGCGGTTTGAAAACAGAGAAGAAACCTTTGGGGGGTAGAGGTATACAGATTTTATGCAAAAATCTCTTGAAGCACGAAGCTCTCTATCGGGAGGCGTAAACGAGTTTGCTGGTGTTTTTTTTAGTCCGCGTTCCGTTCTAGCGCGAGGCGTAAACGAGTTTCCCCGTGTTGAACCATGACTACATGAGAAGACAATTGTGACGACGACGACGGACGACAGGAGACGCCAGAATCTCCAGCCCCTAGGGGCTTCGACCCTAAAACAAGGCAATTTACTGCATTTCACTCGACTCTACAATGCAAAGCTGGGCATCGAAGACACGATTGGCTAGTATCTCTTAGACCTGGGGCCGAAGATTGCTAACGTCTGATGGTAAGCACAAGGTGGAACACTTTTTTCTGAAATCATAGAACCAGTTGGGAACTGCGCGCCTAGGGGAAAGTACTAACTCAGATCTTAGCCTGGTGGTTACGTAACGGATAAAGTTTGTTTTCGCAGATCACGCTGATAGCGATAGCGCAAGTACCCCTCATCCCGAAATCGCATCTGGCGGCAGGAACCCTGGCCATAAAGATGAGAGAGCGAAAGAATCCATTGCGAGAAAAAGAGAAAGAGCGCTCCCTTGCGCCAAATTACATTGAAAGACCATAGCTGCTTGGTCATAGCCACGTAGAGATAAAAGCACTAGTAAAGGCACTGCTTTCACAAACTCGTTGGGTCGTTTTTTGTCGAGGTAAGACGGCACAGTAGTTATAAAAACTACGCTGAAAATGGCAGTTGGATTAGAAACTACTGTACACGAAGTTAAACGCAGGCCGCGGAGGCCGCTTTTCTGATGGAGACGAAAAGCAAAAACGCTCGTGTGTACGAGATTTCGGCGCACGTTAAAGATCCCCAGGTGGTCAAAATTAATCTGGAGCCCTCCACTACGGCGCGCCTCATCGCTTGCGTTGCGTCGGCGCGTTAAACCCCACAATCAATCAAATTAAACGCAATGCAGACAGTTAAAATATAGGCCGACCGTCGATTCTTTTGCAGGTTAGCTAGTGCATACAGGCGACCCAACGCATTTCCACTTAAACAGTGCACGAATGTGATGCGGTATTGTCGACTAGATGGACGAAGGCCTTCAAGCTAGTCGACTGGAAAGATCATAGATGTTTAAGTTTAGCAATAGCAGTACTACAAAGCTGCCGCGGTACGTCTGCGCGGCGCCCCGCCGCGGTCGGCTGCAGCGGCCGCCCGCCGCCGAAGCAGACGACGCGCCGGGAGTAGCGCAAGACTTGACTGCAGCGCCGCTAGTTCTCGCGACCGCCGTTTGGCCCACCCTCCTCCGCTGGCGGGGATGCGGAGCTCCGAAACTGAGCTTTTTCTAGTGACGTTGATAATAAACACCTATATTTATTTATTTATTTATTTATTTATTAGTCGCGTTATTGTCGTTGTTATTGTTCTCGTTGTTGTAATATACTAGCGTGTTCGGGCGTCTATGTTTGGGATGTCGTTTAGGGTTTTATTATGGGATCGTTGCAACATTTTTCTATTGCAATCTTTGTTGCTTGGGCAAGTGAATTCGTCATATTCTCCAATTTAGAGTGCAGTGAACAAAGCCCAACGGCACGAGAGACGCACACGCATAACACTTTTGCTTGCGGTAGAATTTTTTCTTTTTTTTTCTCGCGTTCGAGCGATTTATTACACTTCCTCACCATTTCGATGAGCAGCAAGGCACAATGCTGTAGCTTTCCCCCGTTTCACTTTACCGCGTTCACCTTCACCTAAGAGCTGCTGAGTATCAAGCGCGCACGTATTGTTGTTGGACGTAGCTGTGCCCAGTGTACAGGGACGTACAGAAACCATCCAAAAGAAGGGGCCGCACATTTTTCCGCAATACAGTTGGAACACTGCGACTTTTCATGATGCGAGGACCGGTATTTTTGCAGGAAAACACATGCGCAGCTGTGTCACAAAGACATCAAGCCCACCAAACAGATCACTTTGGGAAGCAGGACACCGAGTGTCCATAGAAACATTGAAAACACAAGGGTAAAAAGCAAGAGACAGTATATGGTTGATGGGAGCAGCCGTAATTTAAACGGAAGTGCAACAAACCAGTAAAGAAGTATTTGTACAGCAACATTCAAGGAGTTTGCGATGGCCTACAAGAGTGGTAGTAAAAAAATAAAAATAAAAAGGGCCATCTCCGCTAACTAAAACATGAGGGGCGAATCATGCACTGTATAAGTGTATGGTGCGTTGTCGATGAGGAGGTGGTTTGATGCGGTTTCGGAGTTGCGATGAAGTATACAATGAGATTTCGATTTTGAGCACTCAGCGTCCCAGGCCTTGGCACCTTGGAGTTTTTTCCCGTGGATATGAAACCTTTGAGGCGTAGAGGTTTACAGCTTTGGTGAGAAAGTCTCGCCTCTTTTAAACACGAAGTGTCTAGGGCCAGGCGTTGGTAAACGACCATCCCGGTGTTTTTAGTACGCGTTTTCACCATGGAGATGAAACGTTCTAGGGCAAGGTGTTGGACAATGAGTGTCCCGGTGTTTTAGTACCGTGACTGCACGAGATGCTGACAGCCCGAGCCCCTCACTTGCTTCACCCCTAGAAATGAGAAATAAGAACCAAATGAATTCGTTTTGGGCTCTTGCAGCCGGATTGTGTGGGCTTTATGTATTTTAAAAAGTGGTTTCAAAGTGTGGGAGCTATTGCAAAATGGCGTTACCGCAAATGAATGAAGCTTTATGAAGGTTTTGTTTAGAAATTCGGTGTTTATTTACAGCAAGAGGAAAACACTTGCCCCGGTAATTTCCAAATATTTTTCTCAGATACAACAGCGGTGAGCGAGAAAACAGGATTCTCTTGCAAAAATTTTAGCGGGAGTTTATATTTCATCGTGGAAAGAGTAGTAGCCGCTTGAATATTATATCGTAAATATTGCGACGAGAAAACACAGAAGTGGGCAGTAGAACAGACCGCCGTGCCCTCAATCTTTCAGGACGAAGAACATGTGCGGGCAGCCCCCACCAGCTATTTCATGGCCACCATGTAGATAGTTGTACATGAATCGTTCACTTTGCAGTCACGGTTTGTGTCATCCTTGCCTCGTCGCCACGTAACAATATAGTCTTGGTGGATTTAGTGTACGCTTGTGCAAAGCGATTACAAATGACCTATTATGCAAAAGGTCGGCAACCGTTTGATGTGGCCGAGTTTCACGAAGCCGACACGGCGGAGTGCCGGACGGCAAATCAGGTAAGGGGGAGAGGGCGGAAGAAGAGGGCTTTGCAGGCAAAAGACAAAAAAAAAATCAGTGAATTGGCAATAATATTTGACAATATTTGACAATAAATCTGGGTAAGCGTGAAGATGGGGGACAATGCCAGCTGGAAGCGACCAATTCGCTGCCTTTATCCTTTCCAACCCCACTTAGGGTAACACTGGCGTGACAGCCTTCGCATAGAAAGTGACGGGGAGGGGTGGAAATTCTAACGATGTGCTGGAGGCCGCCTAATGCCGCCCTGCAGACCGCAGGTTGCCGACCCCTGTCGTATGCTACAGTTGAATGTAGCAATTTTTTTCACGCCATGCACAAGTGAGGCGAACTCCAAGAGAGGTTTTCGTCGGCCGCAACGAAAGTAAGCTGTGTATTGTCAGAGACAAGGGACTTGTGGCGGTTACATTCCTCGCATCGGTTAGGAGGTATTGCTAAATATTAGGCCGCTGGGGGATTTTGAATTACCTAACGCAATTATATTTCTGGCTAATTCCCCTTTTCATAGTCAAAATGCTATTCTCAGTAGCAAGTTTCTGGATATAAATCGCATTTGATTCGAAGTAGGTTACCCCGGCTTGATAAAGCTGATAATGTTCGGGAAGCACAAAATGGGATGCCACCTGTATTTAGTGGCATTAGTACCCTTGGGCAGGTTCATAGATGCCAGCTGCGCAGCTCCAGCTTTGAGCGCAAGACAGCCTCCATTTTTCTTTTTTTCCGCCACGTGCCAATGTCAGTGCTGCCGCTGAGCGCACCTGTTTCACGATACGTCACAATCTGGGTTTTCATTTTAAAGAACGAGCCTTTTCGCAACATCAGCGAAAAAATTGCCCAGCGAATTCAAATCCGCTTACGGGCCCTGAAGCGCAGGTCTGGGAATACGTCCTTTGTGCGGGGAATTTTTCCTGCCGTCACGGGCAGTTAATGCGCGCGCTAAAGAACACGAGCGATACGTAATATCTGAACTTACGATAAACTAACATTTAATAGCCATTGGAAGTTGATGATGATGGTTGGAGTTTTTTGGCGCAAGGCTAGCTGGGGCAAAGAGCGCCAAACAAAAGTATCTTAAAAAAATAGTGGCTACTAAAGCCAGAACAACAATAAAATCAATTAACGGCAATGGTGATGGCTGGTGTATAGGGCCAGATTTGATTATGCGTGATAGGAAATGAGGTTTAAAAACTTTACGTCTGATAAATACTCAAACATACGTTTCACGGAAACTATGGCATCGTCACCTATAAACAGCGATGGATGTAGTGGGATATGTTGTCTGTACAGTTCTCTGAAGTGTTTGTGTCGTGTTGTGTGAAGTGCCTTGCATGTGATTAGTATGTGCACCACGGATAGGGCCTCTCCGCACCGGCTGCACTGGGGTCTAGAAGATCCCGTCAGCAGATACGAGTGCGTTGCATGGGTGTGCCCTATCCGCAGCCTACCCAAGGCGACTTCCGTGTGTCTGTTGTGTGAGTCAGCTGTGTACCGTCCCAAGTGTGGCTTTATTACATGTAGTTTGTTGTCTGTCTGTTCATCCCAGTGTGTTTGCCATGTTCTGCGCAGGTGTTGTCTTATGTGTGGCTTGAGGTCTGTGTAGGGTATCGTATTAATGTCTACAGTGTTCCTGAGTGCAGCTGCAGCGGCCCTCTCGTCTGCCAACACGTTCCCAGCGATCCCTGCCTGTCCTGGGACCCAGCAGAGGAGCAGCTCATGCTTTTGTGCATACACGGACAAAATAGTGTTGAATGCAAGAATAACTATGTGGTTTTTGGAGGGCTTGTGCGATGACAGTGCGCGAACAACACTCAAAGAATCTGTATAGATGATGGAATCGGGAATCTGGTACTCAAGCATGTGTCGTACAATAAGTAAAACTCCATACGCTTCTGCTGAAAAAATTGTTGCGTGCACGCTCATGGTTCTGGCTGCATTGAAATTCGGACCATGAGCAGCGCACGACACCATAGTGGAGGTTTTAGAAACGTCACTGTAAAATTCTGCACGTGGGTATTTAAATTGCAAAGAAAGAAAGTGCTGTAGTATTGCAGCCCGCGGTACCCGATTTTTGTCAAGTTTCATAAAAGAAAGGTCGGAGGACAGAGGACGAACTTTCGGAGGAGGTAAAATGTCTGAAAAGGATGATCTGTGCACATCTAAAAACGAAGCGCTCAGATCCGAGGCTCGCTCTCTCACTCTAAGTGAAAAGGGCAGCGGTACGGATGGGCAATTTACAAAAAGCACAGATGTGGATGTGTCATTAAAGACAGGATGAAAAGGATGGTTATTCAGCGATGAAATTTTAAAAGCATAAAGTAAGTCCATGTACGTCCGTTGGTTCTCAAGGCTCCACTTATTACACTCGGCATACAGACTCTCGACAGGGCTAGTGCGAAAAGCACCCGACGCAAGCCGTAGCCCCAAGTGTAGCACTGGGTCAAGCATTCGCAACGCTGTTTTAGTCGCCGACCCATATACCACACTGCAGTAGTCTAAACGAGACCCAACCAAAGCAGTATAGAACCGTAGTAGGAGTTCTTTGTCGGAACCATACGATTGGTGGGAGAGAACCTTAAGTATATTCATTATTTTGAGACATTTATGTTTAAGTTCCTTGATGTGTGGAATGAATGTGAGTTTATGGTCAAACACAACACCTAAGAACTTGTGCTCCTTGTTCACAGGAAGCGACACGCCATTCAGAGTAATGTCTGGGTCCGGATGGACCCCGCGCTTCCTGGAGAACACAACGCAGGAGCTTTTTGCAGGATTCAATTTAAACCCATTCTTGTCTGCCCAGCCGGCAAGCTTCTTGACATCAAGCTGGACTTGACGTTCGCATATTGACATATTAAATGATTTAAAAGATATTTGCACGTCGTCTACATACATAGAATAAGAGATTGTTGGTGGCAGTGCCTTTCCAAGAGAGTTCATCTTTGCGATTATTAAGACAGTGCAACTCAACACGCCACCTTGCGGCACGCCATTTTCTTGGGCGTGAACCTTTGAAAGTGCACAACCAACTCTTACTCTGAACGTTCTCTCCGACAAATAACTTACAAGGGTGTTAAACATATTACCCGAAACACCGAATGACCTGAGGTCACGAAAGATCCCATAACGCCAAGCGGTGTCGTAGGCCCTCTCGAGGTCGAAAAACACAGTTACACAATACTGTTTATGAACGAAGGCATCCTTTATATACGATTCAAAAGATACGAGTTGATCGTTTGTCGAACGCCCCACCCTAAAGCCTGCCTGGCAGCTCTCGAGAAGACCGTTGTATTCGAGGACGTACACGAGCCTGCGATTGATCATCTTCTCGAAGAGCTTGCACAGGCAGCTCGTCAGGGTTATTGAACGGTAACTTGAGGAGGATGACGGGCCCTCTCCCTCGTTCAAGAAAGCCACTACAATGGCTTCCCTCCAAGAGTGTGGAATGTGCCCCGAAAGCCATTATTTATTATATAGATGTAGAAGTGCTTCAAGTGTGTCTGCGTTTAGGTGTTGTATCATTGTGTATGTAATGTTGTCTGGGCCTGGAGCTGAGAGTTTACACGTGCTCAGAGCAGCCCTGAGCTCATGTAGTGAAAACAGGGAGTTGTAAGAAGTCTGTGATTTGTTGTTGTCGTGTAGGGACTTCTTTTCACAAGAGGCTTTATGTTTCAGGAAAGTGTTCGTGTAGTGTGCTGAACATGACATGTGTTGTAAGTGTTGTGCGAGTGTGTCAGCCTGGTCTTCCAGTGTGTCCCCTGATGTACTGACCAGGGGCAGGCTGTGTGTCTGTTGTCCTTTGAGTTTGCGTATACGTGTCCATACCTTGCGTGTGTCTGTGTACGAGTTTATAGATGTTATGAAGGAGCGCCAACTATCTCTTTTTGCCTCACGGCGCACACGTTTTCCGAATGCCTTTGCCCGTTTGAACAAGAGGAGGTTTCCCGACGTGGGGTACCGACGGAGCATACCCCACGCCTTGTTCTGGGCCTCTCGCGCCCCCCTATAGTCCTCATTTTACCACGGCCTCCGCTGGTTGCGCGGGGCACCAGAGGCGTGGGGAATGGACTTTTCGGCGGCGTCGAGGATGTGCGCCGTGAGGAGTTGTACGGCTTCATCTACGTGTAGGTGTCCTATGGATGTGTGGTGTAGTTTCGATGTCTCTGTAAATGTGTTCCAGTTAGCTCGTGCTTCATTGAACCTATTATGGGAAGATGAACTGCTTGGGCCTTTACCTATATATGTAAGTGAGGTGGGGAAGTGGTCACTGCCATATGGGTCAGTTCCCACACCCCACTCGAGAAGAGGAAAGAGAAATGCGGAGCCAATAGCCAAGTCAAGACATGAGTATGTGTTGTGTCCTATGTTATGATATGTAGGCTGTTTATTGTTGAAAAGGCATGCTCCAGAAGTTGTAAGGAATTTCTCTATCAGGCGACCTCGGGCATCTGTTCTGGAAGAGCCCCAAAGAGAGTTGTGAGCATTAAGGTCGCCTGTAAGGAGAGAGAGAGAGACAGAGAGAGAGAGAGAGAATACATTTATTGGGAGTCTAAATTGGGAGTGGTTCCTTATTCACTGGAGCCCATATGATGTCATGGCTGCCTGCGCCCGGTCGACCAGCGGTTCGGGCAGCTGGTCAACCAGGGCCTCGAAGTCGGAGCTCGTAAGTGCAACATCAGGAGGAATGTATATGGAGCATACCGTTATCAACCTATTAAATATTATTGTGCAAACGGCTACAGCCTCAAGGACCGTGTTCAAGGTGACAGGGTGGCATGCTAAGGATTTGCGGGCGATTATGGCCACACCGCCAGAAGAGTGTGTGCAGCCATCCCTGTCTTTCGTGTATACCAGGTAACTATTCAAGAAATTTGTGTGTTTGGAATTCAGATGTGATTCCTGGACACACATTAAACTTGGCTGATTGGCATGCAGAATCGCATACACGTCGTCAAGATTATTCAGAAGGCCTCTGCAGTTCCATTGAACAATATTTTCTCTTCCAATTATTATGTGTTCAGAGCGACTGGAGTGTGACTATTTATGTAGGGTTTTTCTGGGCTTGCACTCTTGGAAGGGGTTTTCTGGCCTTCTCTACTGACCTGGACGTCGCAGCTCGTTCCTTCCGTTGCGATGAAATCCGGAAGGGCTCGACGTCCATGTCGTCATCTGAAGGCGAGGGGGTGCCCAGCGGACTGGGCCCCCTTGACGTCGTACCCTTTCGGGTGTTCTTTGCCTGCGGTGCCAGTGCCGAAGGCGTGGGGAGCACCACAAATGGCACAGGCAGTTGAGGCGGGGCAGGGAGTCGCTGCGACTGCCTCCGTCTCCATCTCGTCTGGGCCCTCGCGTGTGCTTCTGGCCGGTGGAGAAGAGGAAACAGTGGGTACAGCAGCTTCCCCACCAGACGTGGTTGCCACCACAGCCGCTGCCGACTCAGCGAGCGGTGCGAAGGCGGATTGGGCTGCGAGAGGCACCCCAGGGTGGGGGGGGGCCGGCGGGACCAAGTCCTACTCGGGGTACTGGGTCCCCGCCGAGACCAGACGCCGCTCCGCCGCCCGGCGAGCTGCGTCGGCGTACCTGCCCAGAGGGAAGGAGGCGAAGCTCCTTCGCGCCTCTGGAAAGGTAATGTTCTCGGTTATCTTAAGGTTAATTATTTTTTTCTCAAGATGAAATTTTTCACAAGCGCGAGAGTATGCTGCGTGTGGACCCTGGCAATTCGGGCAGGTGAAGTTGGTTGCAGTGCAGTTGTCGGAGAGATGATCGTGCTGGGCGCATTTGGCACATGTTCTGCCTCGACAGGAGTTGGTACCATGCCCGAACCTCTGGCACATGAAACAGCGCCGCGGGTTCGGGATGTACGGCCGGACAGAACAACGGATGAAACCTGCGTTGGCATGCTCGATCAGTGTGCAGCGGTTGAAAGTCAGGATCAGATGTTTGGTGGCTATTTCTTTGTTGTCTCTCCTAATGACGATGCGCCTTACTGCTGTCACGCCTTGGTCTTTTAGGCCTTCTAGCAGATCATTCTCTGTCTCGGTTAGGAGATCTGCCTCAGAGATCACACCTTGACAACTGTTGAGGCTGCGGTGGGGTGTGACCCTGATCTCCAGATCTGCCATGCGGGTTTGTTTCAGCAGGATTGTGGATTGCTGCTGTGTTTTAACTTCAACTAGCACTTCACCAGTTCTGAGCTTTTTGGTGTCATATGTTTTGCGATGATACCTTCAAGGTATTTAGAAACAAGAAATACCGATTGAGAGGAAACCGGCTTCGATTTGTCCACAGAATCAATGATCAAAAAACGAGGGTAGTTATCTGGCTTTGGGAGCGAGATAGAAGGCAAAGAAGGAAAAGATACTTCGGCGCGGCCCGTTTTCGGGGGCCGATCACGTTTGGGGTGGGGGGGGGTTTGGAAAATGCCATATGATACATTGGAAAGCAGGGAGACGGGGGTGCTTTCTCCTTTGACCTTACCCTGGTAGTCAAAGAGGTCCCGGAGCTCCCTGCCTGGTAGACAGGCAGGGAGCCCATCGGCCGGAGCTTGACCAAGGCTCCGACGGCCACCGTTCACGGCTTCTAACCCTTCACCTTTCAACTTCTGGTCACGGTAGGTGACAGCTTAAGTAGGGGGGGCTCGGGGTACGCGGTGTCGCCACTCACCGTCACCAAGATTACTCAAGATGCCCCGTGCGGGGAGCCATTGCAAGTTACGCAACCAGTTTTTGTTTTGAGTGCACATGGCAGAGGACGTGAAGCAGGGTTGGAATATTTGAAAGAAGTAATCAATTATGCACTAATTGACGCAACCGGAATAAGATAGGAAGCGTATCAACATAACAACGCACAGTTTGATACCATTTTTCACTTGTTGAAGTGGCTGTGGCGCTATTGGGTTTTTATTACGTAACTTTGGATTGAAAACCTGCACATGTCGGCATGAGTGCAGCCAGTGAAGTCGTAGGACTGTTCATGGTGAGCTTAGACAACAGCTATACAAACAGGGAAGGTAATGAGCAGACGTCCCCATGTTCGCAGAAGTCCGCTTTGTTGCCTCCCTTGCATGTTTCAGAAATTCCTAGCCAATATCTTTGCCCTGTGTAAGCTGCGGGGACACATCCCCTTTACTACATTTTGGCTACGGAGTCGTCTGCGCGACTAGCCATACTTCCGGTGCCGCCCTCAATCTGTCTGTTGTCCTCCAGTATCATCTCGGCCGCCTTGCTGCCGATCATCATGCAGGGCGCATGCGTGGTTCCACTCGTGATCTCTGGCATCACGGAGGCGTCGGCCACACGCAATCCAGTCACACCTCCGAGGACCCTGCGTGTATGAGTAAATAAAGGGGGACTTCTGATAAGATCTCGTAGAAGATGCGTTTTGTACACTCAGTTTGGCAGCAGTGCCATCTGCGGTCGTCTCTAGGATGGAAGCTAAAAATGTCTGGTTACAGGCTGAAGCACGCGCAAACAATCTCGTTTGCTTGGCGAACACGATTACATACCCACCAGTGCACCTGTGAGAAATTCACATCGGGTGCATTGGAGTCGTTGGATCGATCATTTGATTTATAAATGATTTATTCGAAAACTTGTGCTCGCCCGAAGGATGGAGGGTCGCTAGTCTAGGACGCTTTCACGGTTGCAACCCAGTTCCAGTGTACCCTGGTCATGCGCCACAAGAGTTAGCACCATAGTCATACAGGACGGGACGAACGGGAAGAGGAACTTTAATTGCTGGCACTGTTGGTTCACGCCGAGCGCCGTGTATAAGAACGTTATCGCTTGCACAAACGTGCTCACTTCACAGTCCTGCGGGAATTTGGGAGGAGCATTATAAGGAAACTCAACTGAGTTTCGGGGAGAGACACTATAAAGGAATTTATGGGCTGCACAATTCAAGGCCACGGTCAATGCAACGAGCCCCGCCGCTCAGCACTCAGGCGGTACCGCAACTGGCGTTCACGAACTACAGAGAAGGTTTGAATGGTCGTAATAGCCAGGCCAGCGCGACAGTTTTAGTTGCGGCTGAACTACCAAAAACTGTGTCTAACTCCGTGAATATATATTTTTATTTTCTCACAGAAGCAATACTTTTATCAATCGTCTCTTTTTTAATTGAACTGCAGAAAATCGATTTATTTCTACAGCTAGGAACGCCTTACGCAACCACGCGATGATTTCAAACATTCCACGTGCAACTGAAGGCGGCGAGAAAACGATCCTAAAACGGAAATTCTGGTGTAAGACACCGAGTTCTAATGATGGTTATCAGGAGTCAGGAAGCAGGGGTCCACTTTTAAGCTGGCAATTTCCAGCTTGAAGCTTTGTCATCGTACCTGTAGCACAGTAGCCGCGAAGCTCCACGGTGAACAATATTTCAAATATGGGTTGTTTTAGTGCGCACAGATAAATACCTAAGCACAACTAAAAAAGAACGAATAGCGGAGGAGTGTCTCCTCTCAAGAGAAAAGGTCTGGTTTCTTTGTCATTCATTCAGTTCAATAATTGCAGCAAATATTTCGATCGAACAAATATAAATGATGCTCATACTTGCGTGTATATTTCCATGGTGTCCATAATACTTTAACCTTAGCCGCGGCACTTTCCGCGCCTTATGCGCGGTACTTCTTAATTACATATGTGCACTGTTTATTTTCGTCACGTCGTGTGATACATTTGATACGTTTTTGGGCTTAGTCGCAAAGTTTGTCCCATGAAGCAATCTAGTTTAATATTTGTCTCCACCATCAGTTCGCAAACCTCCGCATTACGTCGACACGTCCCCACCCTTTTTTGGGCCAGTTAATATTGCCCTGAAGTGGGCCTAGCACCGACACATCAGCTCAACGAACAAAGAAAGCGTGCTGACGGCTTGAAAGAATCCTGCAAATGCATCGCCAATAAAGTATCTTGACTGTGCTTGCCTTAGGCGTTCGTCAACAACTGCTTGCGGGTGGGAGCCCATGGGCGCCGTGCAGCAAGTGTGCCAAGACATGTGGGCCACGTGCCGATACAAGCATTCCAGGTACTCTAGGCTCCAGACGGCTCCCGAATCGGCACACGATGGAAACGCGACTTTCGAGGGCAGGGCACCGATGCTTCGCATTATCTTCGTGCTAAGCGTGCTGTCGATGAGCTTTCTGGCCCCTGCATTTGCAGGTGCAAAACTTTACCCTTTAAACAATAAATATCCTTTCTTATCAAACAGTTGCCAGTTGTTATTTGTATTTGAAAGTGTACAACTTGGGGAGGGCTGCGAACACGTCTTGTCTTTGAGTTGTCTACCTGCAACTTTTGTCGCCCTTTTACTTCCCCGGTGTTAAAGGCAGGCTCTTATTTCATTCAAATTCGTTGATTTCGGCAAAGCGCGGCGAATGCAGCAAGCCTAACCTCCTCTCGTAGCATTATGCAACCTGTATAAGGCGTTACCTTAATTTAAAGCAGTGCAGCCTGCACCACCATCATCTTTTAGGCGGTGCAGTGTGGCCTGCAGCCCTTGACCTTGCACCGAAAACTCACGCCCGAAAGATCTATTCAGGGTTTCCACCCCACTCGCTGGCACTGCAACCATCATGAACCCGTTCGTTGTGGAACATCCTGCCATGGCTCTTTCGCATAACTGCGCAGACGCGGGGGCATTGCTGTTATCCTGACGTGATCACAAGCCACAGTAACGTATTTCTGCAATGGCGGCAATATGAACACCAGTCAGTGTTGTTGCACTGACGTTTGCTCTATTCCATGGCCTGGTGCACTAAAATACACTGAATCCTTCAATATTTGTGTCTGTAACACACGAGCAGCTCTTCTTTGTGTGCTAGACACCCTCATATGCTCTTGCATATCCCCTCTGCAATTTCCAAATGGTGCGATCCCGAAATGTGACTCTAATATTTTAGGCATCAAGCTTTAACTATAAGTTACGAGAAAAGACACTCATAATGGATGGCGTTCCGAATTCTGGAGTCTAACAACAGAAAAAAGGTTTGAGGTTGCCTTTTTAGTCGCTCCATTCAGAAGCACTCACAGCCGCCGCACAAGACATCGAGGAGCACAGCACGTCAGCTATGCATTCCACGTTCCCCAGTCAACAGCAGATGCGACGATGCAGCTAGCACGATATTTCACCCCTTTCTCAAGCTGTAGCACTGACAGCCAGTTACTGCGCTGGAGGCCCCATCTGAACTCAAAGCGGAAGCCAGAGCACTGCCCTCTATTGACGCCTACCACAAGGCCGCAATTTCGTTTCAACCACAAATCTCCAGCCCGTTCATAATACCTCTGTTCCAGACTTTTCAAGTACGGTGCACATCGTCCCGACGACAATCGCAACAGTGCTGAAGGAATCCACGCTACGGCATATATTAGATACCCTCGGTTGTTTTATTTTTGGAAATACATTTGAGCAAGTGTTGTACTGTGGGACTATTTTATATAACCTTCGCAATTTTAAATGACGCTGACGTACCTGTACATGCGCCAGCCAGCATCAGGGGTGGGCGATTCAGAGCGCGCGTTAGACAGAACAGCCTTCTGTATCGTTCCTGGCACACGGAAGTGAAAGCCTTACTTACGGGCTAACCGTTTACCGCTGAGGACCACGTGCCTCTCTTAGGCGAGAGGTTTCAATTTTGTTGATCAATCTAGCCGCATGTTGTATATTATTTCTATCACGGGGTCTTTTGTCGCGTATGTTGCATCGATGTATTTTAAGCAAGGGTGGTTTTCCTAATGAGCCGTTACTACTGATGCGACAAGCTTAAACGATGTGCTCATGGCACTGTTACTTAAGTTTAATGCAACGAAACTATTCTTGCCAGCTGGCTCCATTTAGGATCACGTATATGTGCTGCTGTTGCACACCCGCGCAGTCGCGCAGGTGCTAGCTTCCTGGAATTATTAGCTCAATGCAAAGCGCGACTGTCAGCTGTACATGGCGAATACTTAAACAAACGCATTCTAAAACTACGTAGGCGACTACCATAGCCCTCAACGTAGCCCAAGTTCTAAGCAGAACGCCTGGAGCACTTAAAACAGTTTATCGAAAGCACCTGCTGTACTCATAACAAGTTTAAGTACATACTCACCAAAGCAGGCCAATTCAAAAGTAATCAGCAAATTTTTCCTTTTGGTTATGTGTACAGCAGTTACAAAAGTCGATGAAGCACAGTAATTGTTCCATATATGGCCGAATCAGAAATATCGCGTCAGAGTTTTAGTGCAAAATACCGAGAAGATAACTTAAATATTTTTTAATTCGATTAATTGATTGAATGATTGATCGAATATTTAAATGATCATTCTATCGATAGATAGATTCATTCATTCATTCAACCATCAATTTGTTCGGTTGTTCGTTCATTCATTCCTGTATTTTTCTGATGTTTGTTTTCTTCGTCTTGAGCTTGCTGTTTCTTTTCGAATGCTTATTTCTTTGATATAATTAGCAAGAAAGATATAGGTGAAACCCCTCTATATCCCCACCGTCATCACCAATTGACCAGCCACACAGTCATCGCACCCCATCATAAGACTACCGTGGAAGTTCCATCAATTAACAGATACACTATCTATTTCCCGCATTAATCCCCGAACGGTTGGTGCTGGGGTACCGCTTTCTATGGACAGTGCTGCCACTCCCTCTACAGTGGTGTTTGTTGACGCCAGCGCATCAGATACTCTGCTCCATACCCCTGTAGTTTGTTTGAACATGGCTCCCGACCCAAGTACCTGCACCTACGTCATGCCGAAATCGTGTTTGCGGACATTTAGACTCACCCGCCCCCACCGTTTTATGCTTCAGAGCAAACATTCGCAATTTAAAAAAAAAAAGTGGCCATCCACCCAAGCAGAGCTCCTCGCATTGCGGGAGGCTCTGCTGCACACAACTGCACTTATCACCCCGGCTTTATTTATGTGTACCGGCTACACTGATCCACCCGCTGCTGTCCGAGAGCTTCGAAAAACTCTTACGGCTAACCAGCTTGTCGTTGTGCTGATAAGCACATTTCCAAAAAAAATCAGCTCGGTAATGGAGCCGGCCTCAATTTAAACCGGTAATATATAGCAATGAATGATTTTCAAGAAAACCTCCCTCTAGTTTACTGTTAATTGGAGAGGTTCCTACTGCAAAATATCTGCCTCGTATATCGCGGAAAAAGAACTATATATGTTATTCGGTGGTGCTAAATACCATGCATGAAATTCAGGCTTAAATTCTGTATTCGACAAAATTACGACGTGTCGTATTGTGTTCGCCCCCACAGGAGAGATAGTGATATTCTCAATTTGCGTTGCCAACTGTGGTGGTAAATATCGATTACGAACATAGGAAATATAGCTTACGCCTTGGCATATAATTCCTGTAGATTGCCACCTATATATACACAATAATGTTCACGTTTTAGCTGCTGTACGAAGACCGTCTAAGCGTTGCTCAAATGCACCCGCAAAATGTGGATGGGATCGCATTAATATGATTAACTTTAATAAAACGTCTTCCCTATCGAGTTCAGCTGCTGCGTATAAGTGTGTTCCGCACACTGTTCGGGCCAAACCAGGGCAGAAAGGGCTATAAAAAGTACATGTCATAAATGAAGTGGCGGGGACAGCGGCACGCTGCACGACAAATTCACCCACCGAGAGCCATGGCCTTGATGTCGTCAGGGTGCATGAATAAACCCGGGTCAATGAGCGGGTACTCGTTGGGATCCGTACTTCGCAGAGTGATCCGACCGCGTGACTTCGGTCGGACGAGTATAAGCCCCACTCGGAAGCCCGGTTCATCAGTTATTGGCCCCAGGTAGCCGTCGTAAGCCTGCACTCAAGGTAGTCGCATGAATTCAAAGTGGCCCCAAGGGGCACTGAATGAGTAATTCTTGCACAGGCCAGCTCGCCCCAATCGTCAACCAGGTATTAACATCACTCTTATCCGTGTTAACAATTTTCCCACGTGTGAGCTCACGCAAAAAAAAAAACAACCAAGCCCATCTTGTTTTCACCGAACAGCTGAGTACGCGAATAATAGCTTTGAAGAAAACAAGCATGTATATATGCCATATGTTAGCAGAACGCGAGCTTGTCGGCGCCGTCGACGAAGCAGATTAAAACGCAAATTGAACACCTGGTTTATGAATTTGCGGTACCAGAAGTGGGTGGATTGTCCCCGCAAGTAAAAGAAGAGAGGCTCAAAGTCCGTTTTTTTCTGCGCTTCGGAGTCCCACGGAAAGCTAATCGGTTAATACCAGTTAAAATATCTCTGTCAGAACACGATTTCCTTTTTTTAGGAAACAACATTCCCTCCTTTAGCCTCTTTTTCACACCCCTGCTGCACGGCCGCGGCATACTTCATTTTGAATAATATTCTGTAATCAATTGGTCAGCAATTACACTGCACCCGAGGAAAGAGTAAGATGAAAATAACTAAAAATGCATCAGTGAAAAAATCTGACACCAATGCGCGTTGCGTTAATTTGGTTTCATAATTATTAAGACCAAGGAATTTCTGGTGGTGTCATAGCTACCTTCTACTAGTTTGATCAGTATTGTCGCATACAGAGAAATATACAAGCAAACGCAAAAAAGAACAGAACGATCATCTTGCAAACCAAACGGTGGCTCATAATCAAACCGTGTTTTTGTAGCGTCAATTCTACGAAATGATTGCTAGTGTATTTGCGAGTAACGCGAAACTTCCGATCACACAACGACAGTGTGTCCTTATCGCACACGAGGGCAGTACAAAAGTTGACGTCCGCGTACGGGGAGTAAAAAAAACGACGTTGTTACGACTTTCGAGGTGAAAGTTTTGCGGCGATTTTGGTTTTAGTTGTTGGCTTTAAAACTGACTTAATGGAAACTGGGGGCAACAGGAGGGTTTTTCGCTCAAGATGTGCTCCGTTTTTTAAACTCTCATTTATAAGAAGCACAGACTGGTTCTGCTAAGTGCTCGTGTGGAAGCTGCGTGACGCTTTAAGCCTTGGATTTAAACTTAGTTTCCGTACCTCTTGCAAGAAGCCTATGCTAAGCATTTCCACCCTTGCGAGATCATTGGCCGGTGTGGACGACATTAGGCCAACCAAAATGTCTGGAGATCCCGACGCCCCCAGTGCGTAGTCCGAGCTCAGGAACTGCAGCACCTCAACTCCTGCTGGTACCGAGACTGTCCCTTCCGTAAAAAGAGAAATAGATGCATGTGTCAGGAGCAATGGCCAAGATTCACTCACTTGATGTCTACCTATTTTCAATGCGCAACACCCTTCGCTGAGCACCTCCTTCTCCCCCCCCCCCCCCCCCGACCAAACCACGACAGCGTAAGGTCCGACATTCGCACAAAAACTGCAGAATTTCCGGATGTAAGCCATTTAATCGTTGTAATATCGTGAATGACGATAATAGATCGAAGAGAGTTTTCAAAAACCAAAAAAGAAAAACAGAAGACTGTAAATTTGCGAAACATTTTTGACCAATTCACAAATATGCATGTCATACATGGCGAATACAAAAACCGAAAATCAAACAAAAATAGCCAATGAAAGAACCCGCGAAACACGACTACACATAGTGAATGATGTGGAAACGGTGTAACTCACCTGTATTTGCACAACAATGCATTACTGGCTAAGGTAACACATCTGATCGCCATTTCCACAAATGGGAGTCCAACAGAGGTTTAATCGAACAGAATTTTGAACAACCAAGAAGCAAGGAAAATATAAGAAATACAATTTATACAAAAATTACCTGGCACACTAAAGATATTTGCATCCTATACACCCTTAGGAACCCAAAAACAAACAACAAAGCTCCCTTCAATAAACGTTGGAGATACGTATATAGAATTACAAGAACGGGCCAATTATGCACTACGCCTTGATTGATTCATTGTAGGGTTTAACGCGCCGAAGTAACGCAGGCGATGAGGCGCGCCGTAGTGGAGGGCTCCGGACTAATCTTGACCACCTGGTGATTTTTAGCGTGTGCCGAAATCGCGTACACACGGGCGTTTTGGCTTTTCGCCTCCATCAGAAAATCGGCTGCCGCGGCCGGGAACCGAACCCGCGTCCTTGTGCTCAGCAGCACAATGCCTTAGCCAGTGAGACACCGTGGCTTGGTGCCCTACACCTTGCATCTGCGGCAAAATACATGATTGTCAAAGTAAAGACGCTTCTCCCCTATAATGAAATATAATAAATAATTGCAAAAAGAAACAAAACAAAACAATATACAATCAATAGTGACAATCGTCGCCCATTCATAGCCACATCTGGGTGTGAAGAACTCGGTATGGACTTGCGGCAACGAATACTATGCATTATAAGACAAACATCTGAATCCCAGCAAATTTTTTTCATGTAGAATAACGGTAACGATAGGAATTTGCTGTTTTGGATTCACTAGTATATGTTGTATGCTCGGCGTGACAAGCAATAATGCGTCTATCAGTATGTGGGCACGCCACAAAAGGTCAGTCGTCCTCGTCATATTCTCCTGACTGTCAGCGCAGAAGGGTCACCTCTTCACTACCGAGAGAAGAGGAAGTTCGATCTTAACCATTATACACACCACTGTCCTTTTCCTTCAACAGGAGTTGACTTGCATTCTACCTGTTCATGCCGGTAAGTGGTGAATGAGTATATCAAGATATTTTACCGGTTATTAGGCGCATTCATAATCCCTAATGAGACAAGCTGTGGCAGGAGAACGAGAATGGTATTAGAAAAAATAGACTGTACATCCGTATATTTAACTCTTGGGACCTATCGAAGCGTTTACTGCCTTAAATTCCGTCTCCATGGTACTGAAACAAAAAAACTGTGAAATTAAGTCATCGTCTCTGAGTACTCTTTCCAGCGCTAGAGTTTTCAGAGGAATTTAAGGAGAGCATGAGTCCGAGAAAGCCGACGTCTTACCAGTTCTGTTATATACGAACTGTTCGACGTCTTTCAGGCCAAAAGGTGGGGGGACGACGTTCTGGTCAGTAATGACAGGCACCGCGTTTAAAGAAGCGGGGTGGTCCTGCAAGCTGCGGCCCACCGGGAGGTCAGCCACCAGAGGAATCTGTTTCGCGTGGCAACGAAAATTGACATTATGACGACATACGGGCGTACATTTTTATGTACCCTTGAGCCGCTCTGCATCGAGAATCACGTCTCTGCTAAGGTTTCGGTCGCAAATTCTTGGTCCAGGCCTGTTTGCCCAAGATTAGCACTCCCATTCTACATCGGTGGTCAAAGTTGCAATTTCTGCTCCGGCACTATACTTTGTGTGTAGTATGGCGAAACACTGAGAGTATTACTTTGCGGCATAACTCGTTCCACGGGAACATTTTTGGGAACTCGGAGGGGGATTTAATGTGCGTCGGAGAAGATAGCGTATGTCGCATTTCTTTTACATGGATAGGATACGCTCTTGGGTTAAAAGGACTAAAAGTTCGTTTTCTGGGGGATTTACGGCCTTTGCCACAATCATTACTTCCTTTGGGGACCTAATGTAAGTGGACCAACGGTTTAGCACGCCACCCGGTTGGTTCGTTCCAATACTACCCAATGACAAACTGCTGAAAGGGAGTCGCATGAAAAAAAACAGCACCAGCAGAGATCAAACCACCGACTCCTGCAACCAATCCAATGCGACACCACTAGGCCGCTACGCCGGACGGAATTTTCAGTAGAATTGAATTGTACAGGGGGCAGTACAGTGCACAAGGCGACAGATGTGCACAACGCGGCAGAACAGCTCCTGAGGTACCGAGCCGGCGATGTACATACGAAGAATTAACTTAAAGACATCAAGAAGGGAAAACCTGGCCACGACGGTGCTCTATGCCCTCCGCGTACCTTGCATGCATACGCACAACAAGAACGTTGTCGATGGCATAGTGATATTGTAAATAGAGTAAACGAAGCATGCCAACCATTTTACCCTGGGAAGACTTTTTCCTTGTTGGTTAACTCTCACTGTGTGTCGTTCGCTTTCTTGGGCTTCAGGGTTTATGGTTCATTACGCAAAAGCAAAATTCAACGCAGCAGATACATTCGAACAGTCGGTCTACAAAATCCAACCTGAAGTCTCTCGAGGTCCTCCTTGGGTCCTACACCGGAAAGCAATAGCAGCTGCGCGGAACCCACGGCTCCAGCAGATAGGATCACCTCGCGTCTCGCCTTTACGGTCTGAGGCTCACCTAAACGAGTGAACGCAACGCCCACAGCGCGGCTTCCTTCGAAGTTCACCTGTACAAGAAGTGCATGGAAAACGTGGATGAAGTGAATGGGCCGTGCCCTTCGATTTAAAAACTTGTTGAGACATGCACATAACCCCACATGAGTAATTTGAACTTCCTAACTACAGGTGTTGGGAGCGGCAGGAATGCGAGTAGCCAGTATGTTGCCGTTGTGCCTTTTTTACTTGGCAATTGAAACGCCGGTATGTGTCAGCCGGACATTGAGCCAAACGTTCCGTCTGAGCATTGTTTTCAATGCGTGCTGACAACATTACGTGCAGTGAGTTAGACAGTGCGGGGTACGTCGTAACCCTCAATATTACGACCACTTAAGTTAAGCCTTTATCAATGTCTAATCAGCGCGACTGTAAAAGCTTCCAGTCATAGTGAGGAAGAAAAGAAACTACGCTTCTCTCGAAACGGCAACGATGGGGCAATGCTAAGTTTTCGAAAATCAAGTCCAGCATCAAACTAGCTAACCCAGAAGCAAAAGAGAGAGTGTGACGTGAAACCGTGCCGTCTTTATGACAACACGTTTCTTATCGTGATGGTATGCTCTGCTGCGATTGTGCTCTCTAGTTTTTTACAGATACGGGCATTCCATGGCTTTACCTAGCGTTCAACCATTGCCTCCGTTCGACGAGGGGCGCATTGTCTGTCTAATTTTGCACGTCCACGCACCCCTCTCCGAATGAAAACTACTTAATCTTGCCGGAATGGCGCCATCAGCTGGATAGACGTCGGCTTCTTTACGCGAGAGACCCAGGTTTGATTGATTACGCTAGGGACACATGAATCATTTTAATTCCACCTCATCTGGGCTTGTTCAGCTTACTCGACTGACCGCGACCAGTTCCTTACGACGCACGTACGCCCGACGACTTCTGAAGAACATGTCCAACACGTCAGAAACAACCCCCAAATTTTACAGAAGATTACAGAATTCGGTCTCAAAACAGGTCTCTATAGAGTAGTATGATGGCGGATCGTTCACCCTCTCTCTAGATGTACCCCCAAACACACCCCTTGTGGCTCCTGAACGGCTCCTTTTGGATACCCCAATCATGGTCGTAGTAGAGTGCCCTCGTCACAACTTCACCTGTGCATATCGTGCTAAGTGAACGCTCACAGTGCAGTGCAGACTTTATATGAACAATCTTCCCCTCCCCTTTTCCCCGTCCCCCACACCAGGGCCTATTGGCCTCCTCCTGTAATAAAGTCATCCATTCCATTCCAATTTTCCTTTACTTCATCGACGATCATCACCATCGTCAGAGAAATTTGGCTTTCTAGCAGTACGTTTTAGGTGGACAACAGGCAACATCAGAGAGGGACTGATAGCTTCGTGTTAAAAAGGCGACAATTGAAATCATGATGCCGATTCTGGAAAGACACGTGAGTGGATCACTGCTGCCGCTGCCTTGCCCAGCAGGGCAGCAGACAGCAGAGATCAAGGCCGCTGTGGCGCACCACCAATACCGGCATATCAATTTTCCAGTTAATCTTCAACGCTTTTGCATTGAATAAATAACAGACTAGTTACATAAGTTGGATGTTGGGTGAAATAAATAGCGTAGTTCTCGTTTTATTGAGTCGTAGCTCCTCCTAGAATGGTGTGGTTCAAAACATTGACCCTTTGCTGCCTTTCTCGGTAAGAATCCTTATAAGGTGATTCTGTGGCGTAATGTTTAGGTCTGTTTTGATAGAATACTATGCATCCCTATCTTGTAGCTACCATTCATCCCTTTATATGCCCGTACGTCCGTCACAGAATACCTGCCGTCCCGTCTCGGTACACCAGACTAAAATGACAAGCCAGTGCACGTCTTCAGCTGCAAGGTTATGACAACTGTCCTCAAGTGAGGTTATAAGTTATCGGTATGGCAGACTACAGAGGGCAGAACGGTAGCCGTAAAGGAGCGTTCGTGGGTGCTTAGCAGTGCAAAAATTACCTTTCGTCGTGTTTTCTGTGCTCACCAATCGCTTCGAAAAAATAATTGGCCCCCAAATCCTCAGTGTTTTTGTAGCATATCTGAAACGTTTTGTACAATACTTAAACAACTTAAACACCATTCTCTTATGACATACTTATGTCTGTTTGTATAACTGATTACCATGCACTTGTGTCGCATTGAGGATGCTTAATTGTTTGTTGTTGTTTTCTAGTACTTTCACTATTCACTTTCGTTGTGTAATTTTGCTTCCTGTATAATTAATCTTTTCAATGTTATTGTTAACCGAGGGTCCCGCTGCAGTCGTCCGACTTTGGGACCCTCGTCGGCATACTGCTGACTGTGAACTTTGTTATTTTGAACGCATAATAAACTGAAACTGAAAAGAAATCTATTTATCATTGCGAATTGGGAGCAAAACTAGAATTAAAAGCTAAAAGACTGCGTCTGTTTATTTGCAGTGAATACTTGGGATAAAATTGAAAAGTTAGATTGAAACTCGGTACCCGCCGCTCAAAAAAAAAAAGCTGAATAAACAGCGTTTAGTGTACGCTTTCACGCAAAATGCGCAGCATTATCTCGAACGCTTCTCATACTTCTTGTGGGGAGAGGTAAAATAAACCCACAGAACTATTTCCATTTCTGACTGCAGTTTTTTCGCCTGGCGTAACAAACTAACAGTGGACGTTCCTCAACTCCGCGCCGCTTATGCTGCTCCTCACACGCGTGAAGAGCGGATTGAGGTGGGGGTGTGAGGGATTAGTGAACAGTGTGGGGATGTTTGGGAATCATCCTCAGACCACGTTTTATGCACTTGTGATTCTTTTTAAAGAGTGAGCGTCATAATTCTTGTCGCGTCCACTACAGTACGTAGACGTTCCCCAGAAATATCCAGCCAGTTCTATCGTGAGCCGATTGAGTTCATCCTTTGACAACGAATTTTCGTAGTTCATCCTTATATCGAGTTTTTGGCCGACCCCTAATATGTTTACAGTCTGTCGGCAGCCACTCGGTTAAACGGGTGATCAACTTCTTATCCCAGTGCTCATGCATATGACGTATCCCGCGGATCCCATTTTCTTTACCTTATTTGAGCTAAAATGTCTTTCACGCGAAACGGTTCCCTAATCCACGCAGCTGTTCTCTCATCCCTAGGTGTGATACCTAGCATTCTCCTTTTTATAGCCTGTTGGGCTGATCTACGTGTCCTTTGAAATTTCGTAGTGGCACCCGAATTTCTGCCCTACATGTAATCGCGGAAAGAACTCACTGGTTGTATACAATTTTTTTTTTTTTGGGGGGGGGGGGGGGAGGGGGCGGCGGGGTGAGCTAGCTTGTTAGTTATACAGGATATCAGAATGTCTGGCGAAAGTAGCCAACCCCCCATCATTATTCTGCGTTCAATTTCCTGTTCGCTATTGGGATCACGAAAGTATTAAAATTGAATTGTTAACTTGTAGCCAGGCATAAACCATATTTAAGGGTAATAGGGGGGGGGGGGGGTATTTCAATAGAATACTACGTGCTCTGCTGCATGTACAGCCGAGCGGTTTCGAATTACCGGTATTAAACGGGAATTGCAACGTTTTTTTTTTTTTTTGAAACTTTGTTGCTCATCTCCAACTTTCTAAAACATGAGCACAACACTCGCCGTTTCCATATATGAAGCAGATATCTGAGGCATACTCTGCGGGCATCGCGTGACTAAATACTCGCTGAAATAGCATTGTTGTGTTTTGCCGCGCTCTGCGGAGTTAAAAAAAAATCACGTATGTGTTTATTTAAAGGGATACTGCAACACTTACCATCAACTATTCGGAATGTATTTTGGGGTAAAGTCTATTGTCCCAGAAATCTCCTCCCGCAAGAATTATGAAAATCCGTTCACTATCACCGAAACTACGCGCGATGAAAAATCACGCATAAATGTTCCCTCTCAACTCTACCGCGGACAACGCGACGAAAGCTGCGCGCTCTCTCCCGGAGAGGGGGGCGGCGCGCGGCGTTCTGTTCGGCGGCCTTCGATATGTCACAGGCCGGAGAGTTTCGTCCTTTTCCCCGCAACGTAGACGCGTCTATTTCCGGTCTGGCGCCATAAAAAAGCAGGCATACTGACCTGCTCGCAAGCAAGCGCTCAGGCTGGTAGGGCGTTTTTGGAGCAATAAACGTTTTTTTGTCGAGTGGGCTCGTTGAAAGCGGAATATTTAGTTCGTCACTCAAACTCCGCGCGCACTCAAAACAAAAGAAACACCAAAAGCATGCGGACAGGTGCAGACATAGAAGAGGTTCATACACAGCGCCGACGACGGCTGATTGTCATTAGAAAATGCCAGAATTTAGCCGCGAAGTTGACCGGCGACAGCCAATAGGACAGCCAGGACAGCCATGGCCCGATTGACGTCACAGAGGCCATGCCAGGGGTGCATAATGAGGAGAATTGAAGAGAGAGCGGTTGGTTTTTCCATGTCTTTCACGGCGATTTGCGCGCTTACCGCTTCACGTGCACGTGTAATATTTGGATCGGGTGTTCCTGGAAGTCTAATCTAAACGTCGCGCAGGTTTACTTGCACAGCACGAAGAGTGTTGCCGGGTTACTAAAGGCTGGATGAAATTTGGTTTTACCCGCCGCGGTGGCTCAGTGGCTAAGGCGTTGCGCTGCTGAGCACAAGGTCGCGAGTTCGATTCCCGGTCGCGGCGGCCGCTTTTCTGATGGAGGCGAAAAGCAAAAACGCCCGTGTGTACAAGATTTCGGCGCACGATAAAGATCCCCAGGTGGTCAAAATTAATCCGGAGCCCTCCACTACGGTGCGCCTCATCGCCTGCGTTGCGTCGGCGCGTTAAACCCCACAATCAATCAATCAATGAAATTTGGTTTTAACTTGAAGATCATACGTTTCGTAGCTCTCATAGCTTTCGTTCGACGAGCAACGATGCTTTATTTCCTGACAAATCCGTAAAGAAAGCTGTAATTTCTCTCTCCCACTTTCTTTTCATTTTTGCGTAACGTAGACATCGCGTTTATGGAGGAAGCGAGGCCCCGGGGTGGTCTAGATCGTAAACGGTTGTCGCTAGGCAACGGTAGCTTTGACGTCCCCAAGCCATGGCCTACCGCCGGGTACATTTGCTGGCTTTCCCTTTCATTATTTGTCACCGACGGAACAAGAAATGCTTTTCACTGCTTCAGCGGCCGGTGTGCCCTCCTACAGTGAACACCCAGACCACATCAGGTCCACCGCCGAAGCAGCAAAAAGCTCCCTTTCAAATACCGTGCACCCGCGGCTACCGGCCGGCCGTCGCCCAAGCAGAAGGCTTCATTTCGCGTCGTCGGGCGGTCGCGTCCATCTCACATTGTTTTCTCTCACGCTACGCGCCAACCTGGCGTCAAATACACAGTCGCTTTCCGCACCCGTCTTGAGAGTTTTCGTGGCCGAGGCTCCGCCCGGCTGAAACATAACACGGGTATAGACCTACGCGCGCACCATTTACGGATTATTTATGAACAGCGGCTCGTAGTAAACGAAATAGCGCAAGTTAGGATCGTTCAGACAACCGCCGGACGTAATTATCCCTAACCTTTCACGTGCGATAAGGTTGGAACCTGGCGGGGGCACGCTTCCTGCCGGGGATAATGATTGCAGAAGCACGGGCGTTTACAGTGGTAGGTTATTGAGTTCGCCAATTGCGCACGAATACTTTTACCGAACGAAACTAAAGCGCGATGGCCTACCCTGAAGCGTGAGGAAAGCAGCCTGTCTCGTAATGTGTAAAAGCTGTAGCCTATGTTTTTTTAACTTAGATCAGCCTACGGAAATTCTTGATTTACATTTATTTCGCGTTCTCAACCACTTAGGAACTGTTTATGCCAGGAAAACATTTATAGATGCGTCTCCAGTTAGCTCTTGCCGTTCACTACTTTTGTGACCTCACAAACCGTGGTACCCAAAAGCGTAAGTGGCGCCATCGCCTCTGTTTACGTTTGTGGCGTTTTCTGCCTTATTAAACGCCTGGTGGTTGGGACAATGGGGTATTTAGATCCTTGGCACCGTAATTTACCGATACAGACCGAGGTGTTTCCACCCTTTAGTGTCCCTTTAATGCCCCACGAGGAAGAACGCCTGTATTGGGCGGAACGTTTTTAGGTTGCGGTACCCATATCATTTGACATCTGCTCTAAAACACCCGAAAAAATCACAGCACAGACTTTTGTATGTGCTTTGATTTTTTCTTTGTTTTTTTCAGGTGTCTATAGGGGCAACACAACCGCGCGTGCCGTTGTGTGCTGGCGATAATCGTAGCTTTAGAAATGCTTGCACCTACGAAGGAAAAGCTAGAGCCTGTCAGGAACACGGAAGGCCAATTTAAAGCTTGATGTTAGAGATGATCAGACGGCAATTATCTGCAGCTATAAATCCCCCACGTAGAGATTTCCCGGATAATGCTTACAATCGCTTACCTTTGTGGCCTGGCTGTACACCGCTACATGGAGGTTCTCGCGTTCATTGACAACTGGTTGAATGAAGGCTTTGCTCGCACTGACTCGGACGCCGTTTCTTATGTTGGCCTGCACGCGTGAGCAGCCTGCGTGTTGTTCCAAGGAAGCTTTTGAGGCCTCATACAACTTCGTCGTATTTACAAATTGAATAGTGAACACGTTGAAATACCCTCAGGGTCGTAATAAGAAAGCCCGTTGTTGACTGGCCGAACTCTCATCGAGCTCACCTGACTGCGTGGGCCCATTGTAGTCAACATCAGCATAACCGGCCTGCTGGCACGCCTCGAGGAATAGTTCACCAATCCCAGGTGTGGTGGTGTTTGCGTAGTTCACTGGAACCTCTCCGTGGGTGCCATGGTACTCTGTTGGGTTAAATAAGCACACGAGATTAGCTGTGAACACACGGCTTCACATGGTATTGCACCCAAATGAAGTGCTTCGAAAGCCAAGGTTGAGGCACTTTGTTTCCATATCAGCACCGGGAGCCAAAAAACCATGCGGGTGCAGCATCCGCAACCTCGTGTGCCATAGCCTCTAGTCTGCAGTAGAAGAACATGCAAAGCACTAGATAACACTTAGGGGGAAACTGCAGGGCCGAGTGCAAGATTTTCCACAAGTTGTTTTACGGTGCAAAGAATACAAAAGGAAAATTTTGAATAGCAAAGAACATTAAAAATTGGCAATCGAGCCCTTGCTCTCCACAATGGAAGATGAGCTTGCTTCCCCAACACTGCTGCGCCTTGATGCTGTAGCTCATTATGTAAATGAGCCCACAAAATCTGTTGCGACCTTCTACTTACAAGCGTGTCATAGAGACACGTATGAAGACATACGTGAGCAATTTGAGCCAAAATTTACATAGGTACACATTAGGGAAGTGCCAAAATTCATTCGAGCTAAATGTCCTCATTGCTTGCCGTGCAAGAGTAGCGCCATCAAGATGTGTCCACTGAAACCCGCGGTCATGATCGTAAACACTGGCAGGTTCCGGCCTAACTTTACTCTTTCAGGTCTTTGGTCGTCATTGTGATATCAGCGCAAACTAGACAAAAGAGTAAAAGCCTCATCGTTTCTCGACCAATTTAATGCGGTTAAACGCGAATATTTCTTCCGCGGCAAACTGAATGGAATCAATGTCCAATCTCGGAAGGTCTAGTTCATTTCGTCTGCCCATGACGGCTGACGCCGAAGCATTGACTGCTGGTCTAGATTCAAATGACTATATACATGCACCTTTCCACGCCTCCAGGCCAACCTTTCCGTGTGCAGTAATAAAGATGGCGATGATGATACTGTCCTTGAAGTGTTTGCCACCTACCCATTCGGGGGGATTGACCAAGTGTTTTCTCTTCACCTGCCTCTTTATGTGCCTCTGTAAAACTTACGGTGTTAGTTGGCTTTGCTGCAGGGATTGTGGGCTTAACGAATTGGATTTTGGACTTTGACTTGGGACATTCAAGACATTAGCTTTCCGCCAGAGAAAGCTTCGCGTTTCAACCCCCTTTCACTCTTTCACTTCCCTCACGAGCATCATCAACGGCAGAGAAAGTTGGCATTCCTTTAGTTCGTTTCGCCGCCATCAGAGAGCCATAGAAAGCTTCAGTATAAAAACGTACAAGGGGACGGCTTGTACAAGCGCCTATTCCGAACTGAAAACCGAACAAATGTGTGCAGACATCGACCCCACAAAGACTATGTGCAAAAAGGGAAGAAAATATCATACTGATAGCACCAGTGTTACAGATTATTGGTTAAGCTTTCAATCGATCTAAAGTATGAAATCTCTCTTTTTGTTCCTCGACAGAAGGCTGACTGGTGCACACCGGCGACTGTTTACAAATATGTGCAGCCTCACCAAGTTCCGCAGCCATCTGGTTCCTATGGTTGAACAATATCGAAGTGGCTCAAAACTCTGAAGCGCAACCGCACTTCTGAAAACGGCCCGGTAAGCGAACACTCGTCAGCCCTCTCAGTGGATTCTGGTGTCCTCTGCGGAACATTGAGGCAACTCGTTCTCTGTCATACAAATAGACAATTGCAAGACTAGTTCCACTTATCGGCACATTGCCAACGTACGGTGGAAGGCAGCATGAACAGCACCGCATACGCTGTACAAGACTGGCGACAGGCACAAGCTACGCTTCCCCTGGAAGTGTGCGCACAACTTTTTTTTTTTCAGAAACTAAAGTGTAAGGTCAAACCTTTTAGTGAATAGCATTCTTTGCCGAGTACCCCAGAAAGCCAGGAGTGTGTGACGCCCTGTATTTGCGCAAAAATGCAGATTTGGCCAATGTAACACATTCAATCATTGTAATAGAATAATTGTATGTAAGTGGTCGAATAGAAGCTCGAAAAATCAGAAATGTGAAAAAATAAAAAAAAATAAAAATGTTACAAAAATGAGCTGACGAAATCAAACATGTGCCCCTTGTAAATCTCCTAAGAAAACTAGGAGTAATATAAAGAGGCCCGGCAAAGAACACCGCAAATACGAATGAAAAAATAGCGAAACTTAGCAAAGCCTGTAACGCCGTGCAGTTCCACAAAAATGCAGTATTGGTGAAAGTTACATATCCTTGTTATAATAGGGCAAATGGAGGTCGAAGGGAATCTGGAAAACTAAAAAACGGTAAAAATAGAAAAAATAAAAAATTCTACAAGCATGAACTAACGAAACCGAAAATATGCGTGTTATGCACATCATCAAAGAAACAAAAACTCAATTAACTAAGCCCGCAATAGAACCTGGGAAATGCGTTTCAAATATAGCGAAAACCAACCGACCCGGCACTGGAGCTCGGAAATGCGGTAAAATACATAACTGGCGAAGTAAAGGCACTTATCTTTTATAATTATATAAATTTACATAATGGAAGTAAAGGAACGGAAGAAAACGTGAAAACAATAAAGCAACCCAATGTCTTTGGGTACGCATAGGCAAATCTGCCTGGAAAGAATTCACAATATAGACAAGCGGCATAACATTAGTACAAATTCTTGATGGGGGCTGTCTATTTATGCAAAACAAATATATCTTGCATCACCTCTATCGAATCAATGGTATTGGTCTAACAGGCGGCTTGTGCGCTTCTGTGTTTGGCCAAGTACGCACGCTGCCAACGTGAAGTTATGATGTTTTCGATTGTGCAAAAAATGGTTTCGACGCAAAATCAAGGAAATACAACATATATACACTGTTTAGAATGCTGAATAATGCCAGCGGCAGAGCATAGAGAGCGGCAGCTGAAACAGTTTGTCGCGCTCTCCTAAATTCAGTCCCAGCAGAACATAGCCGTGGCGGTCCTCGTGGCGGTCCTCATTTTCCCGTGACACTACTCGCCCTCCTCTCCCCCTAGGCGGGAAGGCGGCGTCACGGTGTCTGGTGAAATAACGGTAGAGGTTGGTGTTGCATGGCTTAAGCCTGGCCGCGTTAACAATGCTCGTGTGAGGCTGGGCAGAGGAGGTCGGGTGGAGCGGTATTTCGTAAGTGACGCCGGTGATCTAGCGCAGCGGTATTTCGTAAGTGACGCCTGTGATCTAGCGCAACACACGAAGGGTCGTCTGAAGCAATAAAGTTGTTTTTGAAGGGGTTCCACATTACGCTCGGGTGACTGCAGCAGCAACAATGCACCCAGCTGGATCCGGGTGTCGGTGTGGCGGTGATCATACATAGACTGTTGGCTGTTCCCGCGATCTGACGACTGAGGCGTGTTAAAGCGATATGACGAGCGAGATCAGCCCTAGCACTGGCGCCGATGGCGTACTGGCGAGGTAGAGCTGCGGCAATTGACAACAATATATCGAACGGTAAAGCGTGATCCCTTTCAAAGGGCATGTAGAAAGGGGAGTAACCGGCTGTTTCATGGCGGGAGGAATCGTAGATGAAGATGACGAACGGTAAGGCGGCATACCAATCCCCGTGGTAAGCGGAAACATACATAAAAGCGTGATGAGCAGCGGGTTGTTTAGGCGTTTTGTGAGGCCATCCGTTTGCGGATGGTAAGATGCCAATTTATATTTAGTCGAAGAGGAACGATGAATGCCGGCAATGACTTTAGAGAGGAAACTGCGGCCTCGGTCGGTGGAGAACTGGTTAGGTGCCCCATGATACAGAATCACGTCATAAAGAAGAAAGTTGGCGATGTCAGCTGCGCGGCTTGTGGAAGGCTGGCGTTGCGTATCCTGTTGCGTAATCTGTTGCAACGACAACGCACTTAATGCCAGAAGTGAATTCAGGAAAGGCCCCGGGAGATCCAGACTGACGCGGAATAAAAATGCGGGGGGAATAGGAGAGGGCTGAAGGAGTACAGCGGGCAATTTGCTTGTAACATTTGGCCGTTGGCACTGGTCACAAGCTTGAACATACCTCTTGACCAAATGGTCCAAGCCAAGCCAAAGGAACGGCGTCGTAGGCAGTCGTATGGGCGCGTAATGCCGAGCTGACTATCAAGCGGTTGGTAATGATGTTGTTCAAGAACGACGGAGCGCAATTGAGCAGGTAGGACGAGCCACAGTTCTGAGCCATCCTAATGATAGTTCTGTGGTATGAGATATCGACATGTACTATAGTGCTGGGAGGTTCGCTCAAGGTAGTAACTGTCACTTAACGGGACAGTAAAGGGAATATTATCAGGCCAGCTACAGCTGTGTCCTCATCTTCTTCACTCACTTTTTCTGTGATAATATACCCAGGCGGCACAGAAAGTATGCCCCAAGACCGGCCCGTCTATGGCCGCTTTCTGGCATGTCCGGCAAGCATCCAGGTTCTGGCAGCCACTGATCATGCGTTGAACGGCCAACATTCGGCAACCAGCGCTTCGGTATTTTTCCGTCCGCCCGTGTCCGGACGCACAACGGCAGCTAACCGGCTGCTGGATATTCAGTTCGCTTACGGCTGCCGATGTTGAGAAGGAGAGCGGCCGAAGTACGGCCTTAAGGCATCTGTTTTTTCTTCGGGAAGCGGTAATCGGCCGAAGCACGGCATGCGACCGGCCACAGAATATGCGTATTCGTGCGGCAGTTGGTGTTCGAAAGGAGACCGGCCGGAGCGCGGCTGCCGTGCGTTCGTTGTTTCAACGGTGAACCGCGCGTCCGGCGGTAGAATATTCGTTTTCTTCGGGCAACCAGTGTTATGAAGGATACCGACCGACGTACGGCCTCAGAATATACGTTTTTCATTCGGTTAGCTCTCCTCGGCCGAATTACGGCAAGCGAATGGCCACAGAATATTTGGCAACCGGTGTTCAAGAGGAGACCGGCCTACGTAAGGTATCTGGTTATATGTAATTTTTTCGGCAAACGGCATACAGCCGAACAACGGCACGCGCCTGGGCGCCGAGAATTCATGCACAGACGTGTTTGGAAGGAGACCGACCGTTTTTTTCCTGGGGGGAGAAAAAGCCGTTAGGGAGCCGAACGACGGGGACGCGTTTTTCATCCGCTCCGTGTTTCTACGTTTTAAATGAACGAACATCGTTTGTCAAACAGTAATGAGTGTTCTCGGTGAACGGGCAAGGTGCAAGGACTCACTGGACATTAGCAGGGAACCTTTAGGCCATCGAAATGTCATTTATTGCCACAAGAAGACTTTGCCACACCGACGGGTGAGCTAAGCCTCGCCAGTCATCGCCGCTACCACGCCTCTGCCGCCGGCTTCGTCGACGCATCAGCTCGAGGCTATTCGCCCCCTCAAGAAATGGAGAGCATTGGAGACATCGACCCGGCCGAGATGTCCGCTCCGAGATGGAGATGGTTCACCAAAATAACTGGCCTTCAAGGGCGTCGAGCAAGCGGCCACCACGCAGGAGCTAAACCGCCACCATGTCAAGGACTCCCCGCCAAAGAAAGGCAAGTGCGAGCAAAAGCGCAAGTTATTCTGCTTACAATTAAACTGCGACAAGCGATGTTGCACTATGTTGTTGGTGATAAACGTAGAAGAGACTCGCTTGTGCATTGGTAGGATCAACTTCATGCCCTGCACTATGTTACTTCATGGGATTTTACGACTGCCTATTTAGAAAAAAAATTATTTTAAATTTGCGATAACAACACAGCCTTGTCACTGACGAAGCCTAGCTGTTAATTTAGTTCCGATGTTTGAAGGTGAGCTTAGCTACTCTTGGGATATGACTCATTTGGTTAAACATAATCGCCAGCATCCTAGCAAACACGGATTTTGTCAGGATTTTCTTGCTCAACGCAGATTGTTGAGTTCGCGCACGATTTCGCTCTTGCAATAGATAAGCTTGAAGTGGTTGACTGTATATTCTTGGACTCCAAAAAAGCAAATGATGGTGTTCTATATCACCTTCTGCGTAGTACAGTTCATCCTATGAACTGAATGAATCGGTTTTTGCATTGTTATTACTATTGGCCCTATGGCTTTGTTCAAAAGTACTGTGTAGTTTACCGGACTATAGCGAATTAACGTGATTCCGTATACCTGCACAGCTTTATTCGAATTTAATAACATCCTGGTGTGCTGCATTCAGAAACGTTTTTGGATGTTAAACAGTGTGTTAACGGCACCTTTACAAAAAAACCTTCATTCCAATTGAATACGTATACCGTAAATTATGCTGCTGTGACAACGGCCGAGGAATATAAATACCTAGGAGTTTATTTAGGGAGTGGTTCCTCAACCTCCATCTAACTGAGAAGAACAACCGTATTACACTCATGTGCGCTCAATCTTGGAGTACGCAGTGTTTTCGTGGATCCCTACACCAAAGAGCTGGTTGATACGCTCGAAAACATACAGAATATGTCAGTGCGATTCGTATTAGGTAGTTGGCATGCTCAAATTAGCATGAGAGAAAGTAAAAGTAAACTGAAATGGCAGGACGTAAAAGATCACAGACGAAACCACAGGTTGAACTTTTTTCGTAATATCTATCATTCGAAAACTGGAGTAGAAGGGGAGGAGAATGTCCAAGCGCCATTCTACATATCGCAAAGTGGGACCGCTAGCCTAAAGCAAATTATTAACTTTCCTTTAAAGGTGACGCCTCGCGCGATTTATTTTATTTTACATCAATACTGCAGTGTAATTATCTTCTACGTATGATTGCATTAACTGTTTATATTGACGATTTTCAGCGCGCTTTGTAGAATTATTTTGTTATTTTGTCTCATATTTATTGCTTAGTGTTATGTATCTCCCTTCTGTAATGCATGCAAAGGCAAGCAGGCATCAAATAAATAAATAAATGAGTAAAAATAAATAAATAAGCAAATAAATAAATAAATAAACTTCCCGATGCGCAAGTTTGCCTCCGACGGGTTGAGAACCCTACGCATTCAACCTTGACCAATAAAATATTTATTGCCCTATTCGTTGCAGTATGCAAGGTTTCCTGTATGCATGCTACCATTGCTATGTTATTGGTTTGAAACAAATTATGTAATTCTAATTTTACGCCTTTCCTTGCATGAACACAGAGGGATACAACTGCAGCCACCTGAAGCAGGGCGTCATTCGCAACGCGTCTAGAATTTTTTGAACGTAGTATGACATTACAAGAAAATTAAGTTCTTTTGGACTATTAAGTGGTGTGGACGTATACTCATGAAAACAACATTAAAATAGATTGAAAATGAAAGTACTTGTTCGCTCCTTCTTAGGATCAGCCCTGCGCAAGATCATCAGAAAAGTTGATCGAGTAGAAAGTGTCTTTGCAAAAAAAATGGGCAAAAACTGGACATACTTTTTTGTGAAGGAGTTATATTAAATGCTCCTGAGTGTTTTGTTGAGAACCAAAACGCTTCGTAAAGGCATTCACGCCGGTTTTATATACATCAAAATTGGTCAAGCAACTGTTATAAAAATAGTTTATTAGTCATAGCATGAAAGTGTTCCGGAATATTGCCCTTAAAGAAATTGGCTAAAAGCGGCGCAATTTATCTCTATGAAATTAAACCCACTAAAGTATGCGCCCTCCGCCGCCCCTCCCCCCCCCTCCCCTCCTCTTTCCCCGTTTATTACAGGTAAGCCGCCTAACAGAGGATATCAGGACCTGGAAAATACATCTATTCAAGCTCTACAAAGAACTGAATATTTTCTGTGTTCGGAAGTAAAAGAGGCACAGCAATTAAAAGGAACGACAATTTGTGAGCACTGTTTAATAAATGAATTTTGCTGTCAACTGAGGCTGGTAATTAACAAGGCTGCGCTGAAAGATTGACGGCTCGTGGTTGCGCGCGAGCTCACTTTGATGTGGCTGCATTGGACCCAAAATGCTGGGTTTGTGCTGCTTCTGCACTGCGCGAATGAGTCATCTGCTTGCGCGACACGCAGTGACCGGCCTCAGTACAGTTAACGTACTGTGGCTGAACTCCAATGCCCGTAGAACGGCCGTATTTCCGGTAGCTTTAGTCCGGCTGGAGTCCGACGACCGCATCTCGGCTGTCCTCCGGCGGCCGTACTTCGGCCGTACACGGGTGGCTTTGGAATGGCCGGAGCCCTACGGCTGGAATCTGGCCGTATGACCGTAAGGCGGTCGACTGGCCGACGGACACTGGCCGTTGGACAGCCATGGGAGTACGGCCGTATACGGCCAAAAGGCCCACATTTGGACATGGGCCGAACATGGCTGCCGGAAAACGGCCGGACAGAAAATCACCGTCCAAAGAACACCGGCCTGTTTTAGTCCGAACAGTCCTGTGCTGCCTGGGTAAACACGCGTCCTAATAGGGCGTTGAATTGAAGTCGGCGTGTTTACAAAGCGTTGTATGAGCGTATTCATAAACCAATAAACAAAATTTGGAATATTTGCTGGCTAGCAGACTGATTAAGTTATCATTGCAAGGAAAGAATGAACGGTGCAAGAAAGGCGGGGTGGTTAACCATGGAAGCCGTCCGGTTAGCCACCGCACACATGAGGATGGGGATACGGGAATCTCAAGGGGGAAAAAAAGGACAGCGGTATATGTCAAACGAGAGAACATGAGAAAGAAATCAGAAAGAAAAAGCGTGAGATAGGTGTCCGTCGGCCAGTCGACCGCCTTACGGTAATACAAAAAGACCAGAAAGCACGTACGAAAAAAACGCCAAAATGTAAGGCGTAAAACTGACAAAAAAGATGACTTGTCGCTTGTAAGTTATCTATGTTGGAGGGGCGGGGGTAGAAAAAGAACTCGGAAGATTATTCCTTACATGTTGATGAGAGAGCTGAAAAAGAGTTTAAAACAACTGAGATCATTCACTCAAAAGCCCGTTTAGAAGTGCCGCATGCCAGAGGAACACATTGTGCGCAAACGTTACGGGCTACACTGCTAAACCAAGTGCACATAGAAGCCTTATTATTCATAAGCGGCATTACCAATGCTCACCGCTCAGTTCATCCACTCGAAAGTCCTCGATGTCCTTGAAGTGCGGCAGCACGTCCTGGTAAGCCCAACCTCTTGCTCCGTACTCCGTTGCCCAGCGATCATAATCATGGCGGTTGCCCCGCACGTAGAGCATGTAGTTTAACACGCTGGTGCCTCCCAGTACTTTTCCTCGCGGCAGAGGGGATCGCTGCGCATTCAACGACATCAGTAGCATGAAGCGTACGGTGCAACGTCTCTGCCAGATTCGCTAAAAAAGGACGATGCGCGTTTACATGAATGCCACAGGAGGGCATGGCATTGCTTTTTTAGCGCATCGTATTCATGTTGAGAAGACCAATGCGCTGTATTTGCGCATCGCACAAATGCAGCCCTAGATAGGGGTAGGTTGAGACGGCCAGCCATCGCATTACCCATATCGGCTGGGATATTCGATCCAACACTATCGGACTCAGGTAATCGACATTAAAGACATCGCATACGGTCTGGAAATTCTTGATAATACTTTCCTGAAAGATTCATGGGTAGATAAGTAATGAAGTGAGATATTGGATGGGAAGTAATCAATGTAATTTGCTCATGCCTTTGTCATAGAGGACGCGAATGCCGTTTTTAGAAGCCAAGAGCTACATTAAACGCTGTTTTTCCAAAAAAGGGTGTTGGGTTCTCCCCTGGAGAAAAATCACGAGATACACAAGTAACGTGGTCAACTAATGTCAACAATACGGGTGCACCATGAAGTGGAGACAATAAACCATTCCTGGTGTGTTAGGTAGCCGAAAGGTGACTTCGAGCTTGGCGCAAAATCCTAAATAAGCGGCACTGTGCAGTGTTTCTCGTAAGTTTTTGTTCTCATGTCACCCCGTGAGTAAAGTCACAATGTGGCCTATCAATGCTTTGGCTTTTGCCGACGGTCAAGTAAATAATCTTTCCGAATATCAGCTCCCCTATTCAACATAAACCTCATATTTTGTTTTCATGCTTGTAACATATTTTTTGTGCTCTGGGTAACCCTAAAAAATTCCATTTTACATAAACGTTTCCAATGTTCCCCACCTAACAATTCATTTCCACATTCAGGGAACTACAGGCTGTGGCTGAGAATAGTCCCTGTTTTGCATCGCAGTAATTTTTAGAAGCTAGTGGTTTTAGGAAGAATATATAATAAAACTAGTAATACTCTTACTTTGACCGCGAATTCACTGCCGGCACAAAATGGATCTAAGTTTTTGTTCGTAGTTACGTCTGCTTTTATTTCTTATTGATGCTCACGCATACACGTATAGATTTAAAACATCTGAAATAAATTTGACGTTATTTAACCTGTACCTAGGAGAGTTGACGTGCTCAGCACTAGCTTGTGTCCAACTGTTTTGTAAACTTATTCTTTACGAGAAAAACACGCGCAGTCCCACAAAGATCAGGTGTGAGCGGCATGACTTCTCAAAAGGCTTCCTTAGTGGAGTAACCAAGAGTTGTAAGGGAGAGCGGGTAAAACAATTCCGTCACGCAACCATACGTCCCCATTTATGTACGTGTCTATCCTTGGTTTTTCTGTTTTCATCCGATGCTTGCTATTGATACGATAATTTAAATTCCTGCTTGGACCTTTTCAAAACAACTTAGACGCGAAGTCACCCGGACGCACATTTTCGTGATAAACAGCACCGAAGAAAACGAACTGATTGGAAAACTGTGCTTATTGTTATTAACCGGAAGACATTCCCAGCAATAAAATCATACAAAAAGGACACAGAACCCTCCATGGAGCAATGTTACATAAAATAAACGAAGGACGACACGTGCTGAATCACTGGGCACTGAAAACTGGATGCAACTTCGCGATACACTCAAACGACAGCTGCGTGCCAAAAAAAACGGCGTGTTGCTTCTACTTCCGACTGCTTAAAACGACAGAAACAAACAAAAAAAAAAAACGCTGTAGAGTTAGCAATTACACGAAAGAGAAAGCAAAGATATGACATTCCGCAAACTTTCCAACATCTTTCTCCAAAAGGTGTACAGAATGCAGAAAAAGTAATTATCGTCAAAATGGAATAAAAGCATGGGCGGTGCAGAAACATAATTCGCGGACGAGGAGTCAAACATCGCCCTTATGCGAAACACAACGCCGGAAGTAGTTAAAATCGTTTATGCAGTCCTCCTCAATGTACCGCAAATCAAGAAGCATGGTTTGCCTAGTGAAGCCTGAAAACTTTGTGAAATTAGGTCCGAAAAAGAAAACGATGTTAAATAATTACTTACAGCAGAAAAATACACCGCATCTGAAAATTATATTAACAATATTACGCACAGGTATATTCATGGTAAAAATTTAGGGCGTATCTGTTTGCTGTGCTGCTAGCGACTTCGAAAGACAATATGCTTCTGCCGCTTCTACTACGTAATTAACTCGTTTCCGACAGGATTTCACCCGTAACATTGTTCTCCCTCCAGTCTGGCACCTCCCACGAGGGACACCATCAAGGTATTGCGTCATCTATGGAGATCTATGAGGTGCATCATGGACATTATTGCCCTGCAGTAGGCGTAGACAAGCTGCTGCTGATGATGATGACTGTTTCAGCGGGCGGAAAGTCACCGCAGGGACCACAGGTTTTTTCCCAAGTTTTTAATTATTTTTGCACGTGGAAACCGCGTGTTTCGTAAGCGCAGTTGTGGTTAGGTGCGCGTAGGTGCCAGGGCTATTGGGTGCCATCTCGTATTGCGCCGATTAGTTTGGTTGGAATTTAGGACGTTGAAAGATTAAGGCGTAGGTAAGATGCGTGGAAAATGGCTTCAAAATGAAATATTTTATAGAAGAATCTGTAAAGGCGTTCTGCGATGTCAGATTTGCATGAATAAATGATTGGTGTGTTAATAACTGCGCCACGGCTAGTGTTAGGACCAGTTACAACCAACCGTAAGACTGGTTTTTTAGGTTTTATGCAAACGTACGACTGAAAGTCGATTTAAGTAAAAGAAAATAGGTGCCTTAGCACCGTCCAAAGGAGGAGAATGATGTTGCTCTGGGGATCTCACAAAACTGGTCGACCTTATGGCAAAGTTGTGGAATGAGTAGGGTGGCGGAATATTCCAGATGCTCACGCAGTACGTATCGCCGGACCACCGCAGGGCGGCGAGTGGTTTATTGGGGTGACAGACAGACTTGCCGAGTAAACGTTTTGTCGTTAGGGGGCCCAAGAAATAGCGCCGTCTCTAGAAAGGGCGTTTTATAAACTCATACTGCGCAGATCCAGCAAACGCCAGCTACCGGGCACCCAAGAGGGCTTCCGAAAGACCACTCAGCAAACAATACGCTGGTCTCTAAACATCTTCTGCCCACAAAGCTGCTTATATTTAAGGACGATAGTTAGAGTACACATTGTTACAGCATGATACACTCAGTCATGGTCGCCAACATATTATAACGCATCCGGAAAGGAAAATGTTTAGCTGCAGAAATAATTTCTACAAAATTAAACAACCGCAATTGAACACAATAGAACACTTCTCCCACCACACCATCTTAAATGAGGAACGATGTGTGGCTGAGTATTGTCCCTTGTCCTGTTTATTACATCAAATCAAAACTTGCAGTTCTACTAGTCATACCTAACATCCAGCATGCAATGGACGATATGATGAAACGTCATATACAACTATACGTATTTACAAGAGGGCACACTGAAAACGAGCCTTGACATCAAGCAACTCTAAGAAAAACACATGACTTTAATCATTTCGTAAAAACATTTCACTGCAGTCCCACCATAAAAACGACGAAATCGAATACCGGTACACTGTCTTCGTCAATGTTGCTACCAACAGTACGGCACACGCTGGTGACAAATAGTACTTAAGTACCACACCATTACAACGCCATCTGGACAGCTCTAAATAAATTTTTCCGCAATAGTCAGGCAAAAACAGGGACAGCCAAGTTCGTTGGACCTGTATCAGCACCACGTCAAACAGCTCCTACACCGACGCGGATACCAACTATGTGGAAAACATCCAGCACCTAAACTTACGTGCTAAAAATAAAAATGCTTAATGGAACGACGATTCATGGCTAATTTCACCCCCTGAATTGTTGGCACAACTGGCTTACTATACCGCCTGGAACTGCGAATAAATTTGCATGTTTACCTCAATAGACGTACTTATAATTTGGGGACCTCAGAAAATACTGTTCTTCCTCTGGAACTCCATGGCCCCGTTCTAACTGTGGTAGCCGGGATATTCTAATAATTGCGCGTTCCATGAAACAGCGGAAGCGTTATGGCCTTGTAAATCTAAGTTGTTTACTCAAATTAAGATCACGTAAACTGTGGTCACAGCGCCAACTGCGTGCACGAGAGGTAATTAGTTCACCTGTTCTTTGAACGATAGGCAGGCGTTGCTCTGGGGAACGGACCAGTAGGCCCAATCATCTGGCCCACCGAGGTTGAAGGGTGCCAAAGCAGGAATCTGTCTCGAGGCCGTCTCCAGTCCTCCAGCTTCCAGGATCAGAACGCTCACGCTGGGGTCAGCCGACAGGCGGTTCGCGATCACGCTGCCAGCCGAACCACTTTCCAACTGCGCCAACAGACGAAAGGTGCATACATGGTGCACTGAGGAGCAGTGTAGTTGTAGTTTTTCGGTGAGACAGAAGGGCGAGTTACATGGAGGGCTGTCAGAAAACTATAGTATTGTTACGTCATGTTTTGCGAGGAACGTTTTTCCTTAGAATCCGTTCGCTTTCTCCCTTTTCATTTTTCTCGGCGTCCCACTGCGTTTGGTCCTGCCACTGGGTATACTTCACGTGACGAGCATGGGCCGTCTGCTTCTTTCTCGCTGTTGTAGTACGCGTCCTGGTCCGCCATGCAAATCGCGACGTGTTCCTTCACACTCCGCGCTGGCTGCACGAAACGAGCGAGCTGGATATGCCACGCCATGTCATTGTACAACACAATCATTTATTTGACACAAATGGTAAAAATCTGACGTCATGTTCAATCTCCTCTGATGCGCTCAAAGCTGACCAAGCGGTCGTCTCGAGACACAGGCCAAAATTTATTTCCTCCTTGTCAGAAAAGTGTCAGAAAGGTAGAGGTTTTTCAATAGAACCATGTACGGGATGGCGAAAATGGGGTTAGGGTGGGGATAGAAATCGCTTAAAGAGGTACTCCGCAGTAGTCATGGCCCGGCACGTGGGCAGTGTGCCGGACGAGGTGAGGCCAGAGCGTCGGGCGAAGATCCGGGGGAGGAGCGGCCCACCTCTCCCATAGCTAATGAATGGGGTGTGTGGATAAAGAAAGTTGGATCAAGTAGGTGTGTTTTACGTCAGAATACACACCACACACTTTAGAGCGGGGTGTGCCAGTTCGGGTCATAATGTGGTTGAGAATGAGGTCGCAAGGGAGGAAGAGAGCCTGCGTCCGGCGGATGTAAGTGCCTTAGGGGCGTGTAAGGTCAGAAGTGGCAGGAAGAAGGATGCGGCTGCAACTGCGAAGGTCCTCCACTTGTTGCCTCTAGACCTTGCGATGAGCGGCGAGTTCTTCCTTAAGGCTGTGCTTTGGATGCGAGGGTTGAGAGTCGCTCGGGTTCTTTTTCGCACGAGCGAGCGCATAAGCCTTTTCGTTTCATAAAGTCCCTGGTGTCCGGGGTGCCATTCGAAATAGACGTGGAGGTGATTGTGGGATGCCATGTAGCGTGTCCGCTCGTGATGAAGGTGCACAGGTAAGGAGTTAGTGTAGAGGTTTGGTTATCATGTGCCGTGTGGTAGTTTTACGTGCGCTTTGTTACTGTGTTTTAGTTGTGTGTTGCACCTTCCTGCTGCCTGGATAGAGCAATTGCCCCACGAAGTGAGGGCCTCGCTAGTACGTGTTTTAGGCGGTGCACCTTCTGTGAAACTTCTGTCGTGCACTTCAAGCGGACAAGCTGCATATACACAAGTGCACAACGCAGTGCCATTGCGATTCTGGAGGATATGAAATTTTGGCTGTAGTTATCGGCAGTGCTTTCCAAACTTTGTTTCTTTCGTGCCCGTCAGAACTTTCACGCATGCATCGATAGCGTCCAGTCGCGGGTGCGGTGCTCTCAAAATTATAAAGGGTTCTAACTTCGCTCCACAAATAGGAATACAGAAAATAGATGCTGAAATTGTAGTTCCCAGATTATGTAATCCTGAAGGTTGCCGTTGCTGGAAGAATCCAAAGAACGCGCAGCAGCTAAATTACAATACGCATTTAGTGCGCATAGAGCTTCTGTTATCACACAGTTTTCTGAAAAGAATGTAGAGAAAAAAATTACAGCCATAACACTCTGTGCAGGTGGTTGACCTGCGAAACTGCGTTGTCGACACGACGGCCAAACAGTGTGCCCACATTGACATCGCAGCTTTGTTACCGTCTTGACGCTGTGTCGGGCTCGGTGTCTCAGGCCCGCTATTCATCTCTCGCCCTTACATAGCCACGACGTTGACGCTTGCGCTCAACATACCAGCCCCGTTCCGCGTCCAGGCCCGCCGGAGAGGCCAAACGACCACGCGTACATTCCGCTGCACGCCGGCGCGCTCTCGTTCTGCCACCGCCGCTTCAGCGACGTCGTGGCGACGGTCGCATTTCTACTGCGGTTCATGGCACCTTTCATGCGCGAAAGCATGATCCGCTGCGAGTGTTCGCATTTCTTTTGTTGTTCGCAACTTGCTCGCTAGTGGCATGACCCCCTTTTTGTGACCCATTTTGGCATGACACCCCCCCCCCCTCCCCCACACACACACACAGTTTCTTTTGCTTTGGGCAGTTTTCTGTTCGTTGCCAGACGATTTGCCCCAGCCATAGGCAGCTTCACCGCAAAAACCACAGCTCTAATTTGTGGCTGAAATTTAACTGCAGGCTGTACATTCTGCATGTGGAAACAAAGGCCAGAAGCAGAGCTCGAAAAATAATCTGATGGCATGGGGGAGAGGACTCGCACGGATTCCTTGTGAGAAACGTCTGCTCTTGTTGCACTCTTGCGTATAATTTCAGAAACGGTGTCTGGGGATGGGTAAGCACAAGACTAGCCTCTGAGGTTAAGTACGCATGCTGTTATTTTACCTGTTTGTTGAATCGCCCAAAGAACGTCTATCTCTGCTAAGCGGGACCGCTATCCGGTTGCGTATTCCATTTTAACGGCTGTGGAAGCACAAATTTAAGCTGTGGCGTGCGATCGATTTAGTTCGGGAACATCCCGAGACACGGAAAAAAAGTACAGTGGGCAACCTTACTTCGTAAACGAAAGAAACAAAACGAAGCATTCAACAGGTGTCACGGCACCTGAACTTTGATGAAAGTTCAGGCGTCCCTACATATCCGCGTCGTTCCTTTATTTACCTTTATTTTCCAGCGGAGGTACTGCAATATGTCTGATCATCATTGTTGGAACAGACGTCGAAGCCACGAAGCTTCGCGCATCGCTTTCGGTAGAAAAAAATGAAGGATTCTCGCAATAGCGCGTAAGACTTGAATTTACCGAAGCTGTACACAATCTTCACGACCGTTACGACGGTTTAATTCCTCAATTGGAGCTGATTTGCTTCTTCTACGTTGCCGCAACTACCTATACTCCATCATTGTTGCTATGAGTGTGACCTTCCTTCATTTTTTTGGAATTGATAATCATTGGGCATCACCATGGAGGGGCGTACGCTATGACGTGTTTCTCCTTCCGAGCAAGTGTTGTCACGACTACGGCGAACGCTGGTGTCTTTCTTGTTCCGAGCAAGCGTTGTCATGATTGCGGCGAATGGTGGAGTTGTATTTTTCGGCCAATATTTGCCAATCTCCCTAGGTGGGTATGCTTGGCTTGACAAACGTGCGCCGGGGACTCTGGGCGGTCACTGCGAGGCGCGCACACACGAGCGCTCGTCATTTGTTTGGTTTGTTTAACTGCCGGGCGGTCGCTGCGAGGAACGCGCTCACGTGCGCGTGTTCACGGGCGCTCGGCATTTTCTTGGAATTTTTAAATACGGACTGTTTAGAGTAACGGTTTGCTCAACAGCTTCGGTGTTAAAAATATTTCCACGTAGTCTGCGTTTGATCATAGGCGGTATACGCGGCGTTTCCTCTTCCCCCTCTACAAGTACAAAAATGTTGGGAAAAAATGAAGAAGGATGGGAATTCCGAGGTTCTCTCCTCGGATGCGTATTGGTGTCTCAAGGTCATGTTTAACGCAAATCATTTGATGTAAACAAATAAGTTTGAGTTATTCAGTTGATTCCTCTTCACAGTTGGCTTGCGGTTGCAGAACCTGTCAGCTCGACCATCATCGAGCCCACATGTCAAGTTTTATAGAAAACATTAAGTGACAATTTTTCACAGAACTGCAAAATCTCTACATGCGGGGCTTCTAATTCGATGTGGCGGTCATACAGCTTCTGAAAGATGAGAACGAAGCAAACCGGTTACTATAATCAATTGAGAAGGCTGTGATAGTTTTTTTAATGATGGGGCGAACTCTGGCTTCAGGTCAAGTAACCACTGAAGATGTGTCCTCGTTACAGCGACGTTGCGGCGCTGCAGTGAAAGAGGTCTATGTTTTTCCCTCGCATACACTTGCACGCAGCTTGTAAACAGCGTTGCTTCCTGCTTCCTAACTTTGAGAAATTTGACAGCATGTCGGGTGCTTGCGTGGTAAGTGTCGGGATAGTGTCGAGCAAAGCGACATGATGCTGTCGAGCAAAGCGGCATGACACTGTTGGCCGTAGCGATTATGCTTCTCTTGGACAGCACCATGACGATATCCCAGGGCTTCAGTGACCTTCTCATTTAAAACATGAAAGCTTTAATGCTTGTGGGACCGAAAAAAGATCACAGGATGGAAGGCTGACCCAGTTGTTATTTAGCACTATTTCTGTACTCGATTCTTTGATATTTTAGTGCCGCTTGTACGTTTGCGTCATTAATTTTTAGGTGTGAAGGCCAGGAAAAGAAAGACGAGAAAAAGGTAACCTATTTACAAATATACTTGGTGAAGCCGCATTTTTATTACCACTAAGTACATCAAACCAAAGCATCCTACAACTTCATTTATAGAGGGGGAAGTTAAACATCATAGTGATCATCGATTTCGACTTGCATTAGGTCTCCATTTTGCCGAAGTGGAAGTCTATATTTTGAAATTTTCTCCCTTCCAGTTTTAGATATCTGCATCGAGATGCGTGGTGTCGACCTCGCAAATTATAGACGTGTATGACCACAACTTTCAGTCATGTTAGCTTGTAGGGAAAAAGTTCAGTTTGAACACTGGTAAGTTCACATAACTTTCTGCGTCCCATGTAAATGAAATTCGCAGAAAAATAACTTGCCTCACGCCGTTGCATACAACGAAAATACGGTTTTATTTCTTTCGTGATTAACTTAAATCAAATGGCATAACAAAACCCTCGGGGAAACTAAGGTCCCCCCAGAGATGCTCATAAAAGCCTTGTTTAGTAATGCATAGGGTTTCCGTCTCCTCCTTGCGTTCCCTTTCTTCGTGTTTTCGTGCGAATTACTTCACCACGTTGGCTAGCAGGACTTCACCACACAGCTTCCCGCAGAATAAAGTTGTGAGGGCTAGGTATCTCTCTTCTACTCACCTGCCATCACGCTCACCTGTCACGCGTCTTCAGGTTCAACGCCGCACTGACTAGGCTGTACCGTATTACAACACTGGCAACGTGCTAATTTTCAATGCTGGTTATGCTCTCGGTTCCGCAAAGATTTTCACATGAACTCCAATGTATCCAACTGGCCTTATGAACTAACTTGTTTACTTTATCTACAATACTCCACCTACGCAGTTTGTCACGAATTGATATTTTGTAACTGTTTACCTTTTACAGCGGCAGCCATTTTACATGCCACAAAATATGTCACAAACAGCGCTCAAAACTTGCCTCTTAAAACTGCTCACGATTGAAGTGTTATCCCGTAATGGTTCGACAAAAGATTCTGAGTGCACACGTGTAGAATGCCAATATGGCAACAAAAGAGCGGTTAAAATGAATTCAGTATCAAAATTACAAGCGCAGTCGCGCAACTGGCACCGCACAAGCACCGCGGAAGGATAGGTGAATCTGTTCCTGCTTATTGAGGACACCAGCGTAGGGAGGAGCTTCCTGTCCGAGTTGTAGATCACAAAGAGTTAAAACATTGGGCGGAACCGGTCTGTCGTTACTGTCAATATGCTGCGACTGGCCACCTTTCGGTTGTGTTACACATTTGGGGTTGTGAACTGAAATCATGCCACCCTCAATCCCCCTCGGTCCCCCCAGTTCCCTCTCCCTCCAGTGTTTTCCTTCTCCCTCCTAGATTTGGAGGGGAAATGCCCTTTCAGCATTTCCCCCTCTGCTTTACCAAGTATCCCTCACGCCTCCACTGCACCCCTCATCAATTGAAGATGCAGATATCCAGGCACACTCAGACCCTGCGTCTGCATCTGATGTGCGAAACGACCTTTGCAAAAGCCAGTAGTGCAAAAATCAACTATGTGGAAACGTTCTCAGTAACTTTAAGCACATCACCGATCATGAATTTAAATCCCAATTTGGCATGCTAACTGAACTCACCGGGAACGTGACCAGCGATTTTCATCTCAAGGGACAGTTCGTAACTGCAGAAAATTGGACTCTTCTCTAATACCAGTGTCTTGGAACGCACGGTTAAGCTGGAATAGTCCTACAACTCGCACTCATTAGCCCTGCTCAGCAGACTGACTCTTCTCTCCCAATTCCTCTCTATCCACGTCGGCATTTAGTGCTCGCTCTAATAAACATTCCACTAATGTTCGGTTATGAAAGTAGGAAAGTAGGATAACCACCGGCCTATTAAAATCCTCTGCCAGATGAGTGCCTCTCTAATCACCTTCAAAATACTCCTGCTTTGGGATACCTGCATCCATCTTAACCCCATACTTTCTTGTCTAAAGGTATAAGAGGGACAATTGTACGCTCTACTTAAGTGCGGTAGTAATGATACACGCAGTCACAATTTCACGAGTACCTTGAAACCCGTCATGACGGCATTTCCGCGTTATGTGAACTTGCAAATTGAAGGTTACTTTCTCTTCAATAGGAATTCTCCACTTTTTGAGCGAGTTTAGAGAAAGGCTTAGGAACCAAGTGCTCGACGGTTATTACCGGACAGAGCATACATCAAAATGAAGGGCTTTACAACGTTTTTCGCGGCTGAACCCCACCGGCCCCATCTCCCCAGAATTCCTCCGGATTCCTGAAGGTTATGTGGATCGAACTACGATTCACACTCACCGATAATGTAGTCGTACTCCTGGCGCAGGTCGCCCAGTTCCAATCCCGACGGTGCAGGCAAGTCCGGGAATGGAACGTGCGTCAGCAGGTTTACCAGTGCCATAAGGACACCGATCACGTTCTGCGAGGCCGCTCCTTGAACCCACAGCGCCCGCCTCAGCATGCCGATGTCGCCGCTCATAATTGCGGTCGCTGGGACTCTGTTAGTTGCTGTAACTGAAATGGAGGCACGTAAAATAAAGAGGTTTCCTCTCTGTTTTATAGAGAGAAAAAAAGAACGGTGACACAAGCACGTCCGCGCAGGGTCACCGAGTGCTGCAGCTGCGGTTATCGTGTGCGCCCACACCACCCTTTCCACCGATCTTTCTCTCTCCTCCTCCCAGCAATGAAAAGCTGCTAATGCCGAATGCAGTGCGTGTTCACTGAAAAAGAACCAAGATTACTAATACTAAAAAAGAAACATCGTTGGTTTATTCCTACGAATGCCTAAGGAAAATCTGCTCATTCAAACGATTCCCACTGTTTTCGAGGTTGAATGAATAATGTCTTCAATAAAAGTATCTTTCCGCTAACGTTATTCATAACAAAGTACAAAAATATATCCCAGGCCCGTGTATAGCTATCGAAGTAAGGCGTTGGTCACGAAAATTTGCCTTACGACTGCCCACATATCAATTAGAGAAATTTTAGAAGTGACAGTAGCAAGACAATAAAATGTCATGTTTGTTATTTTTTTAATATTCAAATCAGTGCGAGCTTCGACTCCCGTGAAGTTGATAATCCTTCTCGCGTGTAAGAATTGAGGATACACATGTCGAATCACAAAGTCATTTGCTAACATTTCTGCCGAGCCATGTTTTTTTCACTTGATGTACTTTGAGAGAAAATCAATTCTGTTCTGTTAGCTAAGTGGAGCCCGTCTTTAGAGGTGTTTAAGCAAGTTTCTCAACACTTAAGGCCGTACAGATGACCAATTTATGTTCGCATTTAGAAATGTTCGCATTTAGAACTGGCCACCACGCCTCGTTAGCCAGTCTCCTGGATCTGTCAGAGCGCCTATACGGATCAGGGTACCCTTGCATATTGCTTGTCTCTGTAGCCGAGACAATGCGAAGGAAACAGAAATGCAGCGACACTGCCCGCGGTATACAAGGACAAACTACAACCGAAACACGAGAGAGAGAGAGAGAGTGGCGGTGATGAATTCCTACTATTCACTCCGTGCCACATCCCCTTAAAGGGACCCTGCAACACTTTTTTAAACTTCTTTGGAAATAGTAAGTGCTTCCAGAACGTAGTCACCCAACACATCCAGTACTTGAAGTTTGAAGTTTGAAGTTTATTCACTTTCCAACAGTGGAAAGTGAAGCAAGAGCTAAAGGCTACAGCCTGACAGAGGCTCTTGCTTCACGGGGCAATCCCCGTGCGGGGGTCGCAAAGTACCTCATCCAGAAATTACCGCTCTATCCCATTAGATAACTTAGAAACTCGCTCAAAAGTTTTTTCTCTCTTTCCAGTCTTGACGTTCTTCGGCGGCTTGAGTTACGTCACTAAGGCCATGTAGCGACTGTTGGCCGGTTTTCTTTGAGTTGCAGCAATGAACGCTTTTCGAAAAGCAACTAAAGAAAAGCCACAAAAACAAAGCAGAAATGCAAGGCGTATCAGGTGCGACGAGCAAATCACGCAGTGCCGCTTTGTGCTGGCGTTAACTATAGCTTTCGCAGTGGTTCCATACGCGAAGGGGAAAGCGTGAAAGCGCTTATCGAAAGTGGTGCAGGGTCCCTGTAAGGAAATGGGACAACGTGTTAACTTGGAAGTGCTTTTCAGCGCTCCTGATAAGTTGTCCAAGCTGGCTAGCAGCACCCGTCCCGTAAAGCGACGTGGGGTCCAATGCACTGTCAAACACAGAACGCAGTTCGTAGAATGTGTTCCAAATGTAATATATAGAACTTCTTTCTCGTGCGGCGCGAGCTACGTGGGACAGACGAGCAGACGCCTAGTCTACGCGAGCATGCCAGCAATGTGTGTAATGGCAAGGAAGGCTTTTTGGCACAGCATATCAGCACGTGTAGGGGTTGCACTCTCCAGTTCCCTGGCACTACAGTAGTCGGTATAATTATTGACAAGCAAGCGGGCTTAATCAGTGAGGCAGCTCATATGGCACGTTAAAGGAACGATTGTAAAAGCAAAGAAGTAGGTTGCGCTATCTGACCATGAACTACATTTCTTGTAATGTGCCACTGTGATTGTCAAAACATTTTTGGCGCGTGTTGGGGGTATTCGCTCTTTTATTGTTACTATTAAAGCAAAGCTTTCTACCGCTATCAGCCAGCGGTTCTTTCATGGCGTGTGGGACAAGCAACTCCCAACGCGACTACGGAGGCAAGGACGGCTTTCACTCACGGAGCACAGTGTGGATTTACTCAGCGTTCCCCCGCGATTACGTCCTTGAGCGCGTCGGCGCGACCTGCCTTTGCCATCTGCTGTAGCGACGGCTGTTCTCCGCCTGTTTCGGCGCAGCTTTGCGTCCATTGCGTGTTTCCTTCGCACGAATTGATTAATTTGTTCGACAGCACCTTTTGGCTAACCGGGACATGACGGAATGAAGTCGTTGAATGGCAAAGATACGTTAAAGATTGGTTTTCAGTGCCCGAAAGAAAAGTGTAGAGACCACATACAGACATCTGGCCGCTAAACAAACACTACCTTTGGGCACTTCTTTCCACGAATGAGACTCCGTTTTCTAAATTGGCGAATACCAACAGGGATGGCTAGGTTCCGCTGTCTCACGTTTCGAATGACGCTCCTCGCCGTTTTCTTTCTGCCGACGCACGTCCGCGCCACCGCGGCGGCGTGCACCGCTCTAGCCCGGCCATGGCCGACACTTCTGCAACGGGACGCCGCCCCTACGAATTCTAGGTAACGGCAGGCAGAATCTCTTGTTTCACTCTTTGTAGCGCCACGTCAGTGAATTCCAGTGACGTCTGATTGGCAATTGTTGTGTATGTCGTTTACAGCTTTGCTTTCCACCGCCTTCACAGCGTGGATTGGAGAAAATGTTCGCGAAAAGCGTAAACGCCGATGTGTGCGAGATTTCGGCGCGAGCGAAAGATCCCCAGGCGGTCGAAATCAATCTGGAGCGCTCCACTACGGCGCGCCTCATCGCCGAGCGTTGCGTCGGCGCGTCAAACCCCACAATCAATCAAATAAATGGAGCCAATGTCCGTCTTGTTTCGCTTTTTATTGTTCCTTCATATACAAAGCATATATTTTTGCAGTTACGGGAATAAAGAATCAGTTGGAAGTTAGCGCTCGTCCGTGTGTTTTCTTTCCGTCCCGTGTCTTTGTTCTGGGCTACAATTGATCACTACAAAAGTTACTGCCCTAAAGTTTCTAACCGGGCAAAACCAACACCACCCAAACATCCATTACAAATCATCATGTCGTTAGTATTGTCCCTAAAACAACTAGTTCCTAGTTCTGTGCTATATGATGCGGCCCTGCTGGACTGGCCTACCCCGGTCGTCGGCGCTGACGTGTTCCTCCCTTACGGGGCCGCGACGTGGTGGTAGCCGTCGCTGTCTCGTGGCGACGCCGGCGTCGCTGCACGCAGTCGTTCTGTGGACGGCGTTGGCACCACGCGTCCCAAAACAGTTTCTTGGTGGCTACCCTGGTGGTAGCCGCTGCGCTGGAGGTCCCCAGGAGGATCACGAGCGTAGCCTTTCGGGGACATCGCCGCAAACGTCGACGTAGCGTGGACGCTAGCCGTGGGTGCGCGAGCATGGCCCCTGGGGCCATGGATACGCAGGTATGTGGTGTGACTAGGACGCCGAAGCCGATGCGAAGTCGGCCAGATCCTGTCCAGGCTTGGTAGGCGTATACAGTGGGTGGCCTGGCCACGTCCCCCTGGCTCGTTCCTTGAAGCTCATGTGCTCCTTCCGCCTTTTAGTTTTTTGCCTACTCCACTTCTCCTTGTGCTACCCGCTTATATATCCGCTGGCCTCCATCGTGGCACACCCTGATTGGCTTTCAGCCTTTTCATTTCAAGATTTGGTGACCACGCCATTTGTCTCCTGCGCGGCGTCCTCGGATGGGCTCCCCGGCTCGCTACTATTTCTGGCCATGATGCCGTAGGGGCTCCGGCACGGCGTTCATTGATTGATGCGGACTTCGCACGGTGGTGGTGGTGGTAGTGGTGGTTCCAGTGAAATGGCGCGTACCCACTCAGGGGGATTGGCCAGGAAATGGGCGCCTTACCGAAAGAAATTAGGTAATTTTTGTAGGGAAAGAAAAATATTTAAATATTAGGATGAATTAGCCGTAGATGACTAGAGAAATAAAAGTAAGGAGATTAGAGAAAGAATTCACCATTTAATGAAAATTGGAAGTAAGAAACACGAAGAAAGTGGTACAGACGAAGCAGTGAGCTGGGCGCGCGCATACTTGACAAGGGAATCCAGTAGGGCTAAATGATGTCTAGCACAGCAGATGGCCTGATTCCAGGATGAATAAGTGCAACGCACTGCAATGATCCCCGTGGCAGAATCTCAGTTCCTCCGCCCCGAATGACAAAATAACTGTAGTAGCCGACAGCGGGAGGTTTAGCCGGCTGCATGTACTTTGTAAGTATCTTCGTCTTATCGAGGAGAACCGTCGGCAGGAGAAGAAGAAATGGTCGATTGTTTCTGGTTCTTTGCAAAAGGCGCATAACGGCGACGGGGCCAGATTAGAGCAGTGCGAGTAATAATTTGTTCAAATTTCCGTTCTTTGTTTTCTGTGCAGTGGTTTTAGTCCATCCACTGTCAGGGGATTGCCCTTGACACATGACAACCGTACGTCCTCGCGACTCCGCGGTGACGGTCGACATGATCCGTCCTTCGTACGTCGAGCCGGATAGACTGACGGAACAGAGTATTCGGGTGAAACGCGCCGACGCGTCGCGGAACTTGCGCCGGCTGATTCCTACAGTCAGCATCGGAGGCCCGTTTTGTGAATTGGTCACCCAGGCGGCGATACCCCACCAGCTTCTTCCTGAACACAGCTACCTATTCTCTAACAGGTCCGATCAGCTGTTGCACGAGAATGCTTTCATTTTCGAAACGCTGTGGAGTAAGCAATCCACTGGGCTCGCTGTGAAAGCGCTGTTAAGGATACTATCGCCACCTCTGAGAGGAACGGGGTGACTCAGAGAGATGACGAAGCTATCGCATTAATGCAGGCTCACTAGAGCGGGCAGAATAAGTTCTGTGAAACGATCAGGTTTCGGCGGTGGGTTCAGAGTGCTCAGATTCACGTGAGCCCTTGGAAACGGCTGCCGACCCGAAAGCGCACAGTTCGCGAAATAACGACGTTTCGCAGAAGCACATAAACGAGCAGGCTACATATACTAGTGAGTCGAGACAGCACGATTACGTTGAAACGGGCTGTTTTTCTCCGGATGCGAGTTCAGCCTCGAGGGACGTTGTGGCAAAGCCAGTACTCGGGACCCCCGCGGTTTTCACGGTGTAGTTGGTAGTAATGACGATGTCGTGACTGAGCGAGTCGACAGTGTCCTGCCACTAGCCAGGGTTGCCGGGTTCCTAGAAGGAAAAGTCGCCGAGAAATTTCTGAAACTAGCCAATAAAGTCGCCACCTTAAAGTGAATGTTTGAAAAGGAGCTAGAAAAGTCGCCAGTTTCAGCAAGCGATGCTAGTAAGTACTTTTTGATTACCTTCCCGGAAAAAAACTAAGGTATTCTGAATCGTAGAAAACCGTATCAGAAATTTTATTCGTGTGCTGTGGTGCGGCAAAGCGACAGCGGTTCAGTACTGTCTACAAAAAAAGTCAAAATATACAGGTTTCGCCACAGCTTTCGAAGATATGAATGACTTAGAGCGCGGGTCAGCTGCACGCACTGTTTTACCACTTTCGCTGCCTTTTTACATTTATATGCCCATTCTACATCGTCGTGCACATTTACCACCCCTCTTGATAAAAACTTAAGCTGCCGTAGACTACTGAGGCATTGCACGTTAAACGGGCGTCGTTGCTTGACGTCTTTGCCTGGACGGAAATTTCGATTTGTGCCGGTAAGTAGCCTGGTAGTTATTTATTTTCAAATCTCAAAGTTCTCCAAGGAGGCACTACATAAGGAGTCATATAACTGGCAGAGTAGCACAAACAATGAGGGTGGGCGGAGTGCTCCAGTGCTCTACTATATACAAGACCGGTACAACAACAATTGAGTGAAAAAGCATAAAAACAACAATGTATGACCGAATATTCTACATGGTTTTCACGGCGGCCTAATCAGTATTTAAACTGGTTGATGAACCATGCACCACAGGAGTACAATGGCGCAAACATACAAGTCAGCTACAAAGAACGGAACAGGGCTATGTAGATATAAATTCGGCAGACGAAGAAAAGACAATATAGTGTGAGTGTGCAACACTCCAGAAATCCGCCAGCACTGAGAAAAATGAAGACGAGCAGTTCGAACTGACCTGTTAACGTCCTCTGCGGGCTGGACATTCGTTGTTATATTATGCTTGCTAGAACCCATAAAACATACCGTTTTGCAGAAACCGTCGTTATTGAACGTAAAAAGGTTCGGCTTTTTAAGTAGTTATTTTTTGCTGCCGTGTATTTTAGAGTGAAGCTGTATATTGCTAGGATGGCAGGATATGTTGTGTCTACGAACGAAAAACTGGCCGCATAAGGGTACACTTGCTTTGCAATGTAGTTGCGCTATGCTGCAGTGCGTGCATTGAACCTTCTATTTGCATTTAAATACGCTGTGGGAAGGATACGTATAGCTAGGGTTCCATAAGAACCACGTTCTTAGGAAGAACAACAAAGAGAACAGATGAGCAGCGTGATTGACGGGTTACTGTATTAAAAGCTACCAGAAGATATAACACCAGATCCCACGCACGACGGTGTTAACCATTGGTAACAGCAATGTGTATGTATGGTTGCAAGGCGGTCAAGAGTCGGTTCACATAGTTCATGTTTATGAAGTATGAACTAAGGGTTCTTCGTTCATGTTTATGAACGATGAACAATTTTTTGACAGGAAAGAGTTCATCGAGTTGATGTTGAGGGAGCCGAACTGCAGTACTACAATGATTCACATAAACAAATCACTGTAGATAGGTCTGGTATAGACTTAATGTTTCCCAAAAACTATTGACCCTTGACTCGCCAGAGGACAATGACCCTGACTCTCGGCATGTCTATGCCTTTCAAACAAAATAGAGAATTGTGATGTGCGCTGTGTGGCTATCTATCCCCATGCCCACACAAGTGTGACATCGAGATATTCATCACTACGCACTATCACAGGTCAGCCGTGATGAGACTACCCATGCGGCCATCTTTGGAGATATCAATGTGCACATTTATAAACCACAGAAGGAAATGTTCACTAAGCTAGTGCTGTTAGAGTTGGCTTCAAAGTGCCGAACGAATTCAAAACACTCAACTACTCAACAATGGTTAGGTATAGATTTCAATATGGCCAAGAACCTGTTAAAATAGTAAACAAACTAATCGGTGCATATCACAGCATACACAAAGCTATCGTCACACGTGTTACCAAACGATGAAAATTAATACAGGTACACTTGTCTAACCCTGCTGCTTGTGGTATAGTCTCTCTGGTAACCATTATCATGTAGTGGAAGCCGCCTTCTTTGTTAGTTTTCCCATTTAATTATTATCGGTCGCCATTTATTTAAATGCTACCGTACTCACATATCTTCGCTGTTAAATATTCAAGTGGAGAGTAGGGAACAGTGAGATTAGTGTTCAGGAAACATTCACCCGGAATTGTTGTCTGTTCTTTTTTAGACACTAGTATCGCGGGAAAATATTTTAACGAAGGTTAACGTTTGGAATAATTAGTACACTACTTTTCCATCTTGCAGTGCCGGATGGGACTCCCGAGTTTACCAGTCAGCAGTATGCGAGAGTAACAGGTCCTCTTCATTGTCACCAAATTCAGAGCAAATGCAAAACATCACAAGCACACCAGCTAGGGGTCGAATCTTTACTGCAGCGCCACTTCCACTCGGGAATCCAATCAACGCCCACATAGACAACGCGACCGCCAACTACAAAGGTGGAGCCGTACAGTGAAGCTGAGAGGGGTTGTGTATTACATGCGAAGCATCTCATGCTCGGGGCTGTGTCACTCCCTCCCTCGTTGTTCTTCGTCCGCACTCTACTGCGCATGCGCGTCCCTTCAGCCCCCTCAGCGTTTGGGCTGACGTCAGCGCAGTCCACAATAAAAAGAAATAGTTAGGCGGCGCCCTGTTTCGATCCCACTGCGCTACAAACCGAGCCGGGAGCATGTGCTACGAATGCGCCTTATGTCCTTCACTCATTCAAACTACGCCAAGAAGCTACTGATACAACGAAGGCACGCGGAGCTGAGCGTCAACGGAAACGACGAATTGAAAACTAATGGAAACTTCAGACGACCCCATGCCTGCTTCTCATGCTACTCAGGGTTCCCCTACAGAAAGATGGTGTAATTTGTTCTAGTCTCAGGGACACTTCTGTCTGCCGTAAACGATGCTGTCAGTTACATCAGTACTTCTCGCTGGATATTAGGAGTAATGGTTGAAGCTGCCCTGATGACATTTCAGGTAAGTTGCGTTGCCAGTAGCCACGTAAGTTCTACAAGAGTTTCATTTTAGCCATGGCTCTGCTTAATCAGCGCACGCGTGCAAAAAGGTATTTGCTTCAACTACGAACTGGTGGGTTTTGACGAAAGAATGCTGTTGCATTTTTTGCGCGGGACATTGGGGCAAGAATAAAAATAAAGAGGACGATTCAGGGGTCGACAGAAAGGAAGAGAAGGAAGGCGAGCAGCGTTCGGACGCCATGCTTGTAGGAGATTAAGCAATTCAGTCTGATGCAAATAGAGATTTTCTTTCTGTATGGCGGCTTCGGACTCCTTTCTTCATTAAATGCCTTGAACGCCCACTGGATACTTTACTACATATTGCTTAATTTTTCACGTTACTAATTTGGCTACATTTTACCTTTATCAAAGACTATTATGTACATCTCAGTTCTTCCAAATGCATGCGGACAAATGCGTTTGGAGGAAGGCCTATGCCAGCCAAAAACTGCCTTAGCTTCAGGAAGACAGACGAACGAGGAATCAGACACAGCGCTGTGCCTGTTTGTTCTTTTGTCGCCCTGTGCTTATTGCGCCGTTTCTCGCAGAAATATGTACCAATTGGCCCGCCTAAAGTCCGTGTTGCAGTTAATTTTATGCAGAATGTCCAGCACCGAGAACATACCCGAGAGCCCGTAAATGCCCGCAATAAATCAGATTAATTGTATTACATGACAGCCATGGCAAGCTACAGCAGTAGTTCTGCATTGTTTGGGCTCAGTGTAGAGGGCACCATGTTCGACCGAGTTATTTGTAAAAAAATTGTCACTGCTCATTTATTGATGACCATTAGTGAAGGGGGAACTGAGAAATGGCGTTAATACACAATTGATTTTTATTACAGGGAAAAGCCGTAGGTAAACTTCTGTGTCGCCAATAGATATGTATAACAATCAACAGTAAAGAGGTTACACAACGATATTGTCGATTGCACAAGTCGGTTCTCGTCTATACTGTTAAGCGAACGCCGCGACGAAGAATTATAGATAAAGGGACGCAGGAAGCGCACTAAGCGCTGAATCGCGCACCCTTTATCTCCCTTTTTCTTCGTTCGTTTCCTTGGAGGTTTTACAACATCATGAACCAGTTTCCGCAAAATCCTCAGTTATTCTTCACTGAGAAGGCCTCAAGCACCGTCTGGATACATTATACATTAGGTTGCTACGGACAATGCGATTTTATTCGTCGGATTTTTATTTAAACCGGGAGGGGGAGTCAAAACAGTAACTTTAGGAGAGAAGCAGTACTGCTCGTTATGTGCTGAGGCAACATACGCAAGCGTGGAAGATTGTGTGCAGACGTCTCCGTGCTTATTGTACGTTTTGTTGCGTCCCTTGGAGTGGTCACAAATACCTAGAAATATATTGGCACCACTGGTCAATATATCGAACCATGGCATTTAATTTATTTTGCTGACGAGTCGACTTCCCCACGAGGTCTACCGCAATCCTCAATCAGGCAGGTGTCCTCCTCCAGTATCATTTTCGCCGCCTTGCTCCCGATCATCATGCAGGGAGCATGCGTGTTTCCACTCGGGATATCTGGCATCACGGAGGCGTCGGCCACTCGCAATCCAGTCACACCTCCCCGGACCCTGCGCACATAGATGTACGAATGCCGGCGTGATTTAAAAAATCCTGTAGAAGCTGCGTTGTGTACCCTAGTTTGGTAGCCTTGGCAATACTGCTTTGTGTAGAATGGAAGCCAAAAATGTCGTGAAGCACGCCGCTGCGTGGTTTAACGACCATGTCTGCTTGACGAACGCAGTTACATGAGCGCCTATGCGTAAATTTGAAACAAATGTAGAGCAGTACCATGAGCCGCGATCTCACCTCGGACATTGTGTGCAGCGGTGATCATACCAAAAAAAACGTTTCTGATTACATTGATTTAGGGGGACAGATGCCTGAACTGGGTTATTTTGTCCTTGGCAATATCGCTTTGTGTAGAATGGAAGCGAAAGATGTCGTGCAGCACGCGACTGCGTGGTCTAACGACCATGTCTGCTTGACGACTGCAGTTACACACAAGTGCTCACTCTGGAGACTGTCTGAAGTCTGGACGGAGATTATAATCCAACGCTATAGAATTCCGGAGAAAGACGGGAAACTGTAATGACACTAAGTGCACAAAGTTTCTGCTTGCCCTATATTTAAATATTTATGACAAAATACGGCATAGCAGCCTATGCCCCTTTGTCTGGCTAACCTTTAGTCTTATTAAAATTAATATAACATTCTTACTCTCTCTTTCCCCGTAGGGTACGCAGTACGGAACGCCACAGGATTTCCCAAATTATCGAAACTGTCCAATGGGTCGCACCGGTGGCACGACCACCGCTATCGATCGTGATCTACAAAAAATGTTGCTCTAATTACTTTCATATATATCTTTGAAATTTTCGTTACAAACAATCTTTTGCAGTCATTCGAAATAATATAGCTCTTACAGCAGAACTAGAAGACTCACGCTCCGGAATCATTCCGCACCGTATCGCTGCAGGTTCAAATAATAGTTTTTTTTTTCTCATTCAGCTGAGCCTAACCGGTTTTATTAAACTAACGTCATGAAACACATTGACACAAAGCCCGCAGGGAAGCTGAGCAACATTTATCTTCATGTCTCCAGTTCTGCTCTTTCCTCTATAGAGAGTGTCCTGAATAATACTGTGACCGTAGGATATGGTCAAGCGCAGGCTTGCTGCTTCATGTTATGCAAAGGCCACTCAATATCAAAGGAAGAAGTATGCTGAATTTGCTGCTGTAAACTGTAACTTTGACCGTAGGAGTAATTTCATTCATGTTGTAAAATAACGTTTTTTTTTAAATCTCAGCCATTATTGCTGCAGTACGATGTATTTTTCATGTCATAGAATAAATACTCCTGGGACTTTTCGTGTTCTTGAAGCGCGAGGTGTTGGAAGAACACCCTGTGCTATTCGCACGCGGCCACCACCATTTACTCCAGAACCGGACGATAACATAAAAAAACGGAGTGCGATGAAACTGATCGATGCAAGGGTATTTGTACTCAATATTCAATAACTTTCTTCCACTATCCAACGAATACTTATTTGAGTAACCATAATACTGCTAATAATAACGGATGCCGGCAAGAATTTACATAATGTTTTCGTACGCACTCCGCGTACCTAAGGGAAGGAACCTGGGAGGTGGTTAGGTTTGCCTTGCTACGGCCCGTTACTACTTCCGGCTCAAGATTCCTAGGTTTGGGGGAACGGGACCCTAGCCACGCATACAACCCTTTGTGCATTTGGCATTGCCATCAGACCTCGTGGGCATGCGGCAGTTGGGACTGTGTGGTGGCGCTAGGTTGCGAGGACCCCATTACCTGTGCGAATGAGTGTTGTATTATTCTATCGGTCATAGTGCGCTGATGCGCTTGCACTCCTGGTCGTACGATTGCGGTAAACTATGTTGCTAAGAGAGGGCTGTGTAAGCGCTAGGACAAATTTACATGATAACTGGGTGAGGGTCATTAGTCAGTGCGCAATATCTGCACCTTCGAAAAAGCATTGAATGAAATCATTCAAAAGAATTATCAAAAAAGGCGATGCATGGCTTTTGGGCAGCGAAATCTCCACAACAGATTGACAGCTCCGGTATTCGCATGATGGAATATACTGCGAGTCTTATAAAAGTCCTTGCCATTATAGTGTTACCTAATAGTCCGGGAACGTTCGCCCGCATGCGCTGAACTACTTCGAACATCATTTGTCGCATGAAATACATCGTTACGTTTTGACGCCCAAATATCCGTGGCGGGTAAAACACAGTAAAAGCACATGTGGGGAACAGCTAATGAATCATCGCACCTCTGCAACGCTGCGCTGTTTCTTTTTCTTATGCATCCTGTCGTAATTTAGACAGAAGAGGGTACGCTTCCAAGCGAATTCAACTTTTTATCCCATCGATTTGTCAGCTTGAGACGATTTTCAATAAACGTACTCGCATCTGACGACGGACGGGGAGATTTTATTATCCCGGTACGCAATAGCACCCTTAGAGATTATTTTTTGTTCGATCCACTGTAGGCCACCCAGTTAGCCGAAGACGCTATACTAGGAACCAAGGGCTCCTATGCGCTGTCAGAACAAACTAGACAAATAAATCCAAAACAAACTAGAGAAATAAATGTTCTCTCAGCCGAGGTCAAGGAGCATACGAAAACGAAATATTGTTTTGGTGTTTGTAATTTTCTTCGTATCTGACGGTGTTGATGATGATGGTTGCATTTTAATGGCGCAAGGCCAGCTGGGGCAAAGAGCGCCAAACTGACGGTGTTACGCTGTAAATATTCTCTTTGGTACTTGTGCTTCTCATTTCCAATGATCTGTCATCTCCTCCTTTTGCACTAGCAGGCCTTCCGGTGTCCAACCCTAGTTTTGGCATCCTACGCCTGCTGGAGGAATTTTCTTTCAGTCTTCCTGTCAGTTTTTAATTAATTATTCATTTATTAATTTTTTTATTCACATTATAATGGTATCGTTTGCATACTGATACGACCCTTATATATTTCAGGTAGCGCACGGTAAAACAAAATGGCCGCGTATCTTTTCACATCGCTCCAATTTCGCTCTTACCGAGTAAATGCCTCTCTTCTGTTTATCGGCCATTCCCGACGCTCTTGCTGTCCCGTCTCGCTCCTTCCACGATGAACAGAGTGGAGGTGTGCACAAGTGAATTCAGGTTTGCCACGTTGTACTGCTCGTGCGGGATCGACTGGAAGTTTAGGGTATTGTTCGACCTCTTGGAACGTCACCCCGAGGAGGTACCGCAAGCGCTTTTCATATTTTTGGTTGAATACATTTTTTTCAAGGTGTATGCTTTATTTTCTATCACAAATATCAAGCAGCCATGTATTTGTAATTAAAATAACACTGCGAATATCACGGATGTATTGATTTTTTGCCTCAAATGCGCCTAATCGTTTCTTCTTGCTCGAGAATGTTGATAAGCATGAAGCCTGCCACCACACTTAGTAGATTATACAGGTTTTGGCAATATAAACGTCTCATTCAAGAATTTTTAAAAGTTTTGGCCGGGCGGTTGAAGCCGGGCGGCAGACAGACAGACAGACAGACAGACAGACAGACAGACCGACGAAGAGGGAAACCAAAATTTTCGCGTTTAGGTGGCCCAAGAAAGACTACTGGCTTTAAGACAAAAGGAGGACGTCAGAAGAGCGCACGAGCGCCAATCAACGTAGTGGAAACCATGAATGCTCCGCCAAAAGGCCGCAAAGGCCGCGCAGTACTCGCAAAGCTCAGGCCCAGGGACCAAGAGCGCCAGACCAGTGTGTGGCGCCGTCATTCGCTACGCTGGCTAGCTCTAGTGGCAGCGTTTGGCAGAGCGCCGGGTTCGCGTTCCCGCTTCGTGGGGCATGTTGCTGTGTGTCGGCCAAAGAGGAGTCCAGGTTAACCGCGAACCTGAGCAAGTCGGTTCGTGGGAATGGTAACAACTTGTTGGCTGAAATTATGTTATTGTTCCTACTCTAGTGAATCCACCTTAAGTGCGGATTTGGTAGTGCGTGAACGTAAAGGTGCTAGCCACTGCGGGAACTCCAAAAATTGTGGTTCTTTACCACACAGGTGCGCCATCAAGAGTTGTCATGTGGTGTGACAGAAACGTTGTGCTGGGCAGAGAACGAACTCTTGTCCCATGGTGCTATCGTTCTAAATATTTCTGCCCTTTACAAGTTTACTGACCTGCCCTCTCTGCTCTGCTAACACCTTTCATTCCTTCGTCGGCCCAACTGCTATTTCCTTTAGCTGCATGCACCCTTGATACAGCCCTCCAATGAACAGCCAACATGCACCGCAGACTGGTTCGACAGTAAACTCATAGCCCATTATGACGACGCTTGCCTGAGGCGTTCGTCAACCACTGCTTCTGGGTGGGAGCCCATCGGTGCCGTGCAACATGTGTGCCATGACATGTGCGCCACGTGTCGGTACAGGCATTCGATGTACTGCAAACTCCACACGGCTCCGGAATCGGCGCACGCTGGAAGCGGGATATCCGAGACGCGGGCTCCGATGCTCCGCATGGCGCTCGTGCTCAGCAGGCTGTCCACAAATTTCTTGGCACCTAAAAGCGTACAAATAAAATTGTTAACTTTCACCCATTCTGTCGTATAGTACACTCCCGGCAAGACAAAAAAAAAATACGTTTCGGCATGGAGTGGCAGCCGCTACGCCATCTGTGCCTTTTGCGTAGTATCGTCAAGACCACACGGCAACGAATACACTGCAGCCTCACATTGACAGAACGTTCCCTATCGCCTCATAAGCACAACATATACTAATGACGGACAGCTTGCAGTTGACAAAACTAATGGCATTCTTCCTGTCACGGAACAAGCGGCACAACTTGCCCACGCTACAGGAGCCATTGAGGCACCTAGACTGCGCTTATGCGCTAGAGCTTTGAACTGGATTCGACATGGCTCATCGTCACCTCCATTGCCTAGCCCTTTTCTCGGTCACCCAGCGACAGTTTTTAATTAGCCTGGGCCCAGCCGTGTAATGACATAGATTCCCACAAACCCCTCTGTAGCTTTCAGACATTACTGGAAGACCTGTAGTCTTGTCCGTAGCATTTACAACCGAAGGCCGCTGCTGCCTTACATTGCTCCTTGGCGAATACATTCCAGCATAGGCTGTACAATGCGAATCTTTAAGGCAACTTCTAGCAGCATAAGGCACGCTGAAATATTGGTGTGCAAGCCCGCAGGCATGCTTCAATGCTCGCACGGACAGTTTCGCGGATGCAATAACTTTTCGCATTTATGTCTGTCATCGTTATAAACGCGCACATCACCACATGTAAACAGTGTGTGAGCCGCTGATCTCTCCGTGTATGTCTTACGTGTAAGCGTTCCATCTTTCCTGGAATCTTTACCCCTTTTTATCCTACATCTCTTCCGATTAGTTCACTGATCAGTTGGGTTGGACGTGGTGGTACTTTTATTCAAGGGTTGGTTCCAGTGCCACCAATTACTTCTGCTCCCACACGCCTCAAGCTGGTGCGCTGATTTGAAGATAGCGGATACGTACGTTTAATCGCAACGAAACATACGGGTGGTTGCTGGCTCAGCCTATGACCGCGTATGCTGCTGTTGTGGGGCAAAACGGTCGCAGAAGTGGTAGGTATTGTAAAACTCAAATGAAGCACAGTACATTAATAGGACAGGAAAAACAAAATTAAAACATATGCGTGCTCTTTCTATTTTCTTCTATATTGGTATCGCATTGTGGTTCTTAAGGTACGCTACATTAATGCCCCCCCCCCCCCTCCCATAATTTGTATGGGGATTCGGCCTTACAAACGGTATTAAACAACCTTCATAGCCTTTAATGCAGTCCAGGCTCAATGCAAAAAGTCTACAGCTCTGTCTCAACATTGTAAGAGCTCTACGAAAACACCTGCTATTCTGTATAACGGGCCTTAACAGATGTCGAAGAAAGCACCTAAAATAACTGTAATCAACCCATTTTGTGCTGGTACGGCTATGGAAATTTATAAGAGCGCATAGGCACCTGTATTTTGTTTCTGGCCGAATAAAAAAACTACTTAATATTAGCAGGAGAGCTTTAAGGCGAAGTATTAAATTACTGAATTCCTCCTTCCTCCATTTGGTCCTTCGTTCGTTCGTTCGTTCGTTCGTTTGTTCTTTCGTTCCTTCCTTCCTTCCTTCCTTCCTTCCTTCCTTCCTTCCTTCCTTCCTTCCTTCCTTCCTTACTTCCTTCCTTCCTTAACCTTCCTTGCCCTTACTTTTTCTTGAATTTTTCTAAGCGCAAAAGCTGTACGTAGAGGCACTTTCTGCACTCCGGCTGAGAGCCTGAGCCGGGTAGTGAATTCGGCTTCAATATATGGGCGCGAACCCATTGTAATAAAGGTTTTTTCTCAAGAAATCATCGCCCTCTCGTCTGCAATCATTACGCTAAATTACGTATATCGATGGGAACGAAATTCCACCTCCTCATTAAATTTGAGTCTCTAGCGAATATGTATCGAAATGAGAATAAGCAAATATACAAATCCGTCCTTGTAGGCACAATACGTGTCGGTTAAACGTAAACTACGCCTCCGATGATGTTAAATAACGGAATACGCTGTGTTAACCAGCAAATGACAGATTCTGATTCTTCCAATTTGTCCTTCACGCTTTGGTGATAGATATGGATGAAAAACGTTATAAATTCCTACTACCTTACTTACATTTTTTATATTTTCGTGTGTATTTTTTCTTATATCTGTTCCCCCCACGATCACATTTTCGACGCCGTACGCAGTACATTTGAGCGAAGAAATGCCCAAACACTATAGCTTAGAAAATTTCCTGAGACGCTTTTGTCACTGGCTCATGATCGATTAGAGTACAGTCGGGGTTAAGCGCAGATTGAGAGCGCGAACCCACAAACAGTGAGTTATCTGAAAAGTATAGGTGTACAACAAATAATGCTCCCGGTTTTCTCCGCATTGTATACTTACTTTTCCTAATTTACTGTAATGATATTGTCTCAGTAATCAAAGAACCCGTTCATATTCGACTTTTCGCCGAAGATTGCGTTATCTTTAATAATATTCTTTCTATTAGAGACCAGGAAGCTCTAAACTCCTCTCTTGCTGCAATCCTCTCCTGGAGCCTTGAATGGGGCATGGTACTAAACCCGGATAAAACCGTCTTCCTCCGCATCACCAATAAACGGATTCCTCACCAATTTTCGTACTCTCTTGCAGGAAATCCCTTAAACCAAGTTCAGGAATACAAGTATTTGGGCATAACTTTAACAAATAATTTAAGCTGGAACTCGCATGTTACTAACGTCTCTGCCTCTTCCTTTCGTAAATTATGTTTACTTCGGCATAAGCTTCGAGAAGCTCCAACTAATGTTAAACTACTTGCATACACAACGCTAATTAGACCTAAACTAGAATATGCTTGCGCTGTTTGGGACCCTCATACATCAAAGAATATTGGCTTATTAGAAAAGATCCAAAGGAGAGCTATTCGGTTTGTTTATTCAAAATTTCGTCGCACAGATTCTGTTTCCGAGCTCATGCGTGACAACGGAATTCCAACCTTGCAGTCCAGAAGACAGTTTTTCCGCCTTAAATTATTGTATTCACTTTATCACCGCAAACTTGCTTTAGACTGTAGTTCTTTCTTGAAACCCCTTGCCACTCGCCGTACTCGTCATTCCCATTCTCTGTCCTTAACCCCAATGTTCGCCTCCACCAATCTGTTTAAATTTTCCTTTTTTCCCCGCACAATTAATGATTGGAACAATACACCCGAAAATTGTCTAAATTCTCTTGGTTCATTTGAGGGAAATGTTTAGTTGTGTATTTGTAGTTGCCTCTAGCGTTCACTGTTTTCTACTTCAGTTCTTGTTTCTGCTATTTGCTGTTTACTGTTTGTATTTGGTTGATACTGTTACCACATTATGCCCCTCCTGCTTGGGCCTACATGGCCTGCAGTATGTTCTTAAATAAAAAAATAAAAATAATGTGCCTACCGTTAGACATGGCCTTGATATCGTCAGGGTGCTCGAGTAGATGTGGGTCGATGAGAGGGTCGTCGTTGGGATCCGTACTTCGTAGAGTGATACGACCACGAGACTTCGGTCGGAGAAATATGAGGCTAACTTGGACGCCAGGCTCGTCAGTTATGGGCGCTAGGTAGCCGTCGTAAGCCTGAACGCAAGGTAGTCGCATACATTCTAGGTGGAAGCAGTGAAGAGTAAATAAGAGGTTCTTGTATTGTATTCTCCGTGACCAAAACATCAAGCAGGTATTTACCGTACCTGAATCCTTCTTTATGGCAACATTGTTTCATCCCTGTATGCCCACAGTGCACCTTGTTTTCCCTGGATGCGCGGATACGTGAATAACTGCCTCTGATGTCTTAGAACATTTGTACTACCAGGAATACATCAGCCCCACCGTAAATAAAACTGTCTTATCTGGCAGCCTACTGAGACACGCTGATGGTTCCAATCAAATGCACGTGAAAAAGTTTCCTCCAACAGCATCAGTCTACCGGCTTTATAAACAACAAACCTCTCCCTTAGCTTCTTTACAATTTACCCTTTCTATATCATAGCCACCAATTTGCCTTAAAGAGGTACTGACACAACATTTTGAAGGCGAGATAACATGGGAGATAGATTGGTGCAAACACGCATCCATCATCTGCAAAATATCAGTGGCAAATACAGCCTAGAACATATTTAAAATCAATTTTAAAGTGGGCAAAACGCAACCGAGCATCCAGCGGAGAACTGCGCGCAACCGCATTCCCTGGATATTTTCTAAATAAACAACATCCAAACTCGTCACGAGTTTGTGTTGGCCGTTCCCGCACTGCCGGCGTGTTTCGCCGGCTCGCGGCTCCAATCGGAGGTCGGAGCTTATGCTCTCGAGCAACGAACCACCCGATCTTTGGCGGCGGATGCCCCGACATTCTGCTGGCTCATCGGGCAGCTGGCCGCGTCGTAAGTACTACAGCGATTCCAGGCACTCTATTTTTATTGCTTTTTGTTACACTAGACGCGAAAACGCGCCGGGAACACGAAAGGCGAACTGAGTGAGCCGCACTGTCGCTGCACAGGCGGCGGCAACGGCCGCAAGGTGGCGGAGGCCGGCGCAGGTAGAATGAGCGATAGCTGGTTACCGCTGCACGAAATGGGACCCAAGTCCCAAACATGGCAGCAAATTTGGGAAGGAAGTTAATGATGCGATGGCGGGTTGCGTTAAAAATCGTAATCTGTCCCGCCTACGAGAGCGGCAATCGAATATCCGCCGCAGTGCTAAGCCGAACACATCTGTTGGCGTACCTCTAGGCAGATCGGCCGGCTGCTCCCAGCACGCGTCTTCCCAGCGTCGCGCGCCGTTCCCTAGCCGTGGAAGCAATTTGCACTCGCAGCGCCTGCGTCATGTCCACGGTCGCTTTTTATTTAAGCGGCTCAGGAGATCAGTGTATGGGGGCTTTTGCATAAACTTCCGGCGACACTTATTCCACAGTGCTACCGCAGCTCTGCTCTGTGATATCCGCCCGACAGTCACGTTGTCTGCTTTGTTTACACAAAATTTCGCGTTTCGCGGCACCCCCTGAATCTTAAACTGCGACTGTCCGCATTGAAAACGCCTCTGACTAAACAACCGTCGAACGCTACAGCAAATGAGGTTTCAACACGGGATAAGTAGGTCATTATGTACTTATCGCAACGAAAAAAAGGTGCCAAATTTTTTGTCAGTGCCTTAACACACAGGCTCTTAGCAACACGCATAGCATGTAATTCGTTACGTAATTATTAAAACAGAAGAATCGCTGGTGGTTATACAGCTGCCTTTAAGCAAATGTGTCGGCTATGTTAGTTACACGGAAACGGGATTGGCATATTCAAGCATTCCCAAGTAATATTGGACTCCAGGGCGTGCACAGAATGCGGTGGAGCACAATCAAAACGTTGTTTCTGTAGTGGCCACCGTTGGCCAGGGCGCAGAAAAAGACACTAGCGATGGTTCGGTGGTGATGTATCATACCGGCAGCATTAAATTCGCACATAAAGTTTAGCATCCACACACGTGGACGCATTTTAGAAAAGCTCTTGCAACAACCCGAATAATTTCACTCGCTTGGAACGGAATCCCTCCTGACACCAGCCGCTCCTTCTGCTGAGGCTTTGAGCGTTCGGATGTGCCGAGGGTGCCCAGTTTCGGCGAATGATCTGTAGTTAGGAAGTCTTTCATCATTGGCAGCATAAATGGAAACCATGGTTCGGGAGCAATTGGTGCTGCTAAGCTTAATAATTAGTTTCAAATGGTCTGTAGGAATGGTGTGGGTTATATTAGCGATTTTGGCCTCCCGCGATGCTAGCGCCAGGATATTGTGGGCCGGTCCATTAATTAAATCAACTCACCCGCCGCGGTGGCTCAGTGGCTAAGGCGTTGCGCTGCTGAGCACGAGGTCGCGGGTTCGATTCCCGGCCGCGGCGGCCGCTTTTCTGATGGAGGCGAAAAGCAAAAACGCCCGTGTGTACGAGATTTCGGCGCACGTTAAAGATCCCCAGGTGGTCAAAATTAATCCGGAGCCCTCCACTACGGCGCGCCTCATCGCCTTCGTTGCGTCAGCGCGTTAAACCCCACAATCAATCAATCAATTGATTAAATCAGAAATTTTCCTCCGTTTCCCTGATTCTTAGCGCCACTGTCGAAAGAGCGGAATTTGCGCAGGTGTACAAACGGTTGGAGAATTGATTTAGTAGCCCGAAATTTCATTGGGTGCTCCCCAAACTTGGTAACGGGGGCTCTGAAGATAATGGCGTAACCGCGCCTTTCCCTGTTAAATATTGCGTGTCTGTTGTCGTAATTGGTTAATGCCACATTCAGCTTCGCCCTGCATGCGCACTCCATGCGAAACCATTTGAGGGTAAAGCGGCTAATTCATCAGTAAAACGGCTCATCAGACGCTCACTAAAGCGGCTATATCATCACCCATTTACTAATTAGGAGACACTCCGGACTGTAACTGTCTGGTTGTTAGAAAATAGTATAGTTGGCCGCACGTCTCAATGAAACAAATCAATAAACCCGCACATTATATCCTGCAAGGTAAGTGAACGTTTGAGCATTTAAACGTGGTGTCACTTCTTTGAGGGTATATTTGTAGAATGCATAAGTATACGGCAGTTCTGCGGAAGCTACTCCTTGCAGCGGGACATATCATTTGAGGGCCCGTTTCAACATCGATGCCTAAATTATGTTTAAATCAGACACTGGATTTTCGAGCGAATTAAACGAACATTATAGTTCTTATTCACGCGTGACAGAGCCAAACAAAGTTGTAATTAGGTTACATTTACCTTCATTATTATGTTAGTTGCAGCCGTTGTCGCGATCACATCCGCTCCGCGTACAATGGCCCGAGAAGTAACTTCATTTAACAGACGAATAAATGGCCCTGTCACTCCCACCTGTCATCTTTTCAGCGAACAGCCTCGAAAACGACTCGTTACTGCCATCGAGATGACAGACGTTTTCATAAAATGTTTAGGCCAAGCAGGAGGAATGTTACTGTTTTCTACACCAAAATATGCTCACTCTGCAAGTCTGCTTATTTATTTGATGTTAAGTTTGGTGTATTTTCAAACACCTGCCGACGTGCTTCCAGCAGACATTCTAAGATTGTGTTTCCCACCTCTGGCAAGAAGCCCAAGCTCAGCATTGCCACCCTTGCGAGATCGTTGGCCGGTATGGACGAGATGACGGCGGCCAAGATGTCAGGCGAATCAGCCAAAACCGAAGCGTTGTGAGAGCTCAGGAACTGCAGGACCTCGGCGCCTGCTGGGATTGAGAATGCCCCTTGGGAGAGCAGCAGCAGAATAGAAAACATTAGACAGCAGTGCACCCGTTCCACGGTGTTATTCTGAGTGAGCTGCATCATCTGCCAAGATGGTTTCGCCGCTATACTTGAATCACAAATACTCCAACTGCTCTCTTGGCGTATAAATACTATTGTTGCGTAATTTTACGGGCAATGGAGTGAATTTGCCTTTTTATCTGAACAGGATGTATGGTTGATTACAAGCCAGAAGGCGTCTTTTCGTACGTGCGCACGTCAAAAAAACGCTCAGTTGTTCTTGTCAGATTAACCAAGACTATGAGCGCGTAATAAACACCTCAACAGGAAAGGGCGGAGAGGTAGTTCTGTCCCACCCAACTTTGATACCACTCCCTCTCTTTTTCCCTTTCCTGATGAGTAAAAGTGCAATTGGGATCTTCACCAAAGGCAGTGGCGATTGAGAATACGGAACAGAATGACGTGGCTATGTATCTTATGTAGGCCCTAATTATGATTACAAGTGTGGCATAGAGCGAGGTGAATTGGGGAGTCATGTGAGAAAGATATTGAGTCTCCACGCCAGCACTGCGAAATTTCATGTCCACCGAACATATTGAAAATCATCACAAATACTGGTGCGTGTACGTAATGATTTCCAGCTTCAGAGTAGTGGTCAACATATTTGCCTACAATAACCACTGGTACATCATCTACTTGTCCGATGAATGCAAAGAGATTCTTCACACATTTCCAAAGGCCTGTTTTGTAATATTATATTGGACACATTGTTTAAGTTTTGGAACGCACTAAAAAAGAAATAACCGAGAAACCTTTGGTCAATACACCTCTACGAGGCATTGTTCCTGTGTGGGAATTTGACACTGCGTAAAATGTGGGACTCCCTCGATAGAAATAATTGCGGCGGTAAACGTTGGCCTGTGCATCTCAACGTGCGTGTGTCACTGAAGGTGTTAGGCATAAACTGGACGTAGCTCTAATCTGAGTATAAAGACGTCCGGAGCAGCCTAAGGACCTGCGAAGTGCCCTAAACTCATCATCGTCAAGCTTCGCGTATTCTACACCATGGGTGTACCTAAAAACATGACGTACGTTTAACACCATGAAAATACCTCGAAAAGCGATGGCCACTACGTGCCTGCCGGAATATGCTTGCCTATGGGTTATCACGTGGATCAGTTTGCCCTTGAAAACAGACGCCGAGAGAGATTCGAACCTACTAGCGGCTACAGCTTCACTTTAAAAGGCGACTGGTTAAGGTGGTATCGATATTTACGGATAGCTTAATAAAAGCCCTTACTACACTAATTTCACCTGCACAAGTTCTTATGCGCGCTGTAATCGTTAACATAAATCCTAAAACCCTTTCTACGAAAATTGGGTGTTTGTTTCATACGTCAGGTGCATTTAGATGGCCAATTAGAGCGAGCGCACACGGGTGAAAGGAAGCTGGTGGCCTACCGGTCCTTTTACGAGTGAACTGGTCGACGTCCTTGAGGCCTAAGGGTGGTAGAACGACGTACTGGTCGGTAATGATGGGCACTGCGTTGATAGACGTGACGTGGTCCTGCAAGCTCCTGCCCACCGGGAGGTCGGCCACCAGAGGAATCTGCCACGTGTGGGGTGAAAATGAATATGAAGGTGTACGTGCGTAGATTGTCATACTGTACAAAAGTCGCATGCACGTACTGTACAAAGGTCAAGTCACTGGTTTTGCGAGGAAGACGCAGCTACGGCCACGTAACACCCCGCATTTCCGCAAAAAATGCGGAATTGGCGAAAGTAACGCAATTAATTGTTATAATGACCTAATTGGAGATATTGGTAGAAGAAATTTCTAAAAATACAAAAATAAGAAAGAACAAAAGTCAGATTTCACAAAAATGATCTGACAAAATCAAAAACGTGCATTTTGTACATCTCCGCCGAGAAACGAAGACTAAACTAGAAAATCGCGGGAAAGTACCTTCGAAATGCCAATAACAGAATATGCAAACGGACCGACTCTGCACTAGCTGCGGCTCGGATCTTACGAAAGATACATAATTGGTGAACTGAAGGCACTGAATCCTTACATTTGTGTAAATTTACATCATTAGAGAAAATAACCAAACGAAAACTTAAAAACAATATATCAAAACAACATCTTCGGCTACTCGTAGCCAAATCTTGCTGCCTAGACCTCAATGTAAACAAGCCGCATAAGAATACTGCAGATTACCAGAAAATCCTCTGAATTTTGCAGATGTTTCGGAATATTCTTTATCAGTGACTGTCTGGGCATGATAACGGTGTCCATTCCAAGTTGCTTTTAAAAGTTACCAGCGTTGCGTTTATATTTTACACTATTCGTTATGTAGGCGAATCGCTGATAGCCTTACATTTCGGTTGTGGCCTTGCTGTAGGGGGATCTTTATTGTACGTAGGTTGTTAACGTTCTTTCGGGCAGCAGAAAATGGGTGTGTAAGTTTTTTATATGAATAGCGCTCTAAAGCAACAACAGTTCATATTGAGGGCATGTGAAGAAGGTGCGGCTACTGCGGTAGCGGGTATAATGCCCCTCGATAGAAGCAGGATATATTCTGGATAAAACCAGCAAGAGCAGGGAGACCGAGAGTCAGACGTGCATACATTGCAACACCGGATAAGAATGATAGTGATATTTAGAGGCCGCGTTTCGCTATTGGACACTAATGCGTACGCAATGACGATAAAATCGAGTGCCTAGGTGTCTTGGCAATTCTCACCAAGTTCCCTAATTACACTGGATATCTTGAATTTTGCAAGCATATGAGCAGTAGCTCTTCGTGCCTTCTCGCACTAGTTTAGGTTTTTTGTGTGTGCATACATATCGACTTCCTGCTTCATAAATGTTGGTTGTTATGTCCGCAGCGTCCTTTTTGTGAGTCGTAGCTTTTGTCGCACTGCTCCGGCTGTAAAGTGTTATTTACTTCACACAGTTCGCAATATTTCTAAACGTAACAATCCTCCATACTTTACCTAGAAGTAGCACATTTAATGTTCAGTCGCAGTCCACAGGGTGGAAAGGGTTTTCAATTTAAGTGTTGCGTGAGGTTGGTTTTGCTCCGGTTTACCATTTACCGATACTGCCCAATCGGCCACAAAATTTCAATAGATCACGGAAAAGTTGGAGCTATACGAAACAACATAAGCGGTAATTCACTTTGTCAACTCGGGTGGCGCGCAATCCTCCTGGAGTAGTCTTCTAGCGGTGACCTCCTGAGTGCCGGTGTTTACGTCATTGACAGCTGGCTGTATAGTCATGTCCACAGCATAGCCTACAGCATAGCCTCCAGTGTTCAGTGATTCACGTGAGCTATTCACGAGTATGATGGGGAAATTAATATTACTCTGCTTTCGTCGGGGTTTATTGCAATTACACCTTACTTGTAATGTGTACATGATCGGCGGCTGATGTTCACATCTCTACGGCGTAGCCTAATTTGTAGTAATCAATAATTCGCATAGAATTCTCTCCGGAGTGCTGTAGGGAGGCACGTTGTTCTGCTTTTTCGCTTTTTAGTTCTGAAGTGTCCGCGTTTGGATTAGGGGAAGGATGAGGAATAAATGTGTGTTTGAGCTGCCCCCTCACCATTTTCTTTATCATTTCCCTTTCCTACGCGCTCTCCTTTGTGCTTTTCTTGACGCATGATAGTCCTCACCCCCTTATGTATCCTCCTCTTCCGATTCACACTTTCCTCTCCTAACACGGCGGCTTGCGGCATGTTCTTCAAGATTTCGCAGAAAGAGCACATGTACTGGCGGTGTAAGGGTGTAAAACCCTTTGCGTATTCTTTGCTTTTCCATTCGTCACTTTGCGCCGTCCTAGCGGCGCCACTCCTGGTACCCCCTTTGGGCTTTCCTGACTTTTCCCTCCCACCAAAGCGACCGGGCCAACCCAAGAACCCATGCATTTGCATGGCGCTCCCGCGCCATTTCGAACGGAATTGGGCCCCAGCTTGCCAAAAGAGCAGGCGGTGGATTACGAGAACGTAAACCTAAGCATCCTGCGTAAATCCCGGCTATCTGCTAAAGCGTTTGGTCAGAAATTTTGCGAGGCCGATAAAGATAAGGGCGACTCATACTCGGTGTTCGCCTCAAAACTGAGTGCGAGCGTAGAAAACGTGCTAACAGAATCGAAGGTTTTCGGAGAGCACGACGAGGTAATTGAGTATCAGTTTTACCGTCGGCCACCACAAAACGTGAGGAACTGAGCTCTGTGCAGCAGATGTAAATATTGTGGACAGGCAGCTAAGCTCGCCGACGAGTTTGTCGCATGCCGCGGTGCGCGGGGGCCGATGGTCTAGCAAAGATTTCAGGCACAGGCCTGAAATTTCGGGCAGAGATTTCAGGCGGGTGGAGTTTGGGCTAAGGAATGGAGCTTCCCAGAAAAATGGCTAAGCTAACAGAAGCATAGTCTTGGAAAGCGAAGCTAGCCTAGAAAACGAGAAGGGGGCAGGCGCAGACGCAGAGCGCCGAGAAAAAGCTTTGAAATGTCCAAACAGCCCGCACGTTATACCTGTGAGGACGCAGGGCATTGAGCTACGAGTTGCCAAAACGGCCCGCTTGTCTTCTGCGTGTTGAACGAGGGTGAAAGTAGCAGGACACTTCTGGAGCCCTGCTTACACCATGTAGTCAACGGTAAACCACCGTGCCGAATATTGCGTGACTCAGGTGCGACGGTATACACATGGTCCACCTTTTGTACGTCCACCCGCACAAAAGAGAGAGAGAGAGAGAGAGAGAGGGAAGCAAACGGAAGGCCGAGAGGCTATCCAGGATTACAGCCGGGATCGCTACTCAACACTGGGGAGCGGGTGTGCAGGGGTGAAAGAGAGGGCAGGCAAAAAACAGGGGAAAAGAACAGGGCCGCGCACACAGTTTAGTCCCTTTCGGGCACGGTAAGCCTGTTTCCTTCGTAAAACGCAACAAGGCTTTTGTTGCCTTCTGCGAAGTCGATTGTAGGGGGTCGGTGTCCTATAACAGTCTCTAGTGTGAACGGTTGACTGTCCAATCGGTTGAGCTCGGCGGCCAAAACACGTCTTTCTAAGGAATACTGCATGCAACGACAAAGCACATGTTCGATTTTCTCTTCAGCCTCGCAGGCGTCGCACTGGGCACTACTTGCCATCCTGAGGAGCAAGGAGTAGGCTTTTGTGGAAGCCACTCCCAACCACAGTCTACAAAGTAAAGTAGACTCTGATCGAGATAGCCAACACGGAAGAGGGTGCTGGAGGAGAGGGTCCTGGATATGGAGGTGCGGCTGCACAATGTCCCATGAATGCCATTGAGCAATGGAGGTCCTGCGCGCGAACTGACGAAGCAGCCTGACGGCACCAGTCCTTAAAAGCGGAAGCAAGATGGTCCTTTCACAGTCATGACCTGTCTGGGCAGCTGCTTAAGCGAAACATTGCCGGTGATTCCACAGTGACTTGGCAGCCACTGAAATAAAATATTATAGCCCATTATGACAACCTGGTGAAATATTTCTCGAATTTCTGTCACCAGTTGGTACAAAGGACACTAGCGCATGGCTGCTGGGAAGTTTGCAGGGTGCCTTTGGAGTCGGTTAGAATGGACCATTTTTGTGCAGAAGCTTCCTTAATGTATTGAAGAGCTTCACGGATGGCTGCAAGTTCAGTAGCCGTTGAGCTCGTGACATGGGCGACACGGAAACGAATTTTGGTTGATTCTGATGGCATAACCACCACACCTGCCCATCTCTAGGCTGTCACAAAACTATTGTGTATACATGCTTCCGGTCATTGTTTTGTTCGTCCAGTAACTGCATAGAAAACTGTCTGAGAGCCAGTGGTAATACATCTGCCTTCTTTCCTATGCCCGGAACATGCGGACGAATAGCGGGGGTTGCCAGGCACCAAAACCGGTGGAAAGGTGTGACCGCAGGTGTGTAACTTGATGGTATTCAGCCCTGTGCGCTACGACAATGGCTGCAAATGAAGAGCGCGGAAGACTTTGAGGAAGCTCTGCAAGTTGATGGCATGGTAGCCTCGTGAGAAGCCTGATGTGTAGGCGTAGCGTCACAGTGTTCACATATTTGATGGTCTTGGGCAGCGCATATTGTTCCTACCGTAGACGCACATCACGGCAAACTAAAACAGGTGCGGAGAGCTTGTGCTTGGATTCCATGGGTCGCCCGAATAATAATGGGGCATGTACTGGATATCGCTGGCAAGCTCTAACGCCAAACTCCCAGGAAAAGCGCCTGGTACAGCTGCAGCATTTCTTCCGCCGATGTGCCCCACGTCTTTAAAGCGGGAAATCTGAAAATGTGGGTGATGGCGGTGAGTTTCTTCTTTACGACACATGTGAGCTCCATGACATGTCCCTGTCGATGACCACGCCAAGAAATTTGTGAGTTCTGGAGTAAGGTATCGACTTTCCATTGATGGTGATGGGATATAGGGAGATGTGTTTGCGGGTAAATGCAACCACCGCGCACTTGTCAATAGAAACGCTCAGTCCTTGCTTTCGGAGGTATGCTCTCGTCACATTGGCCGCTTTTTGAAGTCGTGCTAACAGCTGAGGTCGATTGACACCCGAAGCCGACCGACAGATGTCATCGGTGTAAATGGATACAGAGAAAGTCTTCGGTAAAGCATGTACAAGCCCGATTATAGCGAAGTTGAAAAGGGTTGGGCTTAGCACCCCAAAGTGCGGAACACTGCGTCGAATGGTGTTCTGCGATGTTGGGCTGCCTTCTGTCATTACAAAGAATGACCTTCCGGACAAGAAGCGGCAAATCCATTTGTAAGTGCGGCCGCTGAGTCCAAAGTGCTGAAGGGCGTCTAGCACAGCCTCGTGAAACACATTATCATAGGCCCCCTTGACACCAGAAAGAGGGCTGCTGAGAGACGTTTGCCGCTTTTTTCGTGCTGTACAAACGAGACTAAATCTACCACACAGAAATACAAGAACACCCTCGTCGTATACCAGCCATAGCCTCCGGATATGCATTGGGGTATTCAAGGTACCACTGCAACCATGTGAGGATCTTCCTTTCCATGACCTTACCAAGGCAGCTTGCCAGGGCAATAGGACGCTACAACGCCAGGTCAAGGAGAGATTTGCCAGGCTTTAGCAATTGAACGAGACGGCTTGTTTTCCACTGGAGGGGGGGGGGGGTGCGACACCATCTGTCCAGGTCTGATTAAATAGATCCAGAAGCGCTTGTCGAGCTCCAGGGCCAAGATTGCATAAGGTGGAGTACGTTACTCCATCATGACCCGGTGAAGAACGACGCCTGCAGGATGCCAGCGCTGCCTCTAACTCTTCCCTTGATAAGAGAACGTCCATACGCTCATCACGGGAATTAGGGGCTTGGCTGTTCCTCGCACATCCAACGTTATCGGTTGTAGAAGCACCCCTCACGCAGAAATCCTCCGCGACTTGCAACTCACGACGGTTTTCATGGAGTGCCAATGCCTTGAACGGGCACCGCTGCGGAACAGGCGTTGCCAGTCCACGCATTGCTCTCCATATAGAGGACAGAGCCTTCCGAGGGTCGAGGGACTCAGAAAACGATTTTCACCTGTGTGCCTGAACCTTTGCGATGCGTCACTGTATTTTCTTCTGTGTACGTCTGGCAGCCCTTAAGTCGGGCACGGATTTTGTACGCTTTGTACCGTCCCTCGGCGTGCCGTCTAATTGCGCACAGGCGTTCAAGTGCGATGTGAAAATCCGTGACTCTTGCAGGTAACGAGGTATATCTCCTGGATGATTGGGTTGCATTACTGATAGCAACCTCTATGCTTGTTGAAAGCCCATCTCGACAGGCGTCCTTAATCCGGGATTCGAATTTCGGCCAGTCAATATAACTTCTCAGAGTGGGCGAGAAAGAGTGATGGAATCCCATAATCTTGACGTATGTCGGAATATGGTCGCTGCCAGTGAGTCTCAATATCCGTAAACTAGCGCATACGGCCAGCCAAACGCTTCGAAGCCAATGTAAAATCGAGAGAGCTTAATTTTTATGTGCCACGCAGAAATGTAGGGCTGCCATCATTTAGCATGCAAAAACAATATTTAGACGCCAATGACGCAATTCCTTGGCCCGTGTGGTTCATCCTGGAGCTTCCCGAGAGTGGGTCGTGGGCATTGAAGTCCCCGGTGATGATCCAAGGGCCGGGTGTTATTCTGAAGTTATACTCTAATCTCTGGCCGTCATTATTAGCTGATGGGAAAATGTACGCATCAAGAAGCGTGAAGGAAAGCCTGTTTATTTACAGTTAGGCACACATATTTGTTGGTGTCATGCGGCCGTAATGAGTGCACTGTCTAGGTGAGTTCTCGGCGGACGAACACTATTACTTTACTGCGTTTACCGTAGGTAGATGATTCGACGCTTTGATAGCCGGGCTGTCTCATTGGAGGGGGTAGGTTTTGCTCACATACCACAATAATCGTGAAGAGATTTGTAAGCACAATCTGCCGAAAGTCAGCAATTCGAGGTTTTAGGCTTCTGCAATTCCACTGAAAAATAGAGGCTCCACGTATTTCCTGTAGAAATGATGATGACACATGGGCCATGATGTCACTCCAGGCTAACTATGGGGGGATCCAATGCGTCCAGAACTTTTATAGGGCATGAGGCGGTTGGTATTTTCAGAGTATGAAGAAGCTTGCGGCTGGCGTTGATGAGCGCCCTCAGCACTTCAATGAATTGCATATCTTCTTTCTTAGAAGATGCATTTGGAGTCTAATGAGGCATCATCAAGTAGCTGCTTGGCCACAGCCTGAACTGGGAAAGCCAATAAAACTGGCAAGTCGTCCCTGCCAGCGGAGGATTAGCCCACGCTGCCGTCTCTGTCACCTGCGGAGCCCCACCCGTACAAAGTGTTTGGGTGAACATGGCGGGTTCGTTTGGTGAACTCATCACCCAGGCGACCGTAATAACACGGCTTCTTTCAGAGAGCCGTACGTTTTTTCGAACAAGTCCAACAAGCTGTTGCATGAAACGGGCTCCGGTTACAAAGCACTGCCGAGAAAACAAGTGCCTGAGCTCGTTGCGAAAGGACGGTACCCTGGAGAGTGTCGCTACTTTGGAGAGGAAGGGAGTGACTAAAAGAGATAACGACGACGCACTAGCTCACGCTTCCAAGAGAGGGCAGCACAAGTCCACTGAGCAGGATAATGTGTCGACCTCTACTTCAATGGCTTCGGTAGAGCTTTGAGGTTCGCGTTAGGCTATATAAAGACTGTGTCGGGACTGAGCAGTCGATTTTGTCGTGCGAGAAGCTCAGTTACTCGACATCGAGCAACGTTCCTAGAAATTCCGGCGTCGTGAGTGGCCGTATAAATTGTTTATATTGGGAGCTTATGACGGCAAACCATTCCTCCATGCAGCAAACGGTGGCAGCCCTCAGTGGTTGCTTACCGAGGGAGTTGCGAAATTGGCGAGGGCTTGAAAGTTTTGAGCTTTGTTAAAGCATACGTCCGGGAAGACTTCTATTGTGAACACCAGTATGAGTTCCAAGGTGAGCAGGCTTCTGCGAACGAATGCGCGCCCCTTGCTCGAGCGGTGCACATTTCGGCAGTTTCCTCCGCGCTTTTGAGATGGGTATTGGAGAAGGACCAATGTCCTCTCATTCAGTCCTAGCTGGGTTTAAAAAACGGGAGCACCGAAGTTGCGGTTCAAAAAGGGGAAAGTTCGGGGCAATGCTGAGAGCTCAAACTCAATTGTCAGCTCGAAAAGTGGCCTCTAGACACCTTTCCTGATTGTTTTTTTCACCCTCATATAGATTTCGCCCTTGCCGAATAAATTTATTTTTGTGTCGGACATTGCCGTTGGCTCAAAATGTCGGCATCTAAAATTTGTGCTCTTGGCTAAATTCCTTTAGTTGCGCATTTTTGTCGCAACTTAACGCCTGGTAAATTTTCAGATTGGAGTTGCCATCGGAACTTCAATCAGAATGCTCTGAATGTTTTCAATGTTCGGTCCCTTGCCTGACCAATTCACATTCGTTCCTCTGGAACTATTTGTCCGGCTGCATACCCGATGAAGCTACAACCCAAGCCAGAGAATCTCCCGGGGAGCAACTCTTCGTCCAGCACAGTGTCTTCACGCAGAGTGACCTGAGACTTCACAGTGTTGTTTGGCCCAAGGTATGGAGTGGAGTGCCTACCGAGCACCTGTCTTTAAGGACGTTCCTAGATTACGGTTAAGAATTCTTATCCTTCGGGATCTCCAACAACCCGCGAAGAAGTTGTTACGATGCAGAGCGCCGCCACCCTGTGTGCGCGCGATAAAACTTGGGGGTTTTTCGTGAAGTTTTCGTGCGTGGCAGTAAGCTGGGCTACCGCAAACAAGTTACGACGTGCCGTAGCTTGTCCAGTTTGAGTGCACTCGAGGTCGGTGACCCATGCCAGCTATGTCGTAGGCGCGCATGACACATCGTTTTCCCAACTTCTCTTCCCGATGATTGCGCCGACTTGTGGGAACCCTGCCGCTGATTCTAGGGACATTAGAACAGTGCATCTAGGGAGGATGTGTTTTGTGCATTTGTTCTTTCCCGTACCGTGCAACACGCTGGAGTCCTATTTACCGTCATTACTTTTGGGTATATATTCTCGCCCTTTGGCGGGTGGAGTGCTATAGTTCAAGAGGACTGTGATTTGGGCGAGTTCGTGAACGTTTATGAGTGAAAATCTGCTGTTGGTAAATCAGTGGCGGTAAATAACGTGGCTGTAAATCAGCACAATCCACATGCAATCCACGTGGTGGTAAATCAATCTAATGATTTACCGTCACGTGAAAGACTGATGTACATATATTAACAGTGTTTTTGCTCCTGTAAACTAGCCGTAAGTCCAGGGCTGTCCTATCTCCTTCTCGTGCTTTTTTGTGCACTCTTTTTTCCGCGCTGATATTTGATCATGATCTGAGCGAAACCGTCGTCGGCATGAGAGCGAGGCATTACTTCGCTCAAGTCATGTAAGCACGCCAGTGGGCTGCTGTCCCAGCATCATCGCTAGTCTCGCCATGTATTAAAGAACTTTTGCTGTCGCAAGGAGTCAGCTTTCCTGCTCTCCGTTCGTTCACCACGCCACCACTCCGTGACGGAGGCGACGGGTCTCGATACGTGGACGCCTTTGCCAATGTAGCAGTAATCGCTGCCCACGGAGTAAAAATGTTTGTAATCTTGGCGAATTGTTCGTTCTATTTTCCGCCTTGTTGATGCGGCTAGTAATTGCCTTCTCGCCTGTAGTGGTGACCCACGAAGCTCAAGATATGCATAGCAAGTGTGGGAGCTGTAGCACATTCTGGGCACCAGCGCGAAAAAAGACGTAAACGAAGGAAATACCCCACTCTGCTCACCACCGCTTACCATCTGCTCTCCACTCTGTAGCCGATTCCTAGATTTAGTATTCCCTCAAGAAAACTCGGCCACTTCCTTGTGTTATGCTTCTGTGATATGCTATTGACCGCTTTATGGTACAACATCTTTCAGTTGAAGCAGATTATGCGATTTAAAAGTTTAGCAGAAGCCCGACATGGCGCTGTTTGATAACATTGAGCAGTGATTCCGCTGCAAAGAAACCGACGGAAAAGCAATGAAGAATAGACTAACTTTCTCAATGATAATTCCTTTGTTGCAACTAACCTTCCGTGAGCATGTTATGTACTCTAATGCGCAAGGTGGAGCATGCCACAATCTCATGAACCTGTTCGTCACATTGAAAACTTTCCGTATCCAGGAGAGGATGAGGCAGTTTGACATTTCGTAATAGAAATCCGTGCCTCCAGTTACAGCATAACAGCGAGAGCTATTGCTATCGCGTCATGTCTGGCTGCAAACAATAAGGCTTCTTTTATCAGTGATCGTTCGATTTACTTCAAGGGCACATTGTAACCAAATATTTGTCAAATATAGAGGAAGTGCGTGACCTTAAGGTGATGTACATTCCGTACATTATACCACGTAGTTTTAGGGGCCCCGCGTCGCAGTGCGCGGGCGTGATCGGGGCGCTGACCCAGATCAAAAAATTGTCGTCCGCTTAAAATTCCCCAAAGCCACCTTCCTGTGCCCACTGAACCGCACCCCCGTATTTTGCGACCGGTATGTTAAGACGCTGCTCCAACCGATGGCATGCGAGCTTATGCGGAAAAGTTTTATTGATTGGGTGCGCCGTGCAAATAAAAAGATGTATGATGTACCGAACAATTACGAGAATTTTAGAGTCAAGAACATGACAAGGAATCATATGCCATGCGAACAGGGCCTACTAACGCCATCGATTTCTACACTTACAAGTGAAGCTTAAGCTTCTTCGAAGTTTTGAACCACGATGATGCGAAATCACTATTTCATTGACGTAGCTGCGTCTACGCTAATAAAACGGTGTTTGTAATTTCCTCAAGCGCTCCTCCCTAAGGTTACCCCTTACGCACAGACAAGGCTAATAATTACTGCATTCTTACACCGACATATACGGGTGATACAAGATACATATACAAGATGTACTAGCGAAGCGCTTTCTTCATTTCGACACCGAAGCTGCCTATGTTCATGTTACACGGGTAAGTAACGTGCCCTATATTTTACTTTAGGGCACGTGCGCTACATAATAAACGTAGCAGTGCAATAAGGTTTTACTTGTACGATTAAAACTCACTGAGACATCAACTTTGTTGGTCTTTAGTTTGTAAGATTATTGATGCTATGGTAAAGTCGAGCACTGCGAACAAATTCCAACAGTCCGTCATTAAAATCCAACCTGAAGTCGCTCGAGGTCCTCCTTGGGTCCTACCCCGGAAAGCAGTAGCAGCTGCGCGGAACCCACGGACCCGGCGGACAGGATCACCTCTCGTCTAGCCGTCACGTTCAGAGGCTGCCCGAGCCGAGTGAAGGAAACGCCCACGGCCCGGCTTCCTTCGAAGTTTACCTGATCAGGAAGAACAGAGGGGAAGTCAATTACGCAGTATCTTTCAGCCTGGGCTTTGGCATACCGAATCGCCCGCTGACCATAAATATGAGAAAAGGCTCGCAGTTTATAATGCATGCACAGCCTGACAAGTTGCGCAGCATTCCTAACTGTGTCCTTAAAACAGAGGTACGCGAATACGTTTTAAAAGCGGAGCTATTGAAGGTCGAGCCTTTTCGTCCGTCTGCTGTAAGTCATGCGTCATGAAGGTGCAAGGAGTAAGCAGGAAACGGAGTAAGAATACATATAGAGGGCAAAACGGACCACTGCGGCAAGGGCGGATGAGCGAAGATAATATCACAATGAAAATGAACGCGGACTACAAAGCTTCGTAGCTGCGATTGTGACGGAGAGGCCTCTGGCATCTAAAAGTCCCAAGGAAAGCGGCCACAATTCATTCCGGCACAGCGCAGTGAAATTCCCAACACGGCGGCAGAGCAGTTTCTTTTTCCGAGAGAAATGCCGCTAGCTTATCCTAGACCAAGCGCTTGTGACGTTTTCTTGCCTCCCCAGGAAGTGCTCTTGTCCCTAACCAGGTTCAGAATGGTAAGCAGGTTCACGCACCTAAGCAGGTAATCAGGTTCACGCGCCCGCCAGATGCTCGCAGAAACCGCTCCCCAAACCCTCCATAGACAAGACGCAGTGGTCTCACAGAGACGGGTTCCTTTCCCTTCAGCTAGTGAAGGGAGAGGGACAGCAGGGGAGCCTTCCTCTACTAACGCTTAGCGGCCGATTCCTTTCCGCGAACCGTAAAATTTGCTGACGAGGTTCTAGCCGTCACAAGAAAATCGCAGCTCGGCTTCTTCAGCAGATTTCACTGTGGGTGGAACTGGATTTAATATATTAGGTCGCCGAGCAGTCTTCTGTTGATGTCGCCGTCTTGCAACCCTGATATCCGACTCCGTGCAATTACACATAGCAGAATCGTTATTCATGCATTTGCGACACTGCCTCTATTGGACCTGAAAGCCAAGCAACTGAACTGCGAGCGAGATTTGGAGTGTACCCGCCTTCCTTCCCTCTTGATTTTTCTGACGCTTGTGCATTGGATCCCTTCGCAGCTAACAGTATTTAGGCAAGCTACAAGTGTTTCTTGGGGTTTTATTTTTTATGCACCCCATCGGTCCCGTCACTGCTAATAAGAAATGAACGCATGCGGACTTCTTTAGTGTGTTTTATTTGTTTATAATGCGGTGTCCGGTATGTAATGCGTCAGAGGAAATGGGAATTGATCATGGGCCGATGGTTTGCCGGTTTTGTGGCGCTTCTGGCGGTCGTCATTAGGTTAAGTGATTCCACCTACATAGCGAAGTAACGTTTTTGCGAAGGAAAACTAGAAGACGTTGTCCAATTCACCTTGGCCGGTATGCGGTATTCATCGTTGCCAATTGTTATGTAGTCGTGCAGCGGATACAGACGGCCAACGATAGATTCCGGTATTTTGTTTCTTCGCTCAAGGAGTCATTTAACGATATCGCATCAAGTAAGTCAGCACTCAAGCAATGTGAAGAGCTATTATAGGGTCCAACGTAAACCTCGCGTAGCTTTGTAGACAAGGGACAACTTTCGTCCCTCCGTCTATGCATGTTTTACATTACCAGAACGGAGTAAGGCCATCTGGAGGTCGGCGCTTTTCGGTCACGAAAAGGTCTGGCGTGAAGCTGCTAAACAGTGGCTGGGTACTTGTGGTATAGAACTTGAAGAAATTTCGGGTTTGAAGCATGTCCCAAAGCTCTCATGTTCTTCCTGCAAACAGTGGTCTTGGAACGGCAATAAAGGAAAAACTCGACCTGTTAAGTAACGGGGTGTTGATGCGCAGCTTTTAAACGTACATGTGAAATGCCTGAAGGTAACTTGCAACACGATGAATGACTTTAAAAGATGTAGCGCAGTAGCACCTTCGCTTTAAAAGAGATATTGCGACCATGTTCAATCAATTCTTCCTGTCAGTTTTTTGCAAAGCATAAATATTTTGATGAAAGTTAAACCTTAGTCTGCTCAATGCAGTACTCAGTAAAAGGTCTATGCACTAGAAGGTTTGCCTAGACGCTTTCCTCGAGCTAATGAGTAGGACTTGAAGGTAGCGAAGCTGTACGCAACCTTCACGACCATCACGCCGATTTAAGTCCACGATTGCAGCCGATACGCTTCTTTTTCGCTGAAGCAACGATTTTTAATACATTACTCTGGCTATAGGTGTGAGGTTACGTGATTTTTTTGGAAGCGATAATCATTGGACATCACCTAGGAGGGGCGTGCGCTATGACGTATCCTTCTCGTTCCGAGCAAGTGTTGCCACCATTACAGGGAAAGTTGGAGTTTTCCTTTTTTCTTCCCATCTTGGCCAATCTCAATAAGTGGGTATGCTTTGCTTGACGAACGTGCGCCGGGGACGCTGGGCGGTCGCGCGAGGCACGCACGCACTAGTGCTCTGCATTTTCTTGTTTCGTTTAACTTCTGAATGGTCCCCGCAATCTTGGTCAATCTCCCTAAGGTGGGTAGGCTTGGAGTGACAAACTCGTGCCGCGGACGCGGAGCGATCGCTGCGAGGCACGCACACACGAGCGTTCGGCATTTCCTGGGTTTTTTCAACTGCCTGGTGGTCGCCACGAGGCACGCGCTCACGGGCGCTCGACAGTTTCTTGCTAGTTTGAGTTGGGGACCTGAGACTCTGAATATTTGCTACGCCGCTTTGTAGTTAAAAAATCGTTAAGTGCAAACGAAATACTGACAGCATTTCTTCAACGCAGCGCTGAATGAATGTCTTGAGCAGGAAATCTACGCCCAATAATTCAGTACCTCAGGGTGGCGCGGCCCAAGCGTTTAATTTTGCATTCAAAAGCAGTAATGAGCTGTGTAACGTCACGTCTAGCTAATATATGCGTCTGCTGAAGCTTTCATCTTCAAGCATATGGTAGCAAAACACATTCTACACTTTTTAGAAAAAAACTATTTACTATGCGGCCATGCGATCTGGCCTTTCGATAAGGACGGAATTACTAAAGAACTGTCCATGACTTTTTTGGACCTATAGCGGAATGGAATGCTTAGGCATGCGATAAAGTTTTACACTAATAAGCTCCTTTGAATGTAGCCAAAGCTAGGAAGTAGTAAGACTATCGCACTGTGAAGAGACTCATACTTTAATAAAATGGCAAAACAAGAGAATCGGAGGAAGCACATGTGAAACGTACGAATGTTTCTCTCAAGTGCAGCAGGGCTCCGCTATAGGCCCGTTATTGTTCGATTGTGTGGTGAGGCGAGAGCATGGTAATGATATTCTTGCCAATGTTTAGTGACCTTTCCAGATAAAACTTTTCGTCGATGATCGTTCAATTTATAATCGCTCACTTTGCCTCAACAACCAGATTAATCAAACCAGATGCCTGCAGTCAATAAATTTATGGCGCCAAAGCAAGCGAGTGTAACAAGGAATTGTTTTGTTACGAGTTTTGAATATAATATCAAAGAAAATGACTTGGTCGAGGTACCGAGCTTCGGGTACTCAGGTGCCAGTGATGCAGAATCAAGTCTTCCGGGTGATTTAAACTGCCGTATTCAAATTCAAAACATCCAATCAAAAGATTACCAGGAAGTTTACCTTTTTATGCGGAAGCGGGAAAACACAAATAAAGACATGAAACTGATTGCCCACAAGTGAATATTAAGGAGTATTAGTACAAAAAATGAGTTAGGTGTCGATACGCCCTTAAAAAATGGTGAGGGCATCCCATTCCAATCGCTTTTATTACTGTGCTTAGTTGCAATGTTCGTGAATGTACTGCATTTATTTGTTTCCTGTAATGATCCTTGATAGAGTGATAGCGAGACCAAATCAATAATTAAGGTTCAGAACCACAGTTTGGAATGGCTTGAGGGACGAATGGCTGATTGTCATGTAGTGAAAACGAAGAAGGCGACGACAGACCAGACACGCTCTGCGGGTATGTTTCAAAACCCGAGAGCACCGTCATCATTTTCGTCTTGCGGGGTCAGCTACCCCGCACTCACGGGCCGGCCAATCGCAAGGCGCCAGAGGCAGAAGCTATCCCGTGAAGAACACGGAGAGAGAACAGAGTGACAAGTGTGGAGCGTGATCGGGATGCGCTGCGGTCGGGCGACCGGACCCGTTCCGTGCCCAAGAGGTCCTCCACAAGTGCAAGCTCCAAAACATCTTCTCGACAAGCGAGTCGCCCCATCAGGCATCAGTGAAAGACAGCGGCGCTTCCACAGACCTGCGTTAGCCACGACGGTGATGGGAGCTCGGAACGCGCTGCACTGCTACGGCATCGACACACTACGTGAACATTTCAACGCTCCCACGAACCTGTGACGGTAATAACTACGTACTGCGTCACTTACATTAATTCCCGGACTGTGACTTTTTCTCGTTTGTATGAACCCGTTTTGGTTTCCTATACGACTTTTGAGATGGTTTCTCGATTGTTCCCCATTTGTTATTAGTTCCACATTGCTCTTTACTTCATTGTATATTGTTTGTATATCGTTTGGGTTTCGAGTGATATAAAAACTAGTCTCGTTCACAGAGCTTATTCTTCTAGTTATTATTGTCCCGCGAACCTGACACTGACAAAGGAGCAGTGTGTGTGTGGGGGGGGGGGGGAGCAGGGGGGGGGGGGGGGTGCGTGCTCATGAACAGACCGCAGTGCATGTTTTGGCCTTAGTATTTCTGTTTCTATGTACAGACTATAATGCAGAGATTTGAAGTCGCAGCTGCAAATAAATGATATGTTAGTGTAAAACGTGTGGTATTTCGCTACACCTTGGCCTCTACCTCTCTCTGTTTTTTCGCCGTTGCATCGAATCTTCGGCATTGAAAGTCATCCTTACATTCTTGTTCTTTTTTTTTTCAATCTCTCAAACTTCCGATAACGTAGCTATTAAGAGCACAGCACTTTTAGGCCAGGTGGCCACAGAATACGTGAGTCAGCCATCACTGCCTGAATTAGAAGCTTCCTGAAATTGTTTTTCTGGCTTTCCTGTTATTCTTATAAGTTCCAGCATCATCTCTGTGCTTATTTAGCGCCCCACAAGCAATAAGACCGGTATGGGCTGGCTTTCATGCCGTAAGAGCAACACAAGCATTTGAAGGCTGCTTTAATATTAAACGCAAACAACGCAAAGAGAGATTACAAATGCATCTGCTGCCACGGCGCCGACAAATGCCCACTGTAATCATTTGCTTGCGACAAATATAGCTTTCGCCATGCTTCCACGAACTAAGTAAAACGTGTAACCACTGCAGGGTAACTGAACCCTTGCTGTCAATGAATGTCAGTCGTCATTTTTACGATACTGCAACTCGCACTCGGAAACTTTTTGCGGAGAGTGCTTCTTACTGTTTTCCAGGCTTACCTTTGTGGCCTGGCTGTACACCGCTATATGGAGGTTCCCACGTCGCTTGGCGATGGGTTGTATGAAGGCTTTGCTTGCACTGACTCGTACGCCGTTTCTTATGTTGGCCTGCATCCGCGAGCAGCCTGCGTATGTTCGTGATAACGTTGTGTGACCTTCTCGATGCTCATGCAACGAGATGTTAACAAGAATTGTAAACTTCCAGCTACATTCTGAATGAGATATTAAAGATATGGTTTGGACTAGCTAAATGCTAGCTCAGCGCACCTGTCTGCGTGGGGCCATTGTAGTCAACGTTATTGTAACCGTTCTGCTGGCACGCCTGCATAGTTAGATAACTAATCGGGGTCCTGGTCTTCGCGTACTCCACTGGAACCTCCCCCTTGGGTACTGTGGTAACCTGTTTGAGATAAATAGCACAAGAAATCAGCCATAAACACACGGCCTCAGACTGGATTGTAAACAGAACACTGCTCGAATCATGAAATCTGGGACACATTGTTTTTTCATCCTTACAAAGATGCTTGGCGCCGTGCGGGAGATTCACCCGCAGGCTCGTGTGGGAACAACTTAAGTTTTGCCCTCACGACTCGATATGTCGTGCATGAGGCGGCACACCCGAAGGTCGAAAGCTTCAAAGAGCAATAAAAAGGCAGTGTTTGTGCTGAAAAAAGAGGTGAATTGTAATGAAATTGGAATCAAAACCTTGAAGCTAAACTGGAATCGAAACCTTGTGGTTCGCAATGCAGATGGCTACGCCTTCCCGATGCCCATGCGCTTCCGTGCTTTTACAAGGTAGACCTCGTCAATGCATTATTGGATTGAGTTTGTGTAACGGGATGCAGTAAGGCAGCAATAGAACAAGATTAAAACAGAAGTAGCCACCAGGCTGGTACCAGTGTACGATTCCACTCAATGCCCGCTTTGCTTCGCGTGGAGCAGTGGTAGCGCTGTACGACGTCCACTGCAACCTGGGATGGTCACCATGAATGCGCATATGGGCTGGCCTGATGTTAAACCTAAAGTTGCACGTTCAGCCCTAACGTGGTCAATGTTTGTTACAGCTGCATATAGAATGTTTTACACTACTTGGCATGGTAAGGCTCAACTTTAAGGTTGCCTTATATTAGACTTGATATAGATCTAAAAAGTTAGATCGGTCAAGGTTCCCTGTCTTAGTACCGGAGATAAGAAAAGCGCGAAAAAAGGAGACGAGGATGATTATAATGAAAGGATACGTTATTTCACAACGCACCCTGCCGAGCCGCGCACTCGCACTACTACCCCACAGAATGCGATAGCAGTCACCACAGACTCGGGGCATTATGGCGGTGGTACACAATACGACCACATAGTCACGTAGCCAATGACACACGTAGGTTCGTTTCTTCAAGGAATAAAGTTTTTTGGAGCGAAACTTGTGCTCAGCTGGGAACTCAAAGAATACACAAGCGGCGAAGGAGCAGTCAACAAAGTGACGTGCGCCGGCGAGTGTCGGCGCGCAGTTTGTGCCCCGCGATCATTTCTCATTCGGTCTTAATCCTTAGAGAATGGTCGAATTGAACGTAGAACATTGGCGAACAGTCTATTCTAAGGACGACAAGCGGATACACTTTTCCAATCAAATTAGATAGGCTGGCGGCATACAATGAAAGAGACGGAAAACCGTGCTTCACTTCTAACTTGGATAAGGCAGCTGCCCGTGGTCAGACGCTAGCAACAACACGAAAGTAAACAAGGCAAAAAGCATAGCTCGGAGAAATATCCATTTGGCAATTGGAAGCTAATGCTTTCGCATACATTACAGGATAAGGAGTACTTTGTAATCGTTGAGAGCGTTCCTAAGCATGACCAACATCCGCTGCGGAGAATGGCGGTGTCACTGCGACCCTGCCTACAGGCACCGCACATTTAAGGCACAGTACGCCCACAGCACGTGAGAGAATACAATGAACACACATGCCATAACCTCTCGGAAGATACGGTAGCTCATTGGAACAGCCCGATTTTGTGGACTCCAAGGGAGAGTTTACTACAGTTGAGGAAACTCTGGCACATGCCCCTACTGGAGACAGTACCAAGCAGAAGAGACCTTGCGCCAGTACGCAGTGGTGGGTTTGCCTCTAAGAAACGAGCGTTAGAATAAAGAGTCGGAGAACAACCATCCGGGTCAGTACTAGAACGCTGTTACTATCAATATCACACGTCGTTCGAAACATTGATCTATACCTTCTATACGTCTCATCAGTCGGATATGGATTTCGAATAGTGTAGTAAATAATAGGCATCGTACTCAAGATAAAAGGCCTCACGCTTAGACATCTGATCACTTTGACATGTATTTTCAATACATTATGCACAATCAATATGCACAATTTTTAAGATTGGTAGCGTCTCAGCTATATAATGAAGGCTTCTCGTACGTTTGCCGCTGTGCTACCTGCGCAAGCCATTTTTACGTTCACAGTACTCCCGCTTTGTCGGCGTTCCAGGCGCTTGTGTGCCTAGCTTTCGACTGCTGGGGCAACGCTACTAGCACAAGTTGCCGTTCTTCATTTTGAATTTATCGTCTTTTCTGTCATCGTATTGGGGACACCATGTGTTAGTGCGGACTCAAGCATTGCTTCTCCTCCACCTTCACAGAGTAGAATGGTCCATGAATTTTTAAGTGAGGCTTCCATTGCCACGGTTCTGTGTGTTTTAGTGCTAATTTTTATCTCGGCTCTTGCAGACCACAGAAGTAGCGTCGAGCCTGTTCAGAATTGGTGAGTAGGGCGCACAGTTGGGCGACTAATTACCGGGATAACTGAGAAGTGTTTCCTAGCGCACAGAAAGGACGCGTACACCGAGAAGAATATAGAAGGGACAAACGCTAGACATCAACTGAAACGCTAGATATGAACATGAAAAAGGAAACATGAAACCGTGGAAACGACAGACGGTCCAAAATCATGCTTCTGCGGGCGAAACGTCACTGTGCGGATTCCTACTTCAGATAACCCCGTTCTGTTTTGATAATGCGAGTCAAGGGTTATACAATGCGAGTTTTACATCTTTTCGCCTCTTTGTTAAGCTGGATGTCTAGAATACTTCTCTATCGGTTTGCGTCCGAAAGATGCTTAAGGCGATTGTGTTTTGAAACTTTGGATCACCCTTGCAGCGGCCGCAGTGATCTACCAAAAGTCAATGATTGCTTGTGCGGTTCAATGCGCCGACGCAACGCAGGCGATGAGTCGTAAGCGCCAAGGCAACGGCCGCTTCCTCAGGGAGTAGGGGCATTGCTGGGTGTGGAGAAAGGCTGGTGCGTTGCTCTTAGCTAGCAAGGGCATTTGCTGCTCAGGCCGACCCTCCGCGATAGAGCGCTGCATCCGTGCATGTCACGGTATGATGGCTACCGTACCATTTTGAGATAGCATGTGCTGGTGCTTCTCTGTTGCCGGCGTGGTGCACTGGGTGCATATTTCGGGGGAGAAAACAGCGCGCTAATGTTACGCCTGATACCGTAGGCGATGGCTCTCACTTTGGTTGGTGGGTGTTGGATGTGAATCTACAGCCCTAGTCTGAAGAGACGGAACTGCTGGTTGCTCGGGTGCCTCATCTTGCCCGGTGCTGGGATATATGGCCGCACAGTAATGAGACCTTGAACAGCAAAGCTGTGTAAACTCTTCATTGCGCCGTCCATGACCAAAAACAGTAGCGCCTGGCGTCGTCCAGGCTTGCGCGTGAGCGTTGCTAAGGCGTTGGATTTGGCCTTCTGCTGACGGGCGGCATATATGTGCACAGGGTAAATGGCGCTGAGGGAATTATATAGCAGCCTTCGAGTTTAGCTTTGCTAGGCGACAACAGTTCTGTTATGACATCACACTTGCCCGGGTGTACAAGCTAACTTTGATTTTTTTGTTGGCCACCATAAAAATACGTGGAAGCCTAGCCTTATAAGCTTCGCTCGAAGAGAAGTCGCTTCAACGTGTTCCAGGTCACGGGAAAATAAGGGTGCAGACAGAGGGCATACGAGCAGTGCGAACTCGGATGGACTGAATCAAATCGAGCAAATTTGAATTTACAGTCATGGCAAGGCGGGGGAGTGGGAATGGGAACAGATTCAGGGTTCGGAGGAAAGAGAGGAATGCGCGTTGCGTCCAAAGTGTGGGAGAAGAGTATCTTACTTCTTTGACATTTGTAGTTAAGCAAGCAGATACGCAGACAATTCTTTGCATTAGCCAAACTATTTTTGCTCAGAATCTGCATTTGGCTAGAATCTTGCAGATCACCTTCGCTTGCGTAGCAAACAATTTTCAGCGACCAGTATTGATCAGCATAGGTATAAAGGGCCTTGGCACTTGGAGTCAAAACGGATGATAGATTGCTCATCGTTATACCCCTGCCAATTCCCGACGCCTTTTCCACAAGTTATATTAGTTCTGGAACGGGAAGTTTATACACACGAAACCTTTCGCGACCACAAGATCTGGTACTATAGTGCGTACTTGTTAACATTGCTGAGAAAAAAAACACCGGGTCTATTTGAGGCAAAAAATCAATGCATAACTAACAATGGTAGTCATTAAAAATTAGTGAAATGGTAATTAAAAATAGATTTGTGCATAATTTTGCAATACTAAAGAAAACATACACTTTAAACATTTCTTTTACCCAAAAATACACAAGGGACATGCGCCCGAGCGTAGGTGTCACGGCGGCTTTCCTAGTCGAACCCTAACAACATTTAGGGGGTCCAGCACTACAACACAGAAAAATTGATCTCACTTGCATACCTAAAGCGTGTTTATTGTGGCAGGAGCGAGATTGGAGGTGAACAGAGCGAGGAGTTGGCGGGAAAAAAATAACAAAGGCGTTCACGGGACTGAGACAGCAGAAGACTGCCGTGTTTCGACGACATTTGCACAGAAGTGAGCAGACACGCTATGCATGTCGTTTGATCGGAGCAAGCATAACTGGAAATGAAGGAGGGTCGTCACTGAAATCGTCTGTCTTGAAAACAATGCGCGCCTAGGTGCGCCTGATACTCGAAAACCTACATCATAGCTAAACCTATACTGTCTTGCATCTTCACAGAGCGGAAGGGCTCTGAATGTTTATGCTAAGAAGTAATTTGCTGCATTGCTTCAATGCATTGTTTGCAACGGAATTTTAGTTTTGTGCTTTATAGTTTCCTGGGTGCACGGCGCAGGCTTTCAACACATTCAGTTGCCGTTCTGCACAGTTCAGAAAATGGAAACACGCGTCTTGATTTGAGAGTACGATAAAAGCCAATCTGCTGGCAAGGTATTTTGAGCATATTCATAAAAACGTGTACAAAAAGGGAAAATTGGCTTAGCAGCTGATCGATGAGGTTTTTTTGGCCGTACCAGTAATAGTCTGGCGTTGGTGTTTTACGTGGTGAGAAAAAGAGCCAAGACACAGTTTAGAAACAGTGAAGCTCTCATCTAACGCGTTGATTTGTGCACACATATGCGTATCATTTACACAGAGGTCCTTAGGAAAGCGTTCTGCAGTATCAAAGAAACGTGGCAGCGTGACCATATGGATATGTACTACAAAGTAAATATTCCACCTGGTTGATAGTGCCAGGTATAAAAGTACTCACGGTCGAGTTTTCCGGCACGAAAGTCCTCGATTTCCTTGAAATGCGGAAGCACGTCGTGGTAAGCCCAGCCATTCGCTCCGTAATCCTTGGCCCAGCGGTCGTAATCGTGGCGGTTTCCACGCGAGTAGAGCATGTAGTTTAGCACACTGGAACCTCCGAGCACTTTCCCACGTGGCAAAGGGGATCGCTGCGCATTAAATGACAGTAATAGCTTGAATTCAACGATTCAAGCTTTGTGCCGGATTCACAACAAACCCTGTATAGATGGAAAATACTCTCGAAAGTATAGTCAATGAAAATTGACAGAAAAAAAATTACTGTAGTTGGCATCAGACGTAAACAAATTATGCTCGTTTGCAAGTGCTCTTGTCTTGTAGCACCAAAGTGTTTGCTATAAGCGATGAGCAGTGAGTAAAGTTGTTTTTTAAGCAAAGCTTCCTAATCTAGGTACAAACCCAGGAAACGAATGGAAACGTCTTTCTGGCCTTGAAGTTCATCCAAGGGCAAGGCTGCGCCTGTGCGGTTTCTCAGCGCCAACGCAGGCGCCAACAAACTCTCTTTGGCCGCAGCCCGAACTAATTGACGCTCCAGCACAAGGAACAGTGACCGCACTACGGTCGATGACTGAAGAAATGTTGAATACAGGGCTCGGAGCTAGAGATACGTGCCCAGCACGCGCTCGACGCCACGGGAGAGGAACAGCGTAGTGAGCATTACCACGAGAAGGGACAACAAAGCAACGCCTCGTGGCCTTCCAAGGGTGGTGTGCTCGTTTGGCGGCGCAGAGAAATACATTGGGAAGCAGCTTGTGACGAAGGGATTTGGAACAGCGCGCAATTGAAGCGTTGCATCACGTCAATTCCAACTTATGTGCAGGACTAGTCAATTTTACTCGGGGTACAAACCCAGCAAAACGCCTAGTGTTATACCTCTGAACGTCAGCAACCGCCATGTACGATTAAAATCAAGTCAGCGCCGCCTACGCCTACGTGGCACCGAAGGAAGCACCACCGACCGAAAAACACTAAAAGCATATCCATTTTGTACATCACCACTTCGAGAACACAGACGGAAAAGCTTCAGGGTACAACTACACCATGAACAAGGTAGAGACATATTCTACACAACTACCAGCACCATTTTCCTAAGTTCCGACAATACAGAAAGAATGATACATTATCCAAAACGACTTTTAGGGATGGGTAGCGTAAGTGCGGAGTTTATAGCTTAGCAACTCTTCATAGAATTTATGATACTGAAGTAAGACAATACGCTGGAACCGAACAAAATCCCGTCGGCAATGCTCTTGAACCTATCACATAATACGAAATATGGCATACATACTGAATCATGGAAAGCATACAAGTGACGCATACCACACAACAATATAGGGAACTTGGAAAGTTTATAGGAGGACACAATGCCAGCGGGCCTTGAGGTCAGTGGGTAAAAGCAAAACTCACGAGCTGGAGCGACAGCTTTAAAAAAATGAACTACACTTTCGCCACAAGTCCCTCCAACAGAAACTGCACATACTCAGCTCGTAAGTGTTCACTGTAGCTGCGGAGGAGAAACAAACAGGAACACGCTTGTGAAAAATAATATTTACCACTTACCATTGGAACTCCTCTTCTCAACAATATCAGCGACGATAATCGGACAAACACAGACAGACTCAAATCGGTAAGGAATATATCTGCACCACATAAAGCAACACCTACGCAGACCAAGGCACAAATTATGTGGGGATAATTTAACAGTCAAACACGCATACCTGACACGCACATGCAAACCTTCGTAACGTTATCTAGGGACATCTGGTTCATCGTACTGCCCCGGCTTGAGGTGCAATGACGGCCTCATAAATCACGTGGTTTAATTTTGAGGGACAATAGAAATGACATTGTGAGGAAATGATTCTCTTTTTTTTACAAAATCTACCCGTGTAACGTCTGGCAACCAGCTTAATTTAACACTGACAAGTTCGAAGGAACAGGCAACGCACAGCGACCTCACTAAAGCATGACATTTTTCTCAACTGACAACTCTATTATCGTAATGTAGGCTGTTACAGCCACCATTTCCCGAGCTGGGGACTCACCTGTTCCCTAAATGAGAGGCAGGCATTCCTCTGGGGTACAGACCAGTAGGCCCAGTCGTCGATACTACCAAGGTTGTACGGTGCCAAAAGGGGAATCTGCCGCGAGGCCGTCTCCAGTCCCCCAGCTTCCAGGAGCAGCACGCTCACCCTGGGGTCGGCTGACAGGCGGTTCGCGATCACGCTGCCAGCGGAGCCGCCACCCACTGGAGCGGGAAGAAAAGCGTGTGGATGATAAACCGAAGAGCAGCCTTTAAGTTGGTGTGCATTTGTTGCTGCGATATCCCCAAGAAGCTCTACTTTGGGTGAAGATTGGATCCTGCCGAGCGTAGATATAAATTTTCCCGTTGCTGCTGTACATCACAGGGCGCCACATGGTTAATTTGGGGTTACAGAGGCGTAAGAAGGGCTTTTAGGAACTTCAAAACGCTTATATTGGAACAAACAGCCACATGAAGAACATGGACTATGGGCATGCAAAAGTAGTAAAGCTGCCCAAAGATCCGCTTTTAAACGAAGTTCAGCCATAAAGCGCCCCTATAACTAACAGGCATGGGTCACATTCACTGAGAATAATATAGCGCTTTATTGGACCCCTTCACTAAGCCATATCCGCAGTCCACTGGGATCAGCAACATTTCTATATCTCTGCTGCGCGATGAAGCAGCATCTGCGCGTCAGGCTTCAATAGGGTTTTCCACGCCCAAGCAAATACCCATTTGTGAAATTGGCGGTGCTATGGTGGGAACCACTGCACTGGAAGAGGGGTGACATATCCCGTGCCAATAAAGGCACTGTGATGCGCGCGGTAGACCGGATGAATGAAAAAGAGGAGCTACATGCCATGCCCAAAGTCATATCGGGATTGCACAAAAACAAAACTCACTTAGGCCCTGCAAGGTGCCTCCCTCCAGCCCTCCCGGAAGAAGTTCACGTGTTTAGGGAACAATGCACAATACATCCCTCCGTAGATACCTGGACAGCCAGCTGCCGATCACGCGCACACTGCCGGTCAGGAAAAAAGAAAACGCACCCGAACCTGCTTCCACCGGGGTCTCCCGTAGAAGCCCAAGGAAATTTCTGAAGGCTTATTCGCGTCATGTCGTACCACCAGTTTTTTGAACGCTTAAACTCGGTCTACCAGACAGATACTTCAACAAGGCCGAGGCACGAGAGGCAAAGAATGTATGGAGAAGATAAGGAAAACGAAGAGAGAAATGCGATGAGGCGCAAGCACAATGTAGCAGTAAACAAGTATTTTATGATTGTCGTTGCAGTCAGCATAATGACGTATCTGAGCAACTTACTAGACCCCTACAGACTGCTCTTCATCGGGATGGAGCTAGATTGCAGCCCAATCCCCTTTGGGTGAACCATTGAACATTGAAAGCGGATAAACCGGAAACACATGAAAAGGGAAGGGTTCTGCAGATAACTACATGACCGCTAAAATGAGTTGAGAGAAGGGCCAAGAAAAACATGTGCTCCATGACTAAAACAGGGTTAAACATATGTTAAATCATCGCCTTCACAGCTGTTCTCGCGCCCATGATTCGCACTGCTCTAGAGTTTGGGAGGCTCTGTAGGGTGGAACTGCGATTCGCCCTCACCGACAATGTAGTCATACTCGTTCCGCAGGTCACCAAGATCCAAGTCCATGGGCGAAGGCAGGTCCGTGAATGGAACGTGCACCAGCAGGTTTACCAGTGCCATGAGGAGACCGATGGCGTTTTGCGATGCCGGTCCTCGAACCCATAGCGCCCGCCATAGCATGTCGACGTAGTTGCTCATGATTGAGCTCACTCGTACTCGGTTAGCTCCAAAACTGAGGTGATGGCAATGTGAAAACGAGGGCCCCGCACTATTTTATTGCGAATAAAAAAAGCACGCTGACGCACACCGTAGCAGGGTCCCTCAGCGCTGCAGCTGTACGTGTCGCGAGAGTGCGCCTATTACACAGACTCCCCTTCTTCCGGTCTTTCCCCCGAGCAAATAATGAATGATAATCCGGAAGACTGTGCGTGTTCAAAAAAGAAGCACGTCTACGTGCGTAAAACAACGTCGTTTAGTTCAGGAGTACGAATGCCAAAATCTAACGTGTTTTTCCAAACTTCCCTCCTTCCGGTGTTGAATAAATAAACTCGGCTTTAAAAGTATTTTACTGCTGACGTTGCTGATGTAGAACTACCGCAGTATCTTTTAGTCCTGTGTAAACTGATCGAATAATTATTTGCTCTTCCTAATTGGTGAACAAATATCTTTGAGGATTCTTCGGAAATGACTGAAGTAACGAGAGTAACCTTGTGAAAATGTTTTTTCTAATCTTTGTGGCATTTGACTCATCCGAAGTTATACAATCGTGCTTGCGTCAGAAATGCTTATCACGCAAATCTCAGGAATTCTACAAGTTCAGCCATTGACGAGATGAACTGAGTGTTACATTGCATGAAAAGTCTCTTCAGTAATACGGAATGTTCTGTAATACGGAAGAGATATTAGAATTTCCATAAGTTTAACCATGGACGATACTAAGAATACTAACTGCGTTTTACTTGGCTTCAAGAAGCCTTTTCAATAATTCCCGAATGTTGAGCATTGCCTATCACGCAGTCCTCAGGAGTTAATCGACCAGATTTAGGGGAATCCCCAAGGTGGAGTAAGTTCCTGCACAGGAAAGTTTGACATCCACGTGAATGCAGCCGTGTTGCTACAAAGGAAAGCTTCAAGTGGATGCTGCCATTCAGGTGGATGTCAAACTTTCCTGTGCAGTTCTCTGGAATTCTACAAGAGTAACCATTAACGACAGTAAACGAGTTGTACGTGAGATTTAACCCCCACTTCTGCCAACGTTCAATTTTCAGGGTGGTGGTTTATGCGACATGTACTTCGGGGATGCTTATGTCAATAGGGGAATGTTCTTCACGGTGTTTTATTTACACATATTTCCAGTCTGTTGTGTTTGTATGCTTCCAGTAAGAAGTGTAAAGGGCGGGAAAATTTTTGTCTGCCAGTGCCTGCTCCACTTTTGATACCTTTGTAACGCCAAGTTCCCTGTTACACAAGATATTCTTCTTAAAAATAGATTTACTATATCACGTGACTGTGTACATTTTGTTGTTTTAAATTAACATGCTATGCATGTGTGCCGTCGAGACTCGAGGCTGGTATTCGTTCCCCTGGCGCCGTCAAGGGGCGTCTAGCAGCTTTGATACCACAGGTGGTGTTCAACATTGTAATATTGAAAATAAATTTGATATGATTTGATTGACATGCCTTTTAATGTCTTTTCTGTAATTCACGAATATTTGAGTCCGTAGGGTTTACGAATTGATCTTGTACTTTGTAAATTTACAATGAAAAACCAATGAAAATAAATACCAGGAAATAAAGCAGATTTATGCGTTAGGGCCCTGCATTAGAAGTAGAAATACAGCTGTGTCACAGGAGTTTAGCCGACAACAAGCTGCAGCAGGATGGCAAACTGGGAAAAGTTGTTGATATGCGGAATCGAACTTAAAACAGCGCAAGAGGAAAATGACGGACAGCGGGACAGGAAAGAGGCTCGTCTCGTGTTTACTGCTCATCCGCCGTCAATTTCTGGATTTCACCCTTCACACCCTCCACTACCCGTCTATGTTCTTGAGCCTCTTCCCGGAAAACCCAAATCCCGTATGTTTGGAAATGACACTGCTACCCACCGGTGCAGTAAACATTTCATGGCTAACCAGATACAGGTCCTTCGTTTACTGTTCACGCTGGCCCTCCAATCTCTTTTCCTCAATTTGCTTTCTATGATTTCTTTGTTTAAAACTCCCGCGTTAGCAGGCCAAGCCATTGGCAGATCTTTAGTTACTTCTCTTTCTGTGTACTATCACAAAAAACATAAGTTAGGCACACAACGAATAAAATGAAATAATGTCAATTTTACATTTTACTTCAGTTAAATGGATTCCTCCATCCAAACGCAACAGATGTAACTCACGAATTTCCTGAACAACACACCCGTGGACAGAAACTGACAAACACTGCTCACAGGACCGTTCCACGTTATCCTCCCGAGGATTAAGGTCCCCATAAAGCCTCCTGATCTAACCCCGAAGCGAACGGGTTGAACAAAAAATTCTCTATCGTACTCGACAATCATATCACACGACACATATTATCAACATGTGTTTTCTTACTCTTTCTACGTGCGCCATGTTTGTTACACCCAGTTAATTGGTTAGCAGGTACACACGCCCTTAACGGTGTTTTTCCCTGACTAAAAGGCGCGGTTCAAGTATTGCAAGAAGTGCTAGTGTATTAAAAAAATGAGAATACGCACTGCTCACGGACTAATCTTCATGCAGAAAGCAGTAAGTTATTCCCAGTAGTCACACATAATATTTCCCGCTGATTTAGGTGCATAACGACGTTAAGGTGGTCCTGAAAGGCCTTTTGAGCACACCAATGAACTAGCGCAATCGTTCGGTTGGGTAGTCAACGTCATTCGTGCTAAGTACAACTTTTTTACGTGCAGCGGAAAAGCTCAAATTTCGTTGCCAGGTTCGTTGCCGCGTTCTCATCTTTTCCTGAATGTTTTTGGCCCTCCGCCATCTCCCCGCAGGTACGTCATTCGATTCTCCCGTGTGCGTCACGCAGCAGAAATCTTGCAAGCTGCGCGGCTTTTTCTCGCTCTTCCGTCGAAGAGAAGCGTCGTCTGCTCAGCAGCGTCGACGGCTCTCGGCAGGCATTTCTGGTTAATTAGTGCGTCCTGCAGCATGCTTACACGATATCGTGGTTGTCCATATTAATCGTTTCACTATATTGCCACGCTTTCTCGTTCAGAGCGCGTTGGCTAGGCTGACACGACGACGAAACGACGGCGACGCCTACTTCCGAGTTGACAGAGCGCCTTGTCGCACGATGGCGACTTGCGACACGAACACGTCGGCCGATCGAAACTCGCGTGGTGAGACCTGGCTCGCCGACTGAAGACGATGACGATACCGATCGGCCGAACGGTGTCGTGCCATCATAGATTCAGTTTAGTTTTTGAAACAGCATTGTTGCGCAATTAGCGAAGTAATAACCTAGCGCGGTGAACACCCGAGCTTTCCACAAGCAATAACCCCGTCAGGGAAACGGCAAAAGGTAAAGGATGCAACGCAGCTGGCTAAGCGACCCGCCTGAGCTTCTAATCCGTTGTTTCCGCGCGGATGTTGCTATCGCGCGGGAACTTTATCGCGCGTGAAAGGTTAGGGTACTTACTGCAGGTGGTTATCCGACCAATTACGAATTTGGCTGCACCTGGCTCACGCCACGAGTACTCTAGACAGGGTGCCGGAAAGCGTGTATTTATTTCACGCTAGGTTGGGTGAGAGAGAAGAGAGTGTGAGCTATAAGTAATCGCCAGGCGGGCATGAGATCAAGGCACCGCCTGAGCGACACCTAGCCCAGCGTTTATACGCCGGCCACGAAGCAAGAATAAAATAGGAGGGGAAACTGAGCTTCCTGGGGCAGCCTGATAACGTCACAAGCACTTGGCGAACGTCAAGTTTCCGGCATCTGGCGGCAAGCGAAGGAAGTGCGCGGTCATCGCCACGGCCGGCGCGCGTTCTGTTCGCGCTCGCCCAGTCCAACCCGGCCCCGGCATCGCTTCGGCATTTCGCCGGGCCGCCGAAACAATTCCGTGGCCGAAGCGAGAGTGTGTGCGCTCTTCTGCGCTTCAGCTGGCGGAAGAACCCGCCTTCGCGATTAATTTTCTGTCAAATTTAAACCTTGCCGGTACAAGCGAATAAAAGGGGCATTTTCTTTTAATGCGTCGGCAAACTTTCGTGAGCACCAAGCCCAAAATACAAACCAGTAAATGCAAAAAATGGAAAACCTGTAAACGCACGCCCTTATCTCGCGTGCGATGCGCTCGAAGCGGAGTTGAGTGCACCGGCCCATGTATGACGCGCGCACGCGCGCGCGCGTTCCGTCCCCGCGTTTCGTCCGAACGCTCGTTCCGTCCCCGCGTCGCGCAGCAGCTCGAGCGGATAGCGATTCACGTCTTCTGGCGAATGCTGCAAACAACAGTATTGCTTTTAATACATTAAACCAGGTGCCGCTGCGAAACCGTTTGCCACCGCAGCTGCGGAGCTCCGTAGGTCGCCGTAGTTATCATTGTGACATTATCTGGTAGCTCGAAAGCGCCGGCCGCAATGGGCGTTTCCTCTCCTATATATTTTTGCTCCGTGTACGTCGGCCTATCAATGCAGCCGTTTTTGCTCGGATATTTGAAACCGAATAACAAGCTTATAATAATATTTCGGGGCAGGGTTAAAGCGCCCTAAAATGCGATTCATGCTATGTGCTGATTATTCAGATGAAGCAACCGGTCCTGGGCAGCCCGCTCTAAGGATGCGCGACTGGGGCGTGGCGCACCTTTCAGTGCGTTATCTCGCTCCACTTCTGCACTGGTGGCTACTAGGAGCATGCAAATCCAAATACTTGATTTTATTCTACTTTTAATTTATTAATGAGTATTTTACTACAAAGTTTATTTTCTTTTTGAAGCGTTCATACGAGGTTTTCTTTTTTGAAATTTTGGAGTAGTTTCTGCCCTCGTTGGCAGACAGGGTAATAACGCGACTATGGCCGGCTGGAAATAAAAACAGGAAGCGGGTTATGGAAGCGCGCCACATTCAACACGGTTGTTGCTCGAATTGCGTTATCGAAACCCTCCGCTTTTCGACACAAAATTTCCTCCGCGCGGTCCAGTCTGCTAACGTACATTTAAGGCGAAAGCCTGGCGATACGTATTAGGAACTTCTTTTCTGATACATTGTGCTTGTGCCTTTTTCCTAGCTTTCGTTTCTTTGCCTTTCGCTCGGATTGCTTTAAATGGCTTCGTTTCTGCTATTACGTGTTTGTGCCAGTTTCTTCTCTTTCATTTGTTCGTCTTAGTGTGCAAGCAGACTGGAACCCGCCACAGCCTCCCTAAAATCGGGGTTTTGCGAGAGTAGTGTGCACCTGTCCTACTCCCGTGGCATCACGTGCAGGCTTCACGCTGCACGCACTATTCTACAACTGCTTCTTTTCAAATTCACCGTGTTATGCATTTTGAGAACCGGGTGCGTTAGTTCCTCAATGCTCCCAATTGCGGGCCAATCCGCCAAAGGGCCATGTGCTACGAAAGAAGTAAAAGCAACACGGAGAACAGCTTTTCAGATATCCTTGCTTTATTTCATTTTGCTCTTCACCACTCTCGTTCGAAGAAGTCGTCTTTTTTCATAGAGTTCGAACCCCTCACAACCCTCTCTTCCTTCGCGCCCTTCCCACTCCCGCTTACCCTCCCTCTGGCGTCACACGGTTACTTCAGTTCTTAGCTCTCGCCTTTACTCGCTTCCCATGCCCTTCTTCTGCCATACAACAATGACGCTGAACAAAACCTGTTAAAATGTGTAAAGATCGCCTCTGACAATACGCACGCGCCGTTGATTGTGTTGTATGGAGGATAATAAACACATGTAACCAGGCCATCAAGCTATGGGCTATGCGCTCGTACCAGCTTCAAACCATGTGTAAGAGGAAGGTAGGCTATGTACATATCCAGACGCGGGGATATGCCGGCAAAGACGCTGTCAGGGAAGAAGATGACCCCATAGGCGCGTGCGTGAGAAAACGACTGTGTTATATGAACGCTCGGACCTACGTTCCTGTCTGCTTCACCCTTGCGGATGAACCACCTCAACCGGCTATCAGTGCGTCGACTGTCCCCTTTAGAGTATATGTAATACGTATAAGCTATCCTGCAGGTAACGTTTTCGCAACCCCTGGAGGGAGACTGTCTGCCGCGCTGATGATAAATAAAACAAACAGTTATGCAACGCCTTCTTTGTATTTGAAAACTGTTTTTTCGAGCAGACGATAACTGAAGCGCACACTCCGGCTGCAGCGCATAGACGCGCAGTAGGAACCCTCGGAAGCCATTGTCCGCCAAACCATCTAAAAGACAGGTGAGGTCTCTGAAACACGTCAACACTGATCATATTCCGCACAAATCGGCTGACGGTCGACTGGTGGCGGTCGATGGTGCGGTCGCTACCAACACTTCTGTAGAAGCTGCCCGTCGCAAAAACCGTAGCGCACACTATACTTGCTCCTCGACGGTCATGGAGTGAAAGCTGCTCTAAGTCGTTGCAAACGGGGGTCTGTCGCCTGACGACTGACATCCAATGCCACAGCAGTTTTTTTTTCGAGAGATAAAAGCGAGCTCGAAATTCCTCCTTCGTTTAAAGACCGGGGGGGGGGGGGGTGGGTAGAAATATTACTGCTATGGCGACTATTAAAAACGGCCACGCCTCAGCAGCGGCCCCGTGTTAGTGAAACACAGCGAGACCATTCGTGGGCGCGGCGTAACAACCGAAGGCACACCCACCCATGGCGTCCACTTTGTGTGGGCGTAGCATCGTAGCCACGAAGTCTTCATTAGATGCCCGCTAGCAGCGACAACAACATAGCGCCAAAACAAAAATTAGCGCCAATCCACCCTGTGAATGTGGTTGGAAAGCCAAAGCTGTAAATTGCACCCCACAACGATTACCCATGCGACGTCACTTAAATTCCCTCACGTCGCTCTACAAATAGTGAAACTAGAGAGGAGTGAAATGCACTAAACGATATCCTATATTACTTGAAAGAGATATACTTGGTAAAGTTAAATTAATGCACGATGCATGAACGGTGGTTGGTTGAGTTGTATTGGTGTAGAACTCTTTTTTTTATATAAAATTAAAGCTCAAACCCGGTGTTAGACGATCTCACTTCTCCGTCTTTGCCGTCGCGGATGGAGGCTCAAGATCGGCGGCAGAGACAGAGAAGGAGCAGGAGGAGCAGGAGGAGGAGGAGGAAATACTTCTATTCAGATTTCTGAACGGCCCAGAGTGCGTCCCAGGGTAGTGGTTCCTTCGTCACTGTAGCCCATACTCAGTCCGCGCCGACGGTGGTCTGTCCACCAGCTGAAGCTGGGTAGGCAGAGAGGGGCTGGACACCATCATCTCCCATTGCTCTTGTTCGGTAGTTGACGGAAAGAGAGGAGGGTGCTCAGGGCTAAAGTCACACACCCCGACATTGTGGCAGAGTGTTTCTACGTCTGCGCAAAATTTACATTCAACGTCGGAGCGATTCGGGTGCACTAAGTGAAGACGCCTCGGGTGTGGGAAGGAGCCACATTGTATAAGCCGTAGGGTAGTTTGTTGTTCTATGGAAAGGTCAGGGTAAGGCGAAGGTAGGGTCTGTTTCAGAAGGCGATTATGCTGGTTTATTTCCCTGGACGAGACAGGCGGGTGACTGTCCTCGTGCAGCTCCATAGGACGGGGGGTAAAAGTGCAGGCTTGGTGGTCGTATTCGTCGCCCTCCATGGAGGCATTAGCGGGTGTCCAGATTAGCTGAATGAAACCATTTGAAGAGCGGTTTTTAGCACACGCATTAGAGGTCGGGACACTAAACCCGACTGGTAATTCCGGTAGGCTTCTTGGGAATCGGTGACTACCTTGCGAACCCCTGGTTGAGTGAGAGCCAAGGCGATGGCTGCCTCTTCAGCTGCCTTCATATCGTCGGTCTTGAATGAGTCACAAGCAATGAGGTTGGTTCTGGAGGTAGCCACGATGATGGCGTACAACTGCCATCGATGTTGGGAGGCGTCTGTGTGGATAACTGCACGATCCCCACCGAAGGTGGTGTTGTCGCGCTTGACCACGTGCTTGTCGGCAACCCGCGTCTTGTGACGGGTTCATATTTCTAAGCAAAGGGAGCAGGAGCATGTTTAGTTCTTTTCACCGAAAGTGCAGAAGTGCCTCAAGCGGAGTGACATTCTGTGCTGCCCAGAGAATCTGGTCAAGGATGCGGCGACCCGCCGCAGTTCTGCTCATTCGGAGCTTCTGGATAGAAAGATGGCCCTCTATCAGCTCTTCCGACGTGTTGTGGAGCCCCGTGCTAAGCAGCCTCTCTGTGGACGCACTTAGGGGAAGACCAATGGCTTGCTCAACTGCCTTTCTAATTATCTTATAAAGCATCTGTATGCCTTCCTTGCAAAGAAGAAGACAAGGGGTTGGCCTAAGTGATTTTCGGGAGGTGAACAGCTTGAACTAATCCAAAGGTATCGGATTCCTCAAGGCGTCGCTTCTTGGTGGCAACTTGCCTGATCATGTGTTTGATTTTATTGATGCGTGGCTTTGAGGACGCTCGCAATGATACGTCACCTTTTTGGTGTTGGCCTGAAGATGTAGGCCGATGATCTTGATGCTATGGCGTGGAGTGATGGCCTGGCCATCAAGGAGTATTTTAATGTGTTCATTGAGGTGTCGTTTGGCGTGAGGGCGGGCGACAAGGTTTTTATGACAAGATTTTTTATGTGAACACTGGAAGCCAGAGGCGTTGGCACATTGGTGTACTAGAAGTGATATGACATGGGTTGGTATGAGCTTCCTTTAATCACTACCGCGTGGCATTCAGCGAGAATGCAGAGGTTAAACCCGTAGATGTGATTGGTGAGTGCCATGCTTGTCTTCCCGTCTATGCGTGGGCTCATAGATAAATCGGTTAAACACAACGGGGTCCTGGCTTTGTTACTCTATTAGTTCCAGGTTCGATTTCTGGCGGTGCCAGTAAATTCTTTAATTTGTTCGCGGGAGTTTTCTGTTGACACCCAACGGTCGCGAAAGAACCCTTGGGTGGTAGAGGCAAAAAGCTTTGCTTTAAAAAATGGCAGCCTTTCCATTACGTGGATGATGGCGAGGGTGCGGAGTACGGGGACTCGAAATGACATCCAAGTTGCGCCACGAGTGACTTCCGATTTGCGCCCCGGCCATCATTCGATTTTAGTCGCTTTGCCTCCGCTTGCCGCGCTTTCGTATTCGGGGAAGCTCGTTGTATTCGTCGACGTTGAGCAGCAGCGTGACGCTTCTTACGTTCGTTTCCGTCCATGGCGGGAAGAGGGTGTGTGATTTCTGGAACTCGCTTATATGCGCAGTGCACCACGGTGCCATCTCGTGTTTAGGAGTAGCGCCATTTAGCGAAGTTTGATGCAATCACTGTGTATTACAAGTTGATCACAACGTGACTACATCGGTGTTTTTGCGCGTTTTCTGATTACTAGGTTATGTTTGTGCCTGTTTTCGACTGTTTTCGAGTGTTCTTGTACCCTGTTAGGTAGTTTCCGCACAGATTTTCGCTTGATAGTGGTGTGGCCACGGATGGACCCGGACGGACATTGGGAGGTCCTAATGTACTCCCCACCGTTACAGGTGAGGTAGTAAGCCGTTTGACTCCCGGGTACTAACTCGTGGTAGTAGCCCAGGGAAAGACATCAGCACGCCACTTGCTAGTGCGCGCTTGTTAAAAAGGCCGAAGCCATGCCACACTTTCCAACACATTTAACCAGTCAGGGGAGATGGTTAGGCTTTATACACTTCTAAGATCTACCGCACACTCTGGCAGAACCAATCTCTGCTCGGTTTCACCATCTACATCATTATGGCGAACTGCCCTTCGAGCTTTCCATATACTATGCAGGGCCAGCAACATCAAAAGATCTACGGAACGCCGCCCGTAGTTTTCAACGGCCAAAAACTGATTCCATGGCTATCCAACGGGAAATCCTTTTTTAGTGTTCTCTGCAAAACGTCCCACAGGAACACCCCGTCCCAACAGTCTATGAATGCGTGCTGTATGTTTCTGGCTTTTTACAAACCAAGCAGTCAGGCCCCCAGGGAACAAAACAAACCTTTTTCAATCATCCAAGTTTTAACAGGTAATACTCCCACGTGTAATTTAAAGAAAAAAGACTTTACTAAGGCGGGGACAGTCATTTTTTTCACGCGCTGACACACATCTTGTCCTGGCCCGGCACTGTATAGGGATCGGTACAAAAGAGTCGGCAAAGTGGTGTTCAAGAAGGTTCTCTATACAGCTTTTTTTCTGTTGCACGGTAGCCAGATATTCGAAAGAAAACCGCGAGAATAAAAATATTGCTGAAAAGTACCACCTCACGTAGGTAGCCATGAATGCCACCGTCACGAACACAAGAGGTAACGACAAATTCGGGGAAAACTCTACCTAGGCGCACTTGACACACGGTGCGCAAAAGGGTTTTTGCACATCACGTAAAAAAGAAAGCGGTTCACTACCTGGCGTAGGAAAAAGGTGCGCCAAAGAAAGGCCCCCACAGCGCACTCGTCTAACAGGTTGGTTCGGCTTGTGCGCTCCCAAGTGGAACACCAAATAAAGACAGCAAACACCCTGTGCAATCTTTGAACATTGGCACGCGAGCAATGCAGAACCTGCCATCACATACCAAAGTTTTGACACAAAGAATAGATTACAACACAGTCGCTCGCCGCGACACTGACAACTGCTTACCCCCCCCCCCCCCCCCCCCACCCCCCCCCCCCCCCACCATATCCGCTTATCACGGATTTCGGTGGCTTGCCTGCGCCAGAAAGGATCACTGTCACGATAATTTTCTAGGGGGACACCTAAGTACTTCACTGGCGTGTCTACCCAGCTGATACCTGCGAATGTACGTGGCTTCCACAACCAGCTTCCGTGCCAGAAACCAATACACTTATCCCAATTGACGGAACTACCAGTGTAGAGGCAGAACCTTTTAAGAATACGTACACTGTCGTGGATGCTACTCGTGTCTTGGAAAAACAAAGCAATGTCGTCTGCATAAGCGAGCACACGAACTTCGCAGGACAGTAATGAAAACCCGCTGATTTCTTATTTTTTAAGGATGTTTACTCAAAACGTTTCAATAAACATACAGAATAGCAGCGAGGACAGTGGGCACCCCTGGCGCACAGAACGGCTGACCTGAACTGGAACTTCTTTTCGCGCTTTGTAATTCTTTTTTTTGTTCTTATTGAGTATACCGAAGACAGGCAATAAAGAAAAAAAAAAGAGTGGTAGTAGCCCAGGGGGTAAGACGACTGACACTAACTCTGCCTGGTCTACCAGACACAGGCTCGAATCCTGCCGGTGCCTGTGTGATTTTTTGTGATTGTAAATGCTATGCGCACGGACGCGGTGGACCTTGTGAGTTCCTAAGGGGCTCCGTACGTAAAATGAAGTCCCCAGGCCGCCGTCAACCAATGGTGCCCCAGTCGCGGAGGTGTTCGGTCTGAAGGGGAGTTCACTATTGTGCGAGCCGATAGGAGAGGCCAAGACGACACGATTTTACCACGGGAGCCTTCTTCATACGCCGTCAAGTAATACAGTCGATGACAAATGACACAACTGGAATGTCCTAAAACGCATTCGCCAATGCTCAAACACGCGCTTGACACGAGACGATTTCTGATAAGCGCCCACCGTGCACACTCAAGCAAGCAGTGAATAAAATCTATGATCGGGAGCAGGGCGCGTTCCGTTCGCTACAGTGTACCCCTTCGATTACTTGGTTTGTGCTTGCGCAGAGATGCACTGGGACTACACGCAAGCCACGTAGCAAACATAATTCAGTGGAAGGACAAAACACCGAGAAAAACTGACCGCCCCGTGTGGGCGTGGCCAACAGCCCCGTTGCGGATTTCAAAGCAGCAGTGGGTTATCTAGTTTATGTTAGGGAATGAGTATTGCAGATCGATTTCAGACGGTGCTGGTTCTTGAAGATAGCACAAGCCGCACTATATCAACGTAAGCGGCCCCAATACAACGCGCTGAATATGCCAAGCGTGCTGCGCGAGATTCGGGTGGTTTCGCTCGAGCTGTATCGAATGCTTCACTATCACTACTTCAATTACCCAAGCAGCTTAAAACTCGTGAGTAGGCAGAACTCGGGCCTTCTGAAATAGCGCCCGAGGTAACCAGTTAGTGCGCATATGTTTATGGCAGCTAATTGTTATCGGTCGTGTCCGTACCTTTGTCTCTAAAGCAGATTTGCCAGTAATGAAAGACAGTAATTAAATTACAGGGATTAAATTACATCTTGCTGTAATGAGTAACGTAATGAATTACTTTTGAGTGTTGCCAATTTAGTAATGTAAGAAATTACTTCAGCCCAGTTATTTCATGGCAATTGCTGATTACTTTCCCAATTACTTTTGACTCCGATATAGCCTGTCCGCTTCTCTTACAGAATAAAATCTTGAGCGAGAAAAGTTTACCAAGTAGAGTTCCAGTGCGGAGAGATTCTATGAGCATTGGAACTCTACGAAGACGAAGGAGACGGCGCTTGGATGAGAGCTCTGACTGCTTTCACGTGCCTCTTCGTTCCCCTTTCATGCGTTCCGCGAATTCCGTTGCGACAGTCAGTCGGGTTAAACAAAAACGTGCAGATTGTATTCAAGGCTTCAATACACTGGTCACTGGTGTAAGCCCGCTGCTCGGAAGGCGAGTTTTTTCATCCGGCGGCGTTAAGCACGGAAGCGCGAACCATTTGTACTTCGTCACTGCAAAGCGTTCTCCGAGCTCCAAAGAATGTTTTCAACTCGCGCGGTGCTGAGAAGCTGGAGCATCGCATAAGTGACGAACGCAAGTTTCTTGCAGCGCCCCGAATTTATCTGGGCAGTTTTCGGCATTATTTGACACCCGGGTGCGTGGATGCAGGAACGCGCCCATGATGTAGAAACGCTGACGCCGTAGTGCCGTCGGCGGGTTACTCACGGGTGCCTGGAGGGGGGGGGGGGGCACTTTTGTTCGGTCTGTTGCGGAATTATGGCAGAAGAGGAAGACGACCTCGTACTATCATGGCCATCACGGGCTAGAGGAGAAAGAGGCCAATAAACTCGGTCCGGCTCTGCCATGGCCTCGCGTCTGCGTCCCGTTCCATAACATTTCTGGTGCAGTGGAACCCGGGAACGACGGACCAGCGGACTTCACGGCGCAGCGCCTTCAAGGTAGTGCGTGGCCTCGGGTACGTCGGATCTTTTCATTTCGGAGGCCTCACCCTTGAACGGTGCCTGCCATGGCTGCGTGCTGGACACACACCCCCCACCTAGAACCCGGAGATGAACCCCACCCATCGGACAGTCCCGACCCTTGCTTCGCTGCGCTCTCTGGTTTAGATGACAGGCAGGTCGTGGACCAACTTATCAGTTCGCGGGTCATCCTCCGGGCGGACATAACGGAACTAGCCAAGACCACTATTCGGGTCTTGGAATCGTCACCATCGAATATAAGTATGCTCATCGATTTGCACCGTATGGCAGAACAAAAACAAGACGAACTTCGAAGGCTGGACGGTCAGATCCAGAGCCTTCTCGACTTTGACAGTTTTGTGGCAGACTTAGAAGAAGGCGAAGAGTATTCATACGCGATAAGTCGCACGAAGGTTTCGTTAAAGGAACGAGTTTCTCAGGCAACGTTGAGGACGTCGTTCACCGCGACGAAGACTTTGTCGCCACCTCAACCGACACAGGATTCGTTCAGAGGGGGCACCTCCCTGAAAAGGGACGCGGTCACGGAGCTCCGTGGACGCGGCCATTGTAGCACTCCCATTCGCAACAAGGGCTGCTTGCGAAACCGCGAGTTCGTCGTGTTCAGCGGAGAACACGGAGCAGCACAGCGCCCCTACATTTGCAACGTCGTCGGTGAACCAGGCCGCGGGGTGTAGCAGCAAGACCAAGTTCGACCAAGCAGCCGGCCGAAGCGATTTCACCGAAGCGATGACGATACCATCTCAGACTCGGGTGCGCCCGCGGCCAAACCCAAGAAGCCAACCCGTATGGGCAACACTCAGATAAAGACAACAGATGAACAACCTAGAAGTGATCCCGCGTGCAACGGCAGCAAGGTATTCATTCGTGCATCGCAGTTAGAAAACGAGTGGCTCGCAAACAAATCTCGGAACACGCAAATTCAAGCACGTGAAGGGGAAGCGTCCGTTCGACTACAAGCAAGAAACTCCAGTTCCATGACAACGGTTCCGACGAGAGTGGAAATACTCAGCCCGTACCGAGAATAAACCTTCGAAAGCAAACAGGAAGAGAAAAGGGAACTACTGACCAGAAGATTCAGGCTGGATTTCGAATATGATTATCTATGCTCACTCGAGGAGCAACTTCATTGCCTCACTAAAAAGACAGTCTCATTCAAAAAAAACTTCGGGCCCCGTCTTAGCCAAGAAAGTGTCAAGAAGAGGGCATCGTGCCTCAAAGCATTGATGGAGGATGAAGCAGAAAGGCATCTACCAACACTAGACTCCGCAGGAATGACATTGGACTAATCTACGACAAGCGTAGACTAATCTGCTCTGCACTTCCCCACCACTAGCGCCACCGTCGGGGGTGGGAGTATGTTGCGGAATTATGGAAGAAGAGGAAGACGACCGCGTACTATCATGGCCATCAGGGGCTAGAGGAGAAAGAGGCTAATAAACTCGGTCCGGCTCAGCCACGGCCTCGCGTCTGCGTCCCGTTCCATAACACGGTCATCTCTTCTACGTGTGTGTAAGGTTGAAATACTTTAACCAAAGCCGTCGTGACGGGTATGCTATTAGAATGGTAAAAAACACCGTCGTACAAACGGGGTCACTTGAATCGCAGCTCCTTCTGAGATGTAATAAATATATTTAATATATCAGTGTATAGAGTTGTAAATAAACAACACACAATTTGATTTATAAACAAATATTTTTGAGATTACAGTGTATATGTATGAGAGCAAACAGAGCGAGAGAGAGAGAGAGAGAGAGAGAGAGAGAGAGAGAGAAAGAGAGAGGGAGAGAGAGAGAGGGAGAGAAACGCAAACGCAAAGGTCGAGAGATTATCCAGGCTACGACAAGCCTAGACTAATTGCCATGCCCTGCGCACCCCTTCCCCAGGGCAAATAAAGTTTATATGAGTTTGCAGTGTATGAGTGATGAATTTTTGTTAGAGTAATTTCCATGTAACTGCATTTCTTCTGGAAAGTAACATTAATGTAATGCCATTACTTTCGGCCACCTGTAATTTCTAACGTAATTTAATTACATTTTAGAAAATTCTAGGAAATATTAGAAATCAAACTTAGTCACTTTTTAGAAGTACATTTGCCATCTCTGCGTAAAGCGGCTCTGCAGACAAAAGACAAGGCTGGGTTATTTAAACGTTTACCTCCGTTATTTTCGCCTCCGTTTCTTTTTTTTGGATGAAGTGCATCTTATCCATAATTTGATTTTGTAAGCTCACTTTCGTTGTTTCTTTGTATTTTTGTGTTTGATGGCCTTAAATTCATTTACACCAATTATCTTCGTTTATGTTATTACAACCATTAAGTACGTTTCTCCACTGATTAAACTGTTTTGTACAAATGCTGGGCATCACACGGTGGTTATTTTTCATGATTTCATATTTCAGTCATTCTTTCATGGGCTTTTTGTATTTTTCGTCTTTATTTATGTGAGGTAAGTGTATAATATTTATATCTTTTATTTCGTAAGCTCATGTTGGTGACTTTTGAAACTTTTCTATGTTTGCATAATTTTTTTCAATGTCATTCGATAAATTGTCTTTGTAATAATTAAGTTTGTTTACACTGCCAGTCATGCGTGTTTACCAAATGCAGGGCGTTGCACGGTTGATTAGTTCTCATTATGTTTTAATTCACGTTTCAGTCGTTCTTTTCTTTTATTTCTATTTTTTATGTATTTTTATTTTTATATTTCATTTCTAGAAAGTCTTCATTTAAACTTTTATGTTATTATTTATATTTTACATCTACATTAGTCTTAATGGTCTTGTATCTTCTAGGGCATGACGGGTGTACACTGTCACCCAGAAAGTGCAGAATTGGGTTGCATATACGGCACCCGGTCCCTCAAGAAGCGAGATTCATGTTTGTCCGGATGGGGCTGAACAACGCTCGCCGCGCCGCTTGCAATTGAACACCGATCTTTGGGCTCGCCAGCAGCGCGAGAAAGTAGAGCAGCGGAGTCGGTGGGACAGCCGAAGCAGCGTAAAAACGACGTGCGTTCTATATATTACGTGGCGTTCAAGCTTATTGTTCTGGCTCAGTTTGTGTGTTTCCTAAACGTCATCGTCACGGACATATACCACAATCGTGAGAGTACAACGTAGCATTTGTTTCAAGGTTTGGAGAGCTTTATATTTGTTTGTGCTCGAAAGCTCTGTCTTATATATGCGTAATCCTATAAATGACGTTTTTTTTTTTTTGCTCTGCTTGGGTACGATTATTTTCCATTCTACAATAAGTCGGTGGGTTCGTATGATTTATCCCTTTTCTTTTTACTTACGGAAATAGGTCAATGAATGTATCAGTAAAGAGGCTAAACAAGGCGGCTGAGTGTTCATCGGAGTACTGCTTACAACGGCTTCAGAAAAAAGGGGAGCCCGTACCACGCCTTTTGTACGGTCTAGTACACTTCGGTGCAGGACGTTTCGGTGCACGGACATTTCGGTGCACGGACATTTTGGTGCGCGAGCTTTCCGGCGACTGAATTATCAGGTGCGTGCTTGTTGGAAACAGCCGTAATATCTTTATTTCCGCAAAATGTGGGTTATGGACAACAATCTAATGCAGTGATTGCACTTTTAGATTGGTACCGTGTTTGAGTTTTACCAGTTATGTTTAGAAGTTATGTTTAGAACACTAGGGAATACTTTTGTTTGATACCTTGTTCAGGGAACAGCTGTTATGCACCCACGTGTTTTTTTTCTATTTATGACAAGTCGTTAATTTGTATTCGCTCTGTTTTGCGACATGCAGATCAGCTGAGACAATGAGCCATTGTTTACGTTGGCATAATGAATTTTTTGTGCACTTTCCTCTAAATAAGAGCACACTCTCAGTATACAAATAAAGCAGCTTTACAAACATTCAGTTGCCCGGAAAATGCAGAAAATCGTATGAATCTTTATGTAGGCTGCGTTGTCACGCTAAAATAAATTGGCAAACACTTTTGTCACCAGCTTTATTTTTTACGCACAAGTTCAGGATGTCGTGAAGGAAGAAGAAAAGAACGAGCCTTTTTGAAAGCAGCTGCTGCTTGCATATCTCCTAAATGCTAAATCACGTACGGGCTGTCCGCACAAATAGCGCTCTTTCCCGTGTTCGAGAAAACCAACCATTGTTTTGTGTTGACACGTTTACTTTCGTTCTATTTTATTTTCTTTGTAGCAGCTTCTCTTTTATTTCGTAGTTAACTCGCCAGCAAGAAGACTGGCACACAGCACAGCTTCCCTAAATCGTGGTTCTGCGAACCTTGTGTGCACCTGTCATCCTCGTGTGCCATCACGTTCACGTGCCTCGCATTATTCTACAACTTTTATTTTCCAATTCACAGTTTTGTGAACGGAGCCCATTCGCTCCTCAAAGCTCTCAATTGCTGGCAAGTCACCCATTTGGCCATGTGCTACGAAGAAAGGAATAGCAACAACCATACCTTTTCAAATTTCTTTCCTTTATTTCACTCTGCTCTTCACAGCTCTTGTTCGACGAAGCTTTCCACAGCCGTTGGTTTTTTTTATGGACTCTACAGGCTGCATTTAGGTGGACGTCAAACTTTCCTTCACAGAAACTTACTTCACCCCTAAATCTGGTCGATGGACTCTATACGTTCACTTTTCTTCTTGCGTCACGCTGTTTCTTTCGGTCACAATTTTCCCTTCACAAGGTTTTCATGATCCGCTTCCAGCGAGACGACAAAAACGCTGGACAAAACCCGTTGAAATGCGTAAAGATCGCCTCCGATAATAGACACACGCCGTTGATTATATACTATCCTGCGAGTAGAGTTTTCGCAAGAATGGTGAGACACGAAACGCCTCAAGAAAGCGTCTGCCGCGCTGACGATAAATGAAGCGCACGGTCATGCAACGCCACATCGGAAAGATTTGCTAGCAGACGATAACGGAAGTACGTACGGCCACTCAATGGAAACCTTCTTTCCATCGAGCGGTCGCGACCGTGGTCACGACTGAATCGTACGCTCTGGCTTCAGACGGATAAACGCATGGTAGAACCTGCGGAATCCATGTCCGGCTAACCACCTAAAAAAAGGCGAAAAACATGTCTGCAGTAATCCATAGCGCACACACCGGCTGACTGTCGACTGAGGGCGGACGCTGGTGCGGTCGCTACCAACGCTTCCGTGGAAGGTGTCCGTCGCGTAAAACCGCAGCGCACGCAACACTTTCTTTTCGGCAGTTATGAAGCGAAAGCCGCCTCAAAGTAGTCGCAAACGCGGTCGGGTGTCAGATGGCGGCACAGCCAATGCACAGTACTTTCGAGAGACGAAAAAGGGCTTGAAATTTCTCCACCGCTAAAGGAAAAACTCGGTCGGCATAGATATATGCCTCCTACAGCGACCGTAAACCATGATCCACGCCGCTGCAGCCGCCGAAACGAGCGTCACGAGTTCAACTCGGCCGCGCAATTTCTCTCCCGAGTTTCTTCCGAGTTCTCGTGTCAATCACACACACCCAGCCCATTCGTGGGGGCGGTGTAGCGACCGAAGCCCCACCCAACTATGGTTGCCACGGCGCCCAGATCGTCGATGGGGTAGCGTCGCAGCCACGAAGTCACTTGCATTAGATGCTCCGGTAGCAAAGCTTAGCAGAAAACAATGAACGAATGACGTCTCAAGGCCACCGTCAGTCAAACGCTGCCACAGTCACAGGGGGGATTTTTCCGGAGTCCGAACGAAGTGCTCGGTCTTGTCCGGACGATAGGACCGGCCGGGACGACAAGATTTTTCAACGGCAGCCGTATTCATACACAGCAAAAACACAATCGACGACAGATGACACGCACTCGTAAAATGGTGAAACACGCTCATGACACGCTAAACAGGGGTGATGTCTGATACTACGCCCGCCGTCCACGCGTAAACAAAGCCGCTTAGTCTGACAGACAGGAGAAGGGTGCGTTCCTTTCGCTACAGTGAACTTCCTCGCTTACTTGTTTTGGGCTTGCGCTCAGCTGCGCTGCAGCCACCCTCAAACCACGTAGCAACAGATTTCAGTGGAAGAACCGAACAACGAGAAAATCAGAACCTCCCGGAGCCGCTTGACAGGCCGGAGCTTCAAAAGAAGGCTGGGGCCAGGCCGGAGTGTAAAAGGAATAGCTGGGTTATCTACTTCTGTATAACGGAGTGCATATTGCAACTCGATTCTAGACGGCGCTGCACGCGGGTGTTCGTGCAAGCTGTGCTTTTTCTAACGTGAGCGGCCTGAACTGGGCGCGCTGATAATGCTAAGCGTGCTCCGCGCGATATCGCCGGTATCGCTTGAGGTTTATCGGATGCTGAACTATCTCTACTTTGCTAACTGGAGGAGCTGGAAACTCGGGACCGAGCTATCTCGGGCCTTCTGGAATAGCGCCCTAGGGCTTTTCGAAGTAACGCTAAAATATTAATAAAAACGGTTGAACGGAAGTAAACTTCCCCCTCGCCCCCCTTTCTCCTCACTCGAAGCTGGTGGCGGGATCACGCCATAATCACAACCAATAACAGGCGCTCCCTCCCTTCGAAAAAAGCGAAAGGGAGCTTAGCATGCCACGCGCGCACTGTTTTCGACCAGAAAACAGGAAAATAGAAAAAGCTGCAGAAAGTTAGGGTAAAATAAACAAAACATGCCTGCAGCGGAAATACTGAACTCAGACGAAACTAATGGACAGAAACTTCATCATGCTTAAAAAAGACCGAAATAAGGAATATTGACAACGAAATTCCATCTTCCGTTTTTTCTGATTTTGTCGATGCTCAGCAGCCTGGCGAACCCAAAACATTAGTTTAAATACTTGAGCATGTAGTAATTAATTGCAATGAGCGGCCTAAAAATTATCTATTCCGGTTTGCCACATTTACAGTGCGGAGGGCGCGTATGCTAGAGCCACGATACGACCTCACCGCTTTGTGAGGCCGTCTAGACACTGCAGATGCCGGTGGAGCCGTTGTTTCGACTGCCCCGCCGCCGAAGGTGACTGGCTGAGCAGTCTGAAGTCGTTTAGGCAGCCATTGCTGTGAAAATGTGTTGGCGACCGCTTTCAATTCAAGTCCCAATGTCGGCTTGTGTTGCGATTCTGAAATATACCGTAAAACCGCGTATATACGGACCCGCGTTATTACGAGGTGTAATTCGGGGACCTCAAAATCAGAAAAATTTCATCCGCATATAATGCGAGTAAAGAGCACAGAAAACATTATTTGCACTGCAGTTACCGTTCAGTCATTGTCAGTTTTCGCTGGCACTGTCTCCCGACGTCCGTTCAGTCATCGGAAGGATCCTGAAGTCGCCTTGTCGGAAATGTCTTCCCACAGAAGTGGTCCTCAGTGCCATCAAGGGCGTTCGAGATGCCGCATTTCTTAAAAGAGCGACTGACGAGCTCCTCTGGGATGCTTGCCCACGCATCCGCGATCCAGCCACAAAGCACCGCTGGAGAAGCCCGCGTCAGCCATCCGGTAGCTGTCACTTACGGGTCTCCTGACCTCATCCACTCTGGTAGCAGGACCTGATGCAGTCTTTGAAAGGCTTGTTGATGCAAACGTCTAGCGGTTGCAGCTGGATGTCATTCCTCCTGGAATGACATGATTCGGTGCGGGTTCGCGCAACAACTTCTTCACGAAATCATCCAGGTGCAGCGAAAGGCGTCCAACACGAGCACTGACGGGAACCCCCAACAGGGCTCCCGGCCGCCGACACCACACAGATTTTATCCAGTCAAGCACCAGTTGCTTTCTCCACCCGCAAAAAGCTGCCTTCGGTGACGCCAACTGCCGTCCTGCGGCGCAATTCCTGATGGCTCGGCACATAAAACAACTTTTCTTTTAATTGCAGCCGAAATAGTTTCGTGCACCCGACATCTGTGATATACTTGCGGTGAGCGTGCCGATCCCTCGCGTGGTCAAAACAATAAAATGCGCCGGCTGAGAAAGCCTCAGAGAAGCAGCAGCCAGCTAACCGCCACCGCAAACGGCGCAGCCTCCGCTGAACGAACCGAAAGTGCAAATTTTCGGCTGAAAACTTTGGGATCACAGTTAAGTCGAGGCACCATTTTCTGTAAAATTGTTGGCGACCGCTATTAGTCCTGCGGTTTTTCTGAAATATATTATTGGCACCTTTCCCGCGTGTGGAACGTCATTTTTTACAAGAGTCCCTTTCTGGAAAGCGGTTTTGACTCTAGCTGCGGCCACAAGCATCAGATCGTAAACGTTTCAGCGCCCACTCGCCACTAGTTGGGCACTGCGGGTGAATTGATTTCACCGGTTTCACCTGGAGCCTCCAGAGTTGGAGGCTCCAGGCTGCGATGGTTCTTTTCCTACCACGGAGTCATTCATGACACGCAGGTCTCAATTTGATGCGCGCCGCTCTGAGTGCTCTTCCGCCGAAGGAATAAATGAGACTAAACGGGGTGTATAATGTACACATCGCAGGGCACTGATATTTCAGCCGGGAAATTCTGTTGAGTAAAGAATCGTGTGTGTAATAATATTAATACCGATAATTGGTGTTAGTTGCCTTTTAACAACAAAATATTCAGCCACCTTCGCAATTGAGATGCGAAGACAGAAAACGGCAGAGCGGCTGTTCTTCACCAGTTTTACTCGGCATTTTTTAGGTCTGCCCGCCCCAGCGGTAGATCGGACCCTGATGTCACCAAGCGCACACCGTCTCTCTCAGTTAGGAGAGCACGGGCACGTAAGAGCATGTCATCACTAGGGCACTACCGACGCGCACCTCCCCACACCTGCTCGTCGGCTCCTTCCTCACCCTTTGCCACAGACTTCGAGGTTTAGCATTTTCCTCCTTTCCATTTTGTAGAGCCAGATTTTCCGCGACCCCAGGCACAGCTGTAACTCAAGCACGGAAATCTCCGACGTTAAAACATACGATGAGATAATCTTTATTTTCTACAGAAGCACCTCGAAGGTCTTCTCCAGAAGAACCTGGAACATAATTGCGTATTTGAAACACCGCTGCCAGGTCCCAACCCCGTGCCTCATAATAGAGACCGCGGATGGCGCGACGCGAATGAGGCCTCCGGGAAACGCAGGCCAAGGAAAGTGGAGGAATGGTTTTACCCATACATGATTCGCAAGTGCCAGAATTGCGATACACCTGCCCTTCAAATCTGTATCGTCTCTTCGGGCAGTGACCAAAAATTACAAATGAAGAACGTATCCCGTTGACCTTACACTCTGGAAGTACACACTATCGTTGAAGTAGCACAATTCCGTATTAAGAGCATCTGAACACGAGTGGTGTAGTCCTTGTGTACTAAGAAGCGGATGGGCTCCTCAAAAAAACTCAATACCCTCTTCACGGTACTGAATAATGAATTCTGTTTGAATCCTCTCCCTCCCTTCCCACAACCTCTTGCAGGCTGTTGTGCCAGAACGCCCAGCCCAAATTCGCTGCACCGGGCTACGCCCCGACAGCGGGGCCGGTGCAAGCCTCGGCCGAACCACCCGCGGCAGACGTTCCCGAACTTGCAGGCGCCGCAGTCGCCTCTCCTTTTCCATTCTCAACGGCTGGGCCGAATCATGCCTCGGATGAACAGCCCACGGCAGACACACAGGCTGACGCAATAGCTTTGCCTCCATTCCTCGCATTCAAACTTCGCCTAACGAGAATCCTGATTGGAGCGATTCAAACCGCTCGCGGCTGCAACGGACTCCCGGTAGTATAAAACCCAGCCGGAAGCACGGCGAGGCGGCACTTTTCGGACGCACCGAATGGAGTCGTGCTGTCGCCTTTGTGCGAGCCATGTAACGCTTTTGTTACCCTTGGACATACTGTATATAAATGTTGCTTCAACTCTTCGTCGGCTCGAGACTTCATCACTCGGCCCTGCTCCGCGTGGACAGCGGACGGAGCAAGGCAATGTCTCAGCACAGGCGACTGCGCTCGGATGGCCAGTCGCAACAGTGGTGGTTGTGGTGGGATACACCAGACCCAACAATGCCTAATGCCTTCCCTTGATGAATAAGTTCCAAAACAAAAAATTCCAACGCAGTCATCCGCGGTACTGAACCCTCAGAAAAAGCATCGGTAGAGAGTTAGATTGTGTTTGGTCAAAGATTGGCTTTTAGGTGGACGGGGATTTCACGAGATATTTGTTTACAGTTTGAAAGGGTTAGAGAAACTTCGCGAGCTCCCTTGTTCCCGCAGTGTGGGAGGGATGCAACACTGGGACTGCTTATGATGCAAGGACCGATAATTGTGGCGCAAAACGTATGAGCGTTGTCAGAGTTGCATGAAGCCTACTTAATAACCCGACTTGTCAAAGTAGGCCACCGAGTTTCCATTAAAAGGGAAAACACATAAAACAAAAGAAGAACAAGAGTAGTAGTAGTAGTATAAACGTTTATTTGCCACAAATGGTGAAGGAGCGGAGGATGATCTCGTGCGTTGGTCTTGAGGTGATCGCCCCCTTTGGTTGGCGTCCCTAGTCCGGGATGCCATGGCCTGCCGCAGCACGAAGAGCCCGGTTCACCAGACCACGCTGGTTCTCCAGGACCGCGCTGGTCAGCACGGCCTCCCACTGCTCCGGTGATGGCGCGAGGACCTCCGGTAGTTCCTTGACGCCCTTACACTCCCACACCATGTGGTATAGGGTGTTGGGCGTTCCGCTGCAGAACTGGCATTCGAAGCTGTATAATGTGGGGTACATCATATGCAATTGTGTGGCATGTGGGAAGGGATTTGTCTGAGGTCTTCTTAGTTGTGTTGATTCTTCTCTGGTGAGCTTTGGATGTGGAGGTGGGTATTTCCTTCGCGTAAGCCTGAGGTGTTCCAAGATGTCTTTGCTTCGTTTGGCGATGGGATGGCTGTGTGGCATCCCGGGCAAGACGTGTGTTCCCGTCAAGGCAACTGCCCGGAGTGAGAGGTCTCGGGCTACGGCGTCGGCCGCTGCGTTACCTTCTAGGGACTCGTGCCCCGGTGTCCACACGATGTATATGTCTATTGCGTTTCGGCGTGCTTGAAAAGTCTTGGATAATATTCCAAGCGCCGTTTTAGAAATTCGTCCTTTTTGGTAATTCCTGCAGGCTGCTTGCGAGTCCGTGAGCACTGTGATTCGCTCTTTGGTTTCCGGCGCTGTGGTGACGGCAAGCGCAACCGCTGCCTCCTCCGCCGAGTCCGTGTCTCCCGTCTTGATTGTTGCCGATGATAGGTGGGAACCTTTGAAGTCTACAACGCTTATTGTATGGGCTCGTTTATTTATTTGGCTTGGATACACTGCCGCATCAACGTATCTTGAGTTTTGATCATTTCTGTAGGATCTGTGGAGTGCTTTCGCTCTGGCTTCGCGACGCTTCTTGTGGTAGACGGGTGCATGTTTCGTGGGATGCTTGCTACTTCGATGTGCGTCCTTAAATCGAGGGGGATGCGTTGCTTTTGGTTTTCTGTTTCTATTGGGCCCTGATAGTTTAGGCGGCACAAGGTAGCTCTGCCCGTTTTTGTAAGCTTGAGCCGTTCCAGTTGGCTTGCCCGGTGCGCTTCTGTCAGTTCGTCCCACGTATTATGCACCCCTAGTTGCAGGAGTTTTTCGGTTGAGGTTTTGGCCGGTAATCCAAGCGCCATCTTGTATGTTTGTCGAATTAAAACGTTTAATTTTTCTTTTTCTGCTGTTTTCAGCCCTAGGTAAGGGGTTCCGTAGGTTATTCGACTTATGATTAGTGCCTGGATCATTCTTATCGTGTCTTCTTCTTTTAGCCCGTGCTTTTTGCTGGTCACTCTTTTGATCAGGTGGGTGACCTGGGAGAGGGTAGACTGTAATTTTTGGAGAGTGGCTGATCCCGCGCCGTCCTTTTGGAAGACAAGTCCCAAGACTCTCAGCGTGTCCACCTTTGGGATGACGACCCCATGAAGCGTCACTTCGTGGTCGAGGGACTCCGGTGGTGGTCGTCCTCTTGTCCGTTTCTTTAGTATTAGAAGTGCTGATTTCTCCGGAGCTAGGGAAAGGCCACAATTCCTGAGGTATTGTTCCGTGTGGTTTACTGCTTCCTGTAGTGCATCCTGTTGTGTGCCGGTTGACCCTGTCGTCGTCCAGAAAGTAATATCATCCGCATAGATAGCGTGTCGAAGCCCTGGGATAGTTTTTAGTGATTCTGGTAATTTGATCATTGCGAGGTTGAATAATAGAGGCGAGATCACTGAGCCTTGGGGTGTTCCTTTTGCTGGTACGTCGAATTTTTCGCTTTGTAGGGTTCCTAGGCTTACAGTTGCCGTCCGTGAGGATAGAAAGTCCCTTACATAGTTATAGGCTTTCTCTCCACATTAAGTTTCCTGGAGATTTTCGAGTATGGCTGCATGCGACACATTGTCAAACGCTCCCTTGACGTCTAGGGTAAGAATGGCGCTTTTTTGCGTGGTACTCAGGTTGTCAATCACTTCTTCTTTAATTTGTAAAAGGATATCCTGAGTTGACAAGTGGGGGCGAAAGCCATACATGGTGTCCGGAAATCCCCCTCTGTCCTCTGGTGATTCTTCGATATGGCAGGTGAGTCTATTGAGAACCATGTGCTCCATTAGTTTACCCAAGCACGACGTCAGTGATATTGGTCTGAGGTTAGATATTTCGACAGGTTTGTTTGGTTTCGGAATCATTGTGACGTCGGCATGTTTCCAACTGGCCGGTAGCCTGCCTTGCTCCCATACATCGTTGATTTTTTTAGTATTTTGTTCTGCATATCTTCGTTTGTATTACGCAGTAATTTGTTCGTCACCTTATCACTTCCCGGGGTGGTGTTTCTTGTGAGTTTGGCCAGAGCGGCGTCCAGCTCACACCTGGCGAATGGTCTGTCTAACTCGGGGTTGGGGTCCCTCTGTAGTCCAGATTGGTAACGGCAGGTGGCGCGGACGTGGTGCTATTATTTCCAAGGAACTTTTCTTTCGTCGCTTGGAGGACGTCCTTTTCTGTCCCTGGGAAATTGTGAATAAGGCGTGCGACGTGTTTTCTGGTAGATGATTTGGATTCATTATTTTGAGGCATGAGGGATCTCAGGATATTCCAAGTGCCCCTTGTACTAAGAGTCCCTTGTAGCCTGTCACATAGTTGATTCCAGTTCTGTCGAGCCAGTTGATTTGCGTATTCTTCGGCTTGCTTTGTTAGATTTGCAATACGGAGTTTTAGCTTCCTATTGTACTTTTGTTTCTTCCACTTCCGGCTGAGGCTGCGGCGGGCCTCCCAGATGTGCAGAAGGTGAGGGTCCACTGCCAGATTATCTAGTGTCAGTTGAATTTGTGTATTTGTTGGCCCTTTCCACCAGGCTTTTTGTCCACTTTTCTAGGTCATCCAAAGAATTTTCCTCGTCATCTTCTTCCTCTCTGAAGGCCTTCCAATCCGTGATTCTTGCTTTGCCCACTCTGGTGGGTGTTCGGTTGTGGTGATGGTTGAGGCTCAGTTGGACTATGTGGTGGTCACTGCCCAATGTTTCATCTAGCCTCTCCCATTCTACATGTGGTATTCCCCTGGAGAAGGCGAGATCAGGGCTGGTGTCTTTCGACACGCTATTGCCGATCCTGGTGGGGTGTTGTGTGTCGTTCCACAGGGTGAGGCGGTATTGTTGGGCCACATTGTGGACTTCAGCCCCTTTCTTTAGAGTTCGGGTATATCCCCATGCTACGTGGGGTGCATTGAAGTCCCCAACCATTATAAGTTTATGGCATTTTGTCACTTTCATGACGGATCGAATTAGGTTGTCAAGGTCCCCTAGTTTGTCCGAGGGCGGGCTGTATATATTTAATATAAATAGGCTCTTCTGATTCTTCTTTGGAGGCAAAATTTCAACAACGGTGTTTTCAATCCTATGTTGGACTGAATGCTGCTGCGTCGTTAGATATTTCGAAGTTAGGATGGCTGTGCGGGTCCTGCCTTCTGCTATGTGCGTTTCGTATCCCCGCAATGTTAATGAATCTGTCCCTGTCTCTTGAAGGGCCAGGATGTCCGGTTTGTCCTTTTCAGTTAGTTGTAAGAGATTATGTCTCTTTAACCTAATTGTTCTACAGTTCCATTGCCAAATTTTGAGTCGTCGATCCGCGCTCTTGTCGTCGAAGTGTTGAGAGGGGCTATACGTCGTCATCGTCTAACGTCTCCTCCATTCTTGCTTCTCTTCCCGGGTAGCTTTTGGGCTTTTTACGAGCTTTGTCCTTTTCTTCTATGGTGGTAACTCTTCGATCTAGTTCGGTCTTTTCATTTATGAGAGTGGCCAATGTGTCCTGAATTTTTCTTTGGGTTTCCAGGTTTTCTTTGAGGGTGGTGTTAATATTCTGAATTTGTGCTTGGATTTGCTCGAACGTTTGTATAGCCATCTGCTGGAACATGCCCTGATCCTGCTTCATCTGGTTGACTTCTTTGTCTTGTCCAGCTTGGTGCAATTTGATTTGCTTTATTTCTTTCAGCATTTCTTCCATGTACGATCTCGTAAGCGCATGTTCTTTCATCAATTATTTGGTAATTCGCGTGTTCTCTTCAGCGTTACGCCTGAGTGCTTCGAAGGCAGCTGCCCAGTCGGGTGCATCTCGTCCTTCTTTACTAGTTACTAGTGCAGGTACTAGAAGGACAGGAGACTTGTGCAAGGGGAGGGAAGTGTTCGTCTGAGAACACTACTTTGTGCACGTCTCCTTGTGCATGCCTGGAAAGCGATCGTGATGGGGATCGCGACTCTTTACGGATCCTTTGACTTGAGCGAGAGTGTGATCTGGATCTCGAATTGGTGGAAGGGGACGACTCGCTACTGCTTTCTTTCAGAATGCCTGAGGGCACCCCTGTTGCGGCCATGGCACTTTTTAGGCTAAATGAGTTGCAGTTGGTCTCTGAGGGAACCGTTGACCAGGCTGCTTTTCCGCTTGTTTGGTCCCATGCCTGCCTGGTGTGAAGCGGGGGTGGGGGTGGTTTTAACCGGCGCTTGCACTCTTTACCGGCGGTCTCATGCGGTAAGTTGCAGAGCTTGCACGTCGGGTTGCAGTCGTGTTCCTCGTTTTCGGGTTTCTTTCCACACTTTGAGCAGAGTTCTGGTTTTGGCGAAGGGCAAACATCCTGCCTATGTCCAATATCTCCGCATGCTTTGCAGTATTGCACAGATTCACGGTAGGGGCGGCATCTGGCTATTGTTCCTAGTACCTTTATGTGAAAAGGCACATGTGGTCCCTCGAAGTGTATTATGGCCGCTGACGTGTTTCCCAGTCGTCTGGCTGATACAATTTCATGGCGTTCTGCCGATATGTAGTCCATTATGTTGTCATTGGTTAGCCAATCTGTAATTCCTACAACTACGCCCGCACTCGTGTTGGGCAGTGGTTTGAGATAGGCAGTAAAGGTGCACAGGTTTGGGCCTACCTGGAGTTGTCTGATGGCTGTGAGGCGGTCGATCATATCCTCGTGCGCTGTGCTTGCCACGAGTAGATTTTGGGCCCACTGAACTTGAGTAGTCACTTTGTTTACAAAGTCTCGAAGCGGCATGTCTACTGCTCTTGCCATTGCGAGGGCAGCGTCGGAGTCCTTCCATTTGCGAGGTTGAAGCCCGGGAGTTGGTCTGAAGACTATTTTGTAGTCGGTCTCCGGCAAAGGTGGTGACCTGTTGCCCGTGGATTTCCCCGTTCTTCTGGGTGGTTTGCCGATACTGGTACTGGGGTTGCTGGCAACTTTCGATAGGCTGTTGATTCCTGCAGCGGTTTCGGACTTTCTCTTCTCTTCTTTTTTCTTCTTGGCTGCGCTGCGTCTGTGGACTTCTTTCATCCATAGCGTTTGGTTATACTGTTCTTCCGCTTTCTGCATCGAAACTTACTTTTACGGCGTTGTTTTCGCCTTGGTCCTACGGTTTCTGGCGTTTCGTCCTGCATCTCCTCCTCTTCTTCTTGGGTCATTCCTCCCTCCGGCGATTGCATGCTGGAGCAGTAACAGGCGGCCACGAGCTCACCGGTGAGCGGCGCGCCCGGCCACGAGCGCCACGTGCACCGTGGAGCTGCGGCCTGGCGAGCTGGTGCTTAGGCCACGTCGCGCACTCGGGTGATCAGTTATTGTGGTTACAGTCCACGTACCAGTCAGTGTTTGATGTCCGCGTGTTCTTTGTCACTTGGCCAGTCCGATGATTGCTCACAGACAGAGTTGCGTCGCAGCTAACTGGGATAACTGCACTGAGTAGCAAGAGCCCATCTGAAGCACGCCTGCACTCCGTGGCCCCCTAGCGGCTTTTTTTTCAAGAACAAGAGTGGAATTTTTTTAATAGTGGGGCTGTGCTGACTAATAATGCGATATAAGAAATCAGTCAAACAATATTTGTGTAGGAATCTATGAGGCGTTGGGGTGTCTTTTGAGAGTTATATGGAAATATCAGAAATAAAATCATCTTAAATGTTATTGCGGCTTTGGTGGCCATATTCTGTGGGTTTGGTAAATTTTTGCTGATCTTGGGTGGGACAATAAAGTGCAGTTTGCATAGGTAGTTACTGCACATCAATAGACGTTTAAAGATGTTCCCAGAATTTGTTTTTCAGCAGGTGGAAAGTATTAGCCCATGAATTTATTTTAGAACGTCCTTTCGTGCGGCAACAGTAATTTTATTCACGTACAACTGATAATAAGAAAAAACAAGGTTCCCTTACTGAAACGTCTGGTGGTGTTTCACCTTCATCATTATATTAGAGCCACTGCGGAGTAAGAAGAGTGAAGTCAGCGGTGAATTTGGTGGGCGGTTGGGTGAAGGAATTAATAATAAATGCCGGATATTTAGGCAATACAAAAATCCTGCTCCCTTTCGTCAGACGACGACGATGGTTGAACTCGAAGCTTTCACGTGACGGACTCGACTCGTTGGTTGTCCGCGAAGTTTTCCAAACCACTTCGACCGTTTCACAATGGGGTAATCGGATTTACGCTAGCTTCATGACCCGAGGAACCCAGGTTCGATGTCCGCAGCGGGGACCGTTTTTTCTTTCACCTCTGCTTTTTCGCGTTGCAGACGCCATCAGTGCGAAGTCTAAAGCCTCGCTTTGCGCAGCGTGTTTTCATTGCCAAAAATATGCCAGCAACACTCTGGTTTAGCCTTCTGACGTCGTTAAAAAGGTGTAAATTTTTACTAAAGTACAAGTTATATCCACGAGTACTTGCGCGACCTGTATTTACGAGGAAAACCAGAAACGTTAAGGATTGTTATGGCACAAAGGCGCCAACAGTTGAGCATAGCCGTTCAATTGTTTCCTAAAACTGATGAAGTAAATGACGAGCGCACTGCTCGCATTTATGTTCATTAGCCATGGTCACTGGCTATAGCACCGCATATAATAAAACAGGATCGAAAAAGAACGCATCAAAGCTGGAAGTAATCGTGAAAAAAAAAAACGCTAATGGATATCTTCCCGACGAAATGACATTACGGCATAACAAAGACCGACAGACATAATAAAAATCATGCCCCCTCCGTCTAACGACGACGATGGTTGAACAGGAAGCTTGCTCGTGGTGGATTCTTTGGTTACCGAATCCCCCACTGCGGGTATTTGCTACTTTGGAGGTACGCACCACTTTTCTGGAATACACACAGACACTTTCGGGTCTACATTCCGAAGGCATAACGGTTGGGTTTGGGGTGTACGGCGGGAATCGGTACCTACAAGTTTCCTTTGCATTGACAATGTCGAAATGGAGCAAAGCTAAGCTAAGCTCCGCTCGATTTCGACATGGTCGATGCGAACGCCCAAGCAGTTTGCGCGGGCCGGGAAGGATTTCGGGCTGTTTCAAAGACGTTGTCATGGCAGTCAGGTTCCTGTCGTCAACTCGCTTTCAATGGACTATTTAATATTTTTATTTATTTATTTATTTATTTATTTATTTATTTATTTATTTATTTATTTATTTATTTATTTATTTATTTATTTATTTATTTATTTATTTATTTATTTATTTATTTATTTTGACCTCAGGGCCATGGGCTTTGAAGAGGAGAGCACGCATTACACGATGTGAACACATATGGATACATTTTGCGTTTACTGTCGTACAAACCAACCCAACGGTCATCCTTAACTAAAGGGGCGCGAGCGCTGCCGCTTAATTACGTATATTTCTCCCCAAATGTACCCTTAGTTTTCTTTGCGCTAAACAACGGGAATATGTATGACAAGCGCCAGCGTTTCACGAGTTTCCAACGCTTATGACTATATAAACCGCTTGGCTTTCGAATCCTCTGGGGTACGCCGGGAACAACAGCGTTACCCCGGGACTGTTTTCTCACCCATTACGCAGAGACGCTATGTAATAAACTTAGTCCCCATAACCGCGTTTCGAATAATGTGATCATCAAACCAATTTTGGCACAGGATGTGCCGTTCTCAAGGAAGTTGACGCACGTCCTTTGCTAAAGTAGAGAGCAATTACGCTCCGCACGCTAAAAAAACATGATAGATTTATGATATGTTGTCATAAAAGCCATTCCAAGGACGTAATAGCCATTGCAAGCTACACATCTAGTTTTTTGTTGTAAGTGCCCGCGCAAGTGGGCCCAAAGCTAGACCAGAATGTTCAACCCAAAACAGTCAATTTAGGCTCTTATTTATTCATGGCCAAACCAGAACGGGGTATTGGCATAACAAGTCCGAGCTAAACTGTACTTTTGACATTTTATGTGCATGTCGTACATTGGTGATTTTATTATGTAACTTTCGGTTGAAAACCGTGACACGTAGGGATAAGTGCAACATCAGTGATTTTGTAGAAAATCTCATGGTGCGGTTAGACAAGTGCTCTACAAACGGGGCATACAGTGAGCGGACATCCCCACGTTCGCAATGGTCCACTTTGTTGCCTCCTCGCAGATGCCTGACTACCCTAGATATCGATACTCGCTGGCTTCAGGGTGCTGAAACATCGCCTTCGCAGCATTTTGGTGGCTAGTCGGCTCCCCTAGCAGCAATAGTTCCGGTACCATCCTCAGTCGAGCGGTAGTCTTCCAGTATCATTTCCGCCGCCTTGCTCCCGATCATCAAACAGGGCGCGTACGTCGTGGCACTTGTGATATCCGGCATCACCGAGGCATCGGCCACTCGCAACCCGGTGACCCCACCCCGGACCCTGCGTATATGAATAAGTAGAGGCCGACTTAAGGCAAAATCGCATAGAAGTCACTGTTATAAACCAGCGCGAGGTGCTTCAGAGTTGCCTGCTCGGTGCGCACAAGTTACGCCGTCAACAGTCACGTTTTGTGCACTAGGAGGAAGTTCTATGTGCGATGGTCAAATAGCACTGAAGGCAAAAAAGAAGTTGCTTTACATCGGTAGGTTAGTTTACCGAGAGCACGAACGCACCACTCTTATGCATGGATTTTCAAACGTGAATTACGGTGTCGCCGCCAGTAGTGGATATACCGTACAAAAGTTGTTAAAATTGCTAGACAAATTTTTTAACAATACGCCTTCAAAATATATAAAAAAAACTTGACTGGAAGTTTCTGTAGTGTCATGTTTGGATGCCGATGAAAAAAAAAGCTCAAAGTAATGTTTAGTTGAAATAGAGACTTCCGGAGTTCTGCCATAGAAAATTTACAGCACAGCCCTGGACCGGATGGCATTACGTATAAATTGCTCCGTAACCTTCCGGACTCTCTATTAGAAGAGCGTCTGAAGTATGTCAATCGGGTATGGTTTTCTGGAAGTCTGCCGCGAGGATGGAAAGAGGCCCAGTTACCCTTATCCCAAAACACGGCAAACCAGGAACTTCAACGACGAACCTCCGCCCTATATCGATGACCTCCTGTACTGGAAAGTTAATGAAAAAATTGTTCTCACTCGCCTCATATGGCATCTAGAGGCCGGAAACCACTTCCCCCATATTCTGGTTGGGTTCTGAAAGCGTGTCAGCACCCAAGACATAGCGATCCGGATTAAGGAAGATGTGGTTGAAATCCCAAGCCCCGCCCAACTCCGCACTATCATCGGCGTGGATCTAAAAAAGGCTTTCGATAATATTGCCCATGTCGCGATCCTCCAGCCTTGAAGAAACTCGGCCTGGCACACGCCTTTTCGATGATAGCAAAGACTTTATATCCAATCGCACTGGCCGCATTATTTGACCCGACAACCAACCGTCAGCCCCTTCTCCATACGCCGAGGTACGGCTCACGGCTCCATCCTATCGCCAATTATGTTTAATGGAACTATGGGAAACCTGTCCTCTAAATTATTTTCGGTTCCGCATCTCCGCCATGCCATTTATGCCGACGATATCCCAATTTGCAGTTTCCGAGGCAGTCCGGGTGCTCAGGAGCCTACCCTCTAGGATGGCTTCGATATTATTCAAGCTCATGCAAAATCCGTGGGCTTGGAATGCTCCCCCCAAAAAACCGGACTCGTCGTTGTTCCTAATGAGAGCAACAAAGAGACATCTATCGTTCCCTCATCAGCCGCACTGTCAACGGCCACGCAATCCCCCCACGACTTCACATCAGTATCCTCGGCTTTATGGCAACAAAATGGGAAGAGCACAGTCTGGACCAGAAGTATTATCAATCAGATATTTAATCAATAACATGCTTCGTCGAGTCACCCGCCGCAACACCGGCCTCAAAGAATACCAGCTTTGCAAGATAGAAGCAACTATCTTTCCCAGAGTTTTGTACGCACTTCCCTACCTTAAACTCACAAAAAATCGAAACAATAAATTGGAGCTCGCCACCCGGAAATACCTACGAAGAGAGCTCGGTGTGCCCATGTACGCCCCAAACTATCTTCTTGCCGACAAGGCCCTTAACAATACACTTGAGGAGAGAGTAGCCGCGCACATCGCTGCCCAACAGCACAAGACTCACGACGTCAACCCAAGGTTGCACCATCCTGGCTGATATAGGGTTTGCGACATCTCACTTATCTCCTCTACCAAAAGAACTTCCACCATAGGACATAATTTCTAGGATAATGGTCTAGCCCATCCTGTGTTACATGGATCTGTGTTCAGACTCCGGCAGGCGCCGAAGTAGAGCCCTCCATCTTTCCAGCCCATCACATGACACATTACACAGACGCCACGTTTACCGACAACATAGCCACAACTGTCGCGGTAGGTCCACGTGAATACATCATCCGTAAGCACTGTAATATACGTTCTTTACATCTTCCTTAATCACAGATGTGCGCTATTGATTAGACTCACGTCGTGTGATCCCTGTATGATAATTGCGAGGGTCTAGTCGTAAAGTTTATCCCAATACGGTACTTGCTTCATGATTTCTCTTCTTCGTGGAATTGCTCCGCCTTACGGGCACGCCTACCCACCATTTTTTTTCCAACCAATTGTGGTTGTCTTTACATCCGCTAAGAAAATATACAAACAATACGTAGGACGTCTTGACAGAACAAAGAATACATCGCCTTTAAACGACCATGACTGCGCTTGCCTGAGGCGTTCGTCAACGACTGCATCCGAGTGGGAGCCCATCGGTGCCGTGCAACACGTGTGCCAAGACATAAGGCCCAGGTGTCGGTACAGGCATTCGATGTACTCCAGGCTCCACAGGGCCCCTGCATTGGCGCACGCTGGAAGCGGGACTTCGGAAGCCCGGGCGCCGATGCTCCGCATGGCGTCTGTGCTTAGTATGCTCTCCAGAAACACCTTGGTACCTGCAACACACATGCACGAGTTTAAGCTTTCACCAAGAAACATTCCGGTTTACAAAAAGTTCACAATGATTATCTTAACAGCGAAACTGTTCGTTTTGCGCTTTTCAGTTATAGGATGTATAGCATGTGACCGGTAGGGGTAGGAGCAGAACCACCTCGTGGACGGTTTCCAGACCCCCAGAAAGACCAGAGTAGAGGGCGGAGTTCACAATCCTGGAGCTGAACATCAGACAAAATCCTGGACGTTTCCTCTTGAATCCCTCTATTCAAAAGCACTCCAAGTGGCGCCAAAAGAGACATTGAGAAACACAAAACGACAGCTGGGCCATTCCTTTTTAGGAAAAGCTAGCCCAGTATTGTGACTTTTAGAGCCGGAACAATTATGGGTCCATCCATATGTAGGAAGATTGTTGATGACAGAGGAGGGAGATTCTCCCTTGCTGAAACAATGAGCAGCTCCGATTTCTGCCAGCGAGCACTATAGGCCTCCGCAACACCCCAGACCTATGCAACTCATCTTTCCCATGAGATTCGCTAGTTCATTGATGTGGCCCCACTGCCACGCCACATGCATCCCACACACCACCAAGCTCGTAGAGAAGCCCCAGTGAAAGCGATCTTTAAACAATAAGGCGAAAATTCTGCCACGGTCTATACAGACGCCGCTACGAATGCGGGTCGAAGAGGTCCGACCGCTACAGTTTCTACTACCGAAGGCCTTCTTACATGCGCATAAATTCCTATTATCCACTCTTTACAGGAGGGAAGAACACGCCCTCTCCCTAGCCATTGTAGAAACCTCTGCAAAAATAATCATCAGAGATGGTCAAAAAGAACGTAGAACCTTCTCCAGCGGTTTTATATCACCACCATGCCAGATACATTCTTCTCCAGAGTGCTTCCCGACATCCTGTAAAAATCGTTTGTGCTCCAGCGTACTCTACCGTGTCTGGCAACACAACAACAAACCAGCGTGCCCAAAAGAGGACTGAGCGGGCAATCGAGAAGTTCGGCAAGCAGTGGCAGGTCTGTCCTTTGTGTTCGTTCACGAAATAACGCAGCATTACCTTCTCGAAAGAAAAATATATACCCCTGCGCACAAAGCCCTCATCAAAAGGACAAGAAGGCCACTTCCGGGCCATCCAATTGAACACATTTCCTCCACCCCCGAAGAGCCCAATTTTTTACTCCACCCTGTACTCCTCGTAAAACCGCTTCTGTAAAGTCCAGGCACCCAGTGCCATACTACGTGGTGGAGTGACAAGACTCCCAACATATCCCCCGCCTTTCCCCTCCCATGAGCCCTGGGAGATAATGCTGTCCAGCTCGGACCCCGATGACCAGGTTTGACTGGTGAACAGAGCCCCGAAAGCCCGAAGGACTCAAGGGGTCCTGGAATGAGGACTCTTAACGTCGGCTTAATGTTAAAAAAACGCTTATTCCTCCTGCTTCTCCTCCTACAATTCTTGTTCAACTGCCCAAAGACCCGGGACCGATGTAGCAACACGACACGTTCACCATGTTCTTAAAGTATGGCCCTGTCTTCACTTTACTGTGCTGTGGCACCACAGAACGCTAGGCGGAAACCACAGCCCAGCCTTCCATTCACTCCTATTGAAGAGTCGCACTTGACCTCTAAAACCAGTCTACGTCTCCAGCATCGTCATAATTCCTCGGTTCCAGTCCCCTCTAAATAGCATGCGCATGGTTCACCGTTCACCGCTGAGCATTGCGTGCCTGTTTTAGGCGACAGGTTTTGGTTTTAATGAGCAGTCTTTATAGGCAGTTTAGTGTACATGTTTTTCACTCACGTGATTTCTCAGATGTGTTTGTTGTCTCGGGGCAACTTAAGCACGGCGCTATTTTTTGTGAGTATTAGTACTGATATCGACAGGAGGTGCACAGCTAGGACATGTTGAAGATAATATTTAGCTAAGTTTGATCGCAGTCAGGCCAGCTAGTGTGGGAAAGCACAGGTGTCAGTACTAGACGAGCTCTGAGACATTAAGGGTATAGTATCAGGTTAAGAGAAGTTTGAAAACAGGCGAAGGCTTCATGGAGCTAAATATGGGGCCCTATTGTATGCTAGGGTAGTGTGCCCCAAAGAAAGAAAGAACATGGGGTGGGATTTTTAATCCAAAGAGAAATTTCAGGAAACATAAATGAGTTTTTTAGCATTAGGGAGAGAATCACTGCTGTTGGGATTAAGCTAAACGAACAATACCGGGAAAGATTGTACAGGGCTATGCGCTAACAACCAGCTATGAGGGTGAAACCGTAGATAGTTTCTACGAGACGTCGAATCAGCGATGTAAAAGGCATCAACGCGGTGATAATTTGATTGGAGACTTCCACGGAAAGGTCTCTAAGAAGCAAACGGGAGAAAGGTGAGGGGAAACTTCGTAACAGACAATTGCAACAGTCCTGGATATAAACTGGTGGAATGCGCAAAGAGAAATGACCTTGGGATGATAACCACATTCTTCTACCAATAAAAGAACAGGAAATGCACATAGAAATTTTGGGATGGTACAACCAAAACTAAAATTGACTTCATTTTAAATGACCACCCTGGTGTCGTGCAAGACGTAGAAATGCTAAGTAAAGATTCGGAGAAGAAGAACGATCATAAGATGGTCGATGCAAGCTAAGGCTGAATATCAAAAGAGAAAGAAACTGATAGAAATTAAGCAACTCCGCACGGCGGCAGTAAGAGCCAGATGGCCGGAGTTTAAATAACTCTTAAAAACAAACTGTGGCTTGGAAATTAGCAGAACGAGGTTAGTGCATACCGGTTAAATGACTACCTAACATCGGCACTCAGTGAATCAGCAGCTGCTTTTGGGAGAAGAGACAATATGTCGGGAGCAAACTGAAAAACTCTAAAAAGCGAATGAATATTTGCCCAACGTAAAAACATAAAAGTTTCAAGCACGGTGTATCGGAGTGAGTAAGACGAGCTCTCGAACCAATTAACACAAGTAAAACAACGGCATTGTGAATATAACATGGTAGTGGTCGACAGAAACGATGCAATATATTGATTGATGATTGATTGATGATTGATGTGATTGATTGATTGATTGATGATGATTGATGATGATTGATTGATTGATTGATTGATTGATGATATGATGATTTGATTGTAAGGGTTTAATGCGCCGCCGCAACGCAGACGATTAGTCGCGCAGTATAGAGGTGGGTTCCGGCTTAGATTGACCACCTGGTGATATCTAAACGTACCGCGTAATCTCTTACAGACGGGCGTTTTTGCTTTTAGCCTCCACCAGAAAAGCGGCCGCCGTGGCAGAGAATCAAAACCAGTGTCTTCTGCACAATAGCACAACGCTTGGCCACCGTGCCAGAGCTGGCGGGGTAAACACTGCTAACAGGCGGAAGGTTGAAAGCAACTAAGCGAAGCTAGCCATCGGCATAGAACAGGATGTACGCACTCAGAGATCAGCAGGGTGGTGGTAACTTATGCACTACTCAGACGAGATAATAAAAGTAGCAGAAATTTCTACCCCAGTCTGTATGCCAGTGCATTAGACCAGGGGAAACTACTGAGTGTACGAACCTAAATTGTGATATACCACAAACCGGAAATAGGCGGAAATAAGAAAAGCGGAAATACTAAAGCGGAAATAAGAAAAGCTATTAAATTCATGAAAACAGACAAAGCTGCAGGTGTCGACGCCATAACCGTAGATCCTTTGAACGAGGGAGAAGATATTGCAATGGAAAAGCTTGCTCTACTATTTTAGGAATATAGAGGAAACCTACATAAGACTTCTGGGACGCATATATAAGGAATGCAAGGGCAGTGGAACCCTACACCAGCCAAGCCTAAATTTCCGATCTATAGAGAAGCAAGACGGATAGATGCCATCCCTGCAAAACTATTCACAAGATATCTGAATTAGGTATTTGAAAAGCTTGACTGGGAAAACATAATATAAACTGGGAATAATTGAGTCATTTGGGTAGCTTTACACACGAAAAGCCTAAATTTCCGATCCATAAAGAAGCAACACGGAGAGATACCATCTCTGCAAAGCTATTCGCAGGATATCTCGATTCAGTATTCAAAACGCTTGACTGTGAAAACATGGAATTACGGATAAACTGGGAATACTAGAGCCATTTGAGGATTGCGGTTGACATAGTCTTGCTTGGTGAGACTGCAAAACGTATGCAAAAATGCTTGAGGAACTACAAGTAGAAGGCACAGCCATGGGGCGAAAGATAAACGTGAATAAATCTAAAGTAATCTGAAATAAGCATGCCAAAAACTTTTCCTTCTGCTTAGGAAACGAAACGCTAGAAGAAGGAAAAGAATATAACTACATTGGACAAATGGTTAGGGCTGACCCCAACCACGAGAGAGAAATTCGGCGCAGATTAGTTAAGGGATGGGGACACTCCGCAAGCATCCCGAAGTAATGAAATGTAAGCTACATTTGTCACCCAAAAGAAAAATTCGGCAGAAATTCAAAGAATTATCTACTAATGCGTAGCATTCTTATGCTGCTTGTCTTGAGTGTGAGTTTTTTTCATCCAAGTGTTTGGGTTTTTCCTGAACCCTGTCCGACCAATTATCCCGTTTACGGTATAACAACGATTAGAAGTTGAACTTTGGTGAAACGTGTGCTATTGTGAAAATTCCAGGCGTTACATGGTTCGCCATTTTCCGTAATTTGTTGTGTTGTTCTTATTTTTTTAGTGTTTCACAATTAATTTGTACCAATGATATCTTTCACGCTAATATAACAATTCAAGGTGGAACTTCCGCAAAATAGGCTTTATTGTGGAAATGCGGGTCGTTATGCGATTTGCCATTTTGCGTATTTTAAAGTATTTTTGTTATTTATTTTTTTAATTGGCTTCGACCAATCATCTCATTTCACGTTATTATGACGATTACATTTTGAACTTTTGCGAAATGTGCATTATTCTGGAAATGCAGGTCGTCACACGGTTCGCCATTTTCCGTAACTATTTTATATCATTTTACTTTTATTTTTTCAAAATTTGGTTCGCCCAGTAATCTCCATTTACACTATTAATACGATTACAGGTAGAACTTTCGCGAAATCTGCATTATTGTAGGAATGCCATGCGCTATAATGTTTTTTTAAATATTTTTCTAATTTTTTAGTTTTTCAAAATTTTGCTCGACCAATCATCTCCATTTACGTTATTATAACGATTACATTTGGAACTTCCACGAAATCTGCTTTATTCTGGAAATACAGGCTGTTACACGGTCCGCCATTTTCCGTATTCATTTTATACATTTCTGTTTTTTTAATTTTTCAAAATTTCGTTGGACCAATGATATCCATTTACGCTATTACAACGATTGCCGGTGAACTTTTGTGAAATCAGCATTTTTGTGGAAATGCAGGGCGTTACATATTTGTCCATTTTGCGTAATTTTTGATACTTTTTCTTATTTTTCATTTTTTTTTAAAAATTGCGTGCGAGCAGTTATCTCCATTTACGTTATTATAGCGATTACATGTGGAACTTCCGCGATATCTGCATTTTGTGGAAATGCAGGTTGTTGTACGGTCCTGGCTGTGGGGGTACTCGGCAAAGAATGCTACGCATTAAAACCTACAACCAGTGCATACTTCGGGTGATGGCGTATACGGAGCTGAAACTTGGCGCCTTAGTAAACAGCGAGAAAGCAAACTTAAGCCTGCTCAACGGGCCATGAAACATAATGTCAAGAATATTACTAAGAGACAGGGAACGAGCTGCCTGGTTCAGAGAAGAAACTACTGTTGACGGTATCATAGTTCAAATAAAAAATAAATAGACTTGAACTGGCCATGAGGTGAGATGAACCCAGAAACAGCGGACAATTATGGTAATAGAGTGAGTACCAATAGATGGGTCCAGAACAAGATGATTATTAACCCGATGGATGGACGAAATAAAGAAATTGAGGAGAAAACAGTGGACTCGAGCATCGCGGGACGGGAGTGGCTTGGAGGTGAATGGCAGAGCCCCTCGTCCCGCAGTGGACCTGAGTACGATGATAATGATGGTGATAGCGACGGAAACGTCTTCTTGCCAGCTGGCAAGAAAAGTTGTGGGCACGTATGCGTGATGCTATTCCATAACCTAACAATTGCGAAAATGCGAGGTGTCGTGCGATTGTTGACTAAACTTAATCCGTAAATACTGTTTTTTTATGGGGAACAGAAAAAAACCTATTTTAAAATGTACCAGGCACTAATAGAGTTATGAGCGTAACCACAAGTGCTAAGGTGAAAGGGACAGATAACCTATTTTTGTGGATTAAAGGCTCCGTATCTCAACTGAAATTGTATAATCTAAAACAACGTGAACATTTGAAAGCGTAATTTTTATATCTATCATCCGCAATTATTATGCCATAAGGAATGCTGCAAATCATAACAATTAGCCGCGCAGCAACATACTTTTAGCTGTGAGCGAGGTGAAAAGTACAAAAAACTTGCCACCGGATAAAAGTAGGCATAATGTACTCCTTCCTGGTAATTTATGCTGTTCTTGAATCACGCATTGAAACCGACGGAGCTTTATGTATACGTACTGCAATTTCAGGTTTAGACTCTGCATTTCATCACCATTCAGTTCTCAAAAAAATAACAGACAAAATTACCTCCGCCAATTTATTTCACATTTCCTTGCAGTCACCACGCTGTAGAAAACACTCGTTCGCATAGGAGCTAGCAGACATGCACTCCAGAAAGACAGGCTTTCAGTCCTGTAGCATTGGCCGCACTTTGAAAACCTTAAAAACTGTTTTCGGACATTGCCTGCTGCCCTCCTAAGCAAATCTCTGTGGATACTCGTCAGAACAGCTGCAGTAAAAAACAGTCAACCAATTTCTCTTTTTGTTAGTTGCGTCGAAGTTTAAGCGCCCATATTTAGCACATTTTTTGGTATTGCTGAGTCAGGAAACAAGAATGACAGCTTGAGCGCGTGACATTGAATAATTTGATTGGTTGGTGGAAAGAACAATTGATTGATAGATTTGTTCATTCGTCCATTCATTCATTCGTGCACTACTCTGTCATTTTGTTTGTCTTTCTCTTTCGTTCCTCCTTTTTTTCACAACTTTATTTATTCTATCTTATTAGAGAAAAATGTGTTGGTGGGGGCACTTTTAGTACTTCGGCCCTGAGCATCAACTCCGTAATAGGTTCATATTCAGTGTGTAAGCGGAAACTCATTGTAATGAAGTACTCTCAAGACGCAAGAGGTATTCCGCCCAGTGTGCAGAACAGTACGGGAACTCCTTCTGTTCTCGCTAAAAAAACTCTGACTTGACTGTAATCTAAAACTTCTTTTCACGTTCGCTAATATATCGAAGAAAAAATGAGCAAATATATCAGTCGGGGTTTGTAAATACGATGCATGTCGTGCAGGTTTTGACTGCGGATTTGAGAAACCCACGACGTGCCGTATTGTGCACCCCCTCCCCCCACACCAAAGTGCTGCTGATAATTGCACTTTGCCTTTCATGCTGTGGTGACGAATATAGTATAAGAATCTTTATACCAGCACTTGCCAACGCCTTGCCGGAAAATGCACTTGGATGGACAACTTTCCTGACGCTCATGCTCAGGCGGCTTGTCCGCCATTCTTGGCAGTCACAGTCTAGAAATGAGTAAATGCGATTCTCTCGTGCCCTACTCTCATCATCAGAAACGGGTTCGATTAAAGACAGCATGGGAAGGTGTCGCCGCGGCTTAACCTTTTCTCCACATATTTTTGTGCCGAAACCCGGGATCGAAACAGGGACCTCTACAGGTGAGCTACAGCGAGCGTATTTTGCTCCAGTTCAACCGCCTTCTCACTCCTGGCGATCGGTAATGAAGCCGCACCCGGAAGGAGCCAATTCGGGGAACAGCGCGGCAGCGTCACGAGAAGTAGCGCAAACGAACCTAGCCGAAGAGATACCTGCCCGACAAAGTGCGAAATGTCCGTCGCGGAAACGACGACGACTTCTGCCTTCTGAGCCCGGTCGCCAGCTCTTACAACCTACGCGAAGCTGGACCGCACCATGAAGGCCCTTCTCGGAAGGGGGCGCATCGTCCGACTTGACATCAGGTCAATCATTGGGCAAGTTGAAAACCTCCTTTCAATGACACGACCCTCAATAAGTGAGTTGAATGAGCTTGCTACTAAGTTGACAGAACATCATGACGAACTACGACAGATCAACCGAGAAGTGGAAGATTTTGTAGAGATTGATAATCTGTAGGCCGAGTTTAAAAATGCATTCAACTTTGACGACCTAGTTTATGTGGCAAAATCCAAACTTGAACTTAAAATATTGAAACGAAGAAAGCTCGAGAAAACCGTATAGCGTTTATCAAAAACCGAATTCGGGTAGAACATAAGAAACGCCGGGAGAATCAGACCAAATATTTGGAAATTAACAGAACCTCAAATGCAAACACACTCATGCAGCGGAAAACTATGAAGGCTGAAGTACAAAGAAACTAAGTTTTCAAGATATTACTCCAATGGAAGCGAACGGGTGTTGTGAATTCTCACGAAGGAATGAACACGCGGAAGAGGCTACTAACACTACGTTCTTGAAGCGAAATGTAATATTTCTACCAGAGCTGGAATCGCGCAAACAAATTAAACCATGAACGATTTGGACATCGACGACCTAACACCAAATATAGCTCAGCAGAAGTCCTTCTGTAGTGGGGAATCAGTGCTTTATGTAACCTATAATAGACAGTTGAAAATCACGGATCCCGCGATGACTTATGCTGATTTTTCTGGGGAAGACAGAAAGATGCATTTGTTACGGGTTGGTGTAATTTGCCCTCTTGTATTTAAACAGAAGATGCTGGTGAAGCAGTACATGCGGAATAAACAGGGAACTGCAAACAAGAAGCCTTCAAGGAAGGAGGACCTGAAAGGGGGCTATGCTCATAACATGCCACAGTCAAATAGGAGTCACCAGCGCCAGCTAATGTTTGAAAAACGAAGAAAGCATAGAAAGCTTGTTATAAGAATGCGTGCAGTGAATCCCGACTCAAAGCGCAGAACAGCAACAACTCCGAACCATGTAAACTCCATTGTGCGCCTCGAAGATAGCCGCAACGCGAATTCGTCCCAAGTGCATCCGGCTGCTACAAAGAAAAATGATTACCTGTGGAAACAAAAGGAAATACCTGTAACAAAACTTGTTGAGCTAGTTGGTTCATGCTTATTGAAAAGACTAAAGGGGCGCTAAGCAGACGATGTATGTGGTGTTTGTGTCTACTTCCTCTTCGCTTAGCGCCCCCTTTTAGTCTTTCCAATAAATACCTCTAACCAGGACAGGGAACAGGAATTCAACTAGTATTCTAAAAAAAACTGCATCGAGAGGCCGCTGTAGCTTGGTTCCTGGGTCCACCAAAGCTAACAGACACCGTTACCATCGATGGAGGTGGAAGACGCAAGGTGTCGAACTCTTTAATCACACAGAATTGAAGGGAACTCTGCATAGACTAAGCAATTTATTGCCCACGGACCATGCTTATTCATTATTGCGCGGCAAAGTATGTCGAGAAATATGTAGATGTGTTTCTCTCCGGCCATACTATCATCATCAGAAGGGGTCGCTCAGTCGCTTTCCGCAACAGTCGCCTCAGGCAACATCAACAAAAGTGCGCCCCCTAAGCTTGCTGTTTGGAGAGTGGCTTTGCCTTCCAGCACCGCACGTTTTTAGTTCCTCGTTTTCGACAGCTCGTGCGAGTTCGTACTGGCACACAAAAGGGCTTTAAAATGCAAAGTTTGAGGCGTATTACGCTGCGCGTACATGACCGGTAGTGAGGGAATATCAAAAAGGAAAAAAAGAAAGTTAGAGAGAAAGGGGCGATTCGGCCGCTGCAAATCAGTCCCGGAAACATACAACCGGCTACCGTCTCATGCATAGAAAAGTTACTAGTAACGGATGGGTGTAGGAGGGACTGCAGGACGATAATATTTTGCGCAGGAGTGCTCCGGAAACCAGACGG